>OU343225.1:298373658-298446884 GCA_910596185.1 Chrysanthemum makinoi
AAACCACAAGGTAAATGCGACTTATTCTTGAAAATCCGTTCGGGGGTAACATGCAAGAAATCAACAAGAACTTCTCACATTATGTAGATGCTTCACGCCAAACAAACGAAAGGCGAAATAAATGACTTCCACACGAATGTTTGATTATCCGGAATAATAGTTACCTGTGAATCTGCAATTTTCGATAAAATGACCGTGTATAAGGCATCATAACATCATATTTAGGTAACTTCAGCATGATAACTGTGAAGTGAGGCGATAACACCAACGAAATTTGCACCACAGATCATCTCATTTCTTCCCCACGATTGAAGAAATTCATGAAGGAAACGGGTTTTCGAAAAAATCAAAAAACATCAAAGAAATGAACACCTATAATCTCTTCCCCCCGATGTTTTCAATGAATCGGAATCATACACCACGTATGTTGATGATGAATTGGAGACAGCGAAACCATGTTTGTCCAAGTGTCGAACAATTGTGAAGTACCATAAATATCATGTGAGAATCTGATAAGACTTCTCTACTCGTGTATACTCTTCTCGACTAACTCTTTCCGACCCCATTATCATTTTGACGGCTTTTTGTAGTGACTCACGATGGAGAAAACCCAATATGACGAATTTGAGACTGAAGTAAAATAACCCGAACTTGTGACTTAAACTTGCACTATTGTCGAGACGAATAACCCTTTTTCTTACCACCATCGAAAAAAGGTAAACTTAAAGTTTCTCGAATTATCCACAACTTGTTGTGACACTTGAGCACAACAACGTAACTCCTTAAAAGTGATAGTTATACGCTGTAGCACAACAATGTAACTCGCACATCAGTATTGAACAACTCAAGTCTTTGTCATTCGTAACGGTTAAAGATCGAACAAGGATCTCGAAGAATCATGCATCCAACCAACCCCGATATCTTCGGATACTAAGTACACGCACCCGTGATATCCCACTTCACTATCAAATAAATGATAAAGAATTAACGTGAGTCACAATGCGGTTACATGCCCAAGACTTGCCTTCATTACGGCTAAAATGAACTTAATAATGGTTTCGATCTTGTCAAATTGTATCCTCGTGAAAATTTGTCATTACCAAATACCACCACACTTTTGCCAAAATTAATACCAAAGTGCACACAATGTATTAAAATACATTAGATATTAATCTTTCATCCCAACACTTAAGTATTTCTGGTCCAATATATTAGCCTAGTCCACGTATTGCATTTCAGTCCAATATGAATAAGCTTGTTCGGATCCAACTTGATAACTCTCGCAGCCCAAACCTCATGATAACCCAAGCAGCCCAAACGAAATGAAAGTAACTATACCCGGATCAAAAGCCCAAGATTACAAAACAAACATCCTATCCAGGAGACTATTAATAAACGTTACACAACATTTCACAAACCTAAAAATGCGCTTACACCTAAACCTAAAAAACACATAGCTTGTAAAAAAATCCGCCTCCCTCATTCTTTAACTAACCTAACCTCAGATCTCATCTCCTTCCCAACAAATATGTTACACCCAATTTACAGATCCAAGATAAATCTCTCAACACCAATCCATCTCTTATCACATCAACTATAATGAATTTTTGTTTCAAACCTAAATAACACGAACAAGAAAAAAAAACCTATCTCTAACAGTTTGTATCGGCTTCAAGATCATAAGAATGGTCTCGGGTAAGGTTTTTTTTTATTCTTTTTTGTGTTTGTGTGTCCTTAAACGAATCAAGAAAAAAGGAATAACGGTTATGTTATTGTCTTTATCTTGTATATTCGGATATGAATGAAATTTGAGCAACAAGGACATAAGATCGATGATGATTCATTTTTTTTTTGTTTGATAGACCTTCAAGGTCTGATATTTCAGTTGTAACTACGAAAGAAAAATAAATCTGAGATTATTTAAACTTTTCTGTTCGAGTCTTGGATCAATGATGGGTTTAATATCTTTCATATGGCTTGATCTCCAAAAGTTTGATAAAACTTTTTAGGAACGAAAGATTTGAATCTGAGATAATGATTGTTGACATTAGATATAGATTTGAGAGTTGGGGAGTGTATGTAAGGGTTCATTGTTGAGTCTAGAATAAGATTTGTTAATGTTGGAGTTTCGATTGTGGCTGTAAACAGTCTCGAATACATAATTTCTTTTTGGTTTTGGTGACTTGTGATGTACAAGACTGAAGTCACATGAGTCGTGGTATACATGATTTTGGTTATAGCCATAGTCTTCATCTTCCTTCATCTTTTCTGGTCTTTACGCGTAAAAAAAAAGTTTAGGCGTAACAAATCTTACGCGTAAGACTTTCAAGTTATGCGTAACCTATACGCGTAAGCCTTATGCGTAGTCTTATCTTAGGCGTAAACCTGTTTACTTGTAAGGTTACTCGTAAGCAAGGTTACGCGTAAGCCAAGATAGGCGTAAAGAGGGTCCTTACGAGTAACTTTCCAAGTTACTCGTAACACATCCGAAGATCCTTAGGCGTAAAAATAGGGTTTTAACCCGTGTTGACTTTTTTCCGACGATGTTTCTGACCAAGTTCTCCGACCAGATTCATAAAAGACCCAGAAAAAGCATACAAGCTTTGCATTATGACCCTGTTTGACTACATAAGATGACCACTTTGACCAGAAATGTTTCACATAGATTTAGTACAAAAATGTCATAAAAGATGAATATCAACTGTTTGGACAAAAAATATTGGCACAAAACAGTATTGAAGACCATAAGACATTTGACCAAAAAAGATACAAGAAACTTGCTAAAAATCTGTTGAAAACTAAAAAACATATGTGAAAGGTTTAAACTTTGTTAAAAACAGATTTTACAAGATCGAATTTTGACAAGATGCATCACCAAAAATCAATGATCAAAAACCGACTTGCTTGCTTACCAATGTTAGGATCGTATATTTGGGTGATTTGGTGATTCGGGAGTCGGGAAGATGGAAAACACAATCTTTAAGTTAGAGAGATAAAGTATAGAGAAGGGAGAAACTAGTGTGTTTATTTATGAAAGATGAAAGCTTAATAGAGACTCACCCTCCTGGAGAAAGTGTAGGAGGTATTTATACCTAAACACTACTTGACTAAATGACATAACAAAGCTGTGTTTAAGGTATGAATAGATAATGTAATCCCGTCAATGTCGATCCATTTACGAGTTAGGAGCGATTCTAACAACATCAAATACTCCTGATTATTAAGTGTCAATTTCCCCCGATAATGCTTGTAATTTATATCATTTATATGGATTTACGCTTGTTTTCCATTGTTTTCCACTATCGAGGTAAATTCGGCATTTGAGCTAAAGAGCGGAACGGAGAAATATCAAAAGATTTATCACGTATGCTACTTTGAAGAAGTTAGTGCTTCATCTACATTACTGCCATAACTAAAGCGTCTTCCGAAAAAAACTCATCGAAGGTTACGGCGTAACTCTTCCCAAAGGTTACGACGTAACTACCTTAGGTCAAATGAGGATCCACGCATTGTAACTACCGTGTATTCCATCAACTACTGGCGTAACCAAGTTTATTGAAGACTACACAGTAACCACTTATAAGATTAGCAGTAACTAGCGGATCTAGTGCAAAATACTGAAGAAATTGAAGGTTACAGGTAGTAACTCTTGTTATTATTCGCCAGTAACCGGTCGGCCTATAAATACCCCCAATTCGGCATTTTCTAATCATTCCATTCCACACAACAACGAGCGTGGGGAAAAGCTCAAGCAGGTCTAGAGGAAAATACGGAGCTGTCTCCAAGGGAGAAATCACTCCCCTATGATAAGCATTAGCATTTTATATTTTCTTCACTTTCAATTCATGTATTTCGTAACTTTGAATATTGAATTGTGTGGAAAACTAGAAGGGGGGTTGAATAGTTTTACCAATTAAAACTTCCTTTTAATTATTTAGATCGACTTATGTCAATCTATTTGGTTGTTTATGTTGGGCGTTGATAGATAGATATATAAACGTGTAATGAAAGATAAAGAGTAAGAAGCACATCACCACGACACAAGTTATTTATAGTGGTTCGGCTACAAGGACACCTTCCTTGCCTCCACTCAGTCATACCTTCGAGAGTTTGTAAGCACTACACCAACTCCTTATGGCGGAGAAGCCTTCACAATAAGCAACCTTTTAGGTACAAAGCTAAATCGAGTTCCCACACAAAGCGAACCACACCTAACATAACGTCGCCTACCCTTTATAAGGTGCTAGGCTAACCACCGAGTTCTTTCACACCAAGGAGAACTAATCCTATCACAACGTCGCCTACCCTTTATTAGGTACTAGGCTAAGCACCTAGTTCCATTACTATGGAGGAACTACTACCCTTCACAATACAACACCTAATATCAAGGAGATCAACTCCTTGTTACACCATCATCAAGGATATCACCATCCTTGAAAATAAATAAATACTTATATGTATAACGATGCACCTCATCGATTATATGACCTAGGCATTCTTCCCAAATGCAACTTGATTTGATTCTTCGGCATCCTTTCACTAATGCCTTTGACACAACGTTTGGCACCCTTCACTAATGCCTTCGTCTTGACACCTTTAGCATTCTTCACTAATGCTTTGACACGGATGATGAGCACCTTTCACTAATGCTTTCATCTTGACACTTTCGACATTCTTCACTAATGCCTTCAACCCAACATATATGGAGAAAGGAAGAACTATCAACAAGAGAACCTTAGTTGTCTTGATGATGACGAAGAATGACAACTCATGGACTTGAGCTTGCGTCTTCAGAAGTGGTGATCTTGTCTTTAAGAGGAACCTAGAAGATCACACAAAAACAAAAGACAAACTACATAGATCACTTGGATCGAGGTTAGAGGGTTATAATACTTGGGGAAGTATGTGTGTAAAGTGATGAATAGAAAGGAAGAAATGGCTCTCTATTTATAGAGAAATTCTCTCTTGTTCCCGGATCCCACGGATCCCTACCACAAGGGATCCAGCTAGCACAAAGCCAGGGATCCGTGGAGCGCTCCTCTTTGCCCATGGGTATTTTTGGTTATGGGTCATGGGTTATGGGTTGATCCATGGTTTTCTTTCTAGATACAATGTATCTTAAGGATACAATGAACTTGGTTAAGTGGTATATATAAAACCATGGGTTATGGGTCAATACCATTTGCTAGTTTTTACCCATTTAGTATATACTTGTTTTACCCATTTTAGTATATACTTGTTTTTACCCATTTTAGTATACTTAGTTTAAGTATATTTTAACCCAATATGTAAACACTAGTTGTTGTACATATGTATCTAAATCATAAAATCACTTATCTTGTTTTAGTGTTTTATGTGAAAACGTAAGTGTGTTAGGAAACTATTAACTCAAACTATTTACGTTTTCTATTTGTTTCGTTAAAATGATTTTACGTTTGTTATCGACAAAACATTAGAATCGTAAAATATAAATAAACGTTTTTACGGCTTATTTGTATTAACAATCTCCCCACTTTTGTTGATGACAAAACATAAAATAATTTTAAGAAAAACTAAATTTCGTAGCAAATTTGAATTAGTAGTTTTTACTTTCTTCTCCCCTTTTTGTCGAAACAAAAGTGTTAAAAGAAACTAACACAATTTTTATAAGAAAAATATGTAAAAAAAATGTAAAGAGAGCAAGTGACGGAAATGGTACTCGTCTTAACTCCCCTTGACGAGTCCATCCCTTTGAGAAATCAAGAACATAACATAAAATAAACTAATTGTGTTTGCAATATGTTTGCAAATGGTTCGATCTAAATGACGACAACGTGCTCCACTTGAAGATTGCAAAGTTGCAATGGGGTGTCATGAAGTATAATCCAAAATTGGATTAAGTTGCAAATGTTTTTGCAATATCGTTTGACACAAAGCTCCCCCTAGCTTTATGGTGTCAAAATCTTCATATGTATTTTGAAAATCTACAAAGTAAATGTTAGAAAACAAGAGTATAGTGCATAATATCCTGCAAATAAAACTCAAGTTAGTAGAAATTTGTGCTTCGTACCACGGATCCCGGTTCCCTTGGAGGGATCCGTCTAGGTATTTGGAGGGATCCGGTATTGACAGGTTCTTCACAATGAGAGTGTTTCAATCAATGCTAACGAATATGTGAAGTAGTATATGATATATCAAGCACAACACATAAAGCACATAACAACTATGGCATATAGATATTCATTCAATAAAAACAAGAGATGATCAACCAAATCTCTAAAACTAAGATAATGAACTAGCTATATAAGTGCTACTAATGCTAATGAGTTACCCAAACTCTAAATTCAACTAAATGCTTAATGATGATCAAGGATGAGATAAGTTTTCCTAAACATTCTAAGTTTGAGCTTGTGACTATGATGCTCATTGTAGTTTAGGCTTGTTGACCTCTTGAAACGTTAGAGGTGATGAAACATGAAATGTTGCTCTTCACGTAGTTCATGTATCAATCTTTCAACATGTTTACAATGATAGCAATCCTTGTCATGGTTTTGAATTTCTTGAAGTGGAAGTTCAAGTGAAGTGGGTTGAGGATCTTCAAATGAAGGAGGAATTGGTAGAGGCTCATTAAGTGATGGTTCTACAATGTTTGAGGGTGGGGGTAAGAGCCTCAACTTCCATGTGGTTTGGTGGTTGACTTTGATGTCTTCTCATAATCCAAAATGGACTATTGGGGGAATGAGAGAGTTTGATATTGGATCAAGTGTTGATTCAATATTTTGATTTTGTTGCCCAACCTTTTCAAGTGAGTTTGTTGGTAGTGGTGGAAGGTGAGATGGCCAAGGAGGTAAGTCTTCTTTATTTGAGAATGTGGAGATGATTGTGAGGTGGCTCTAGGCATCAATGATGTTGGTTGAGTTGTGGAGGGTATGTTTGGTTTGGTAGGGTTGGTGATGAGACCTAGTGGGAACTATTTTCTTAGGAATTAGTTTGATTGGTTTCCTTGGTGTAGGAGAAATCCTAGCATTGGTGGACTTAACTGGAGATGATTCGGTTGAGGAAACTTCGTGTATGATTCTAGCAAGTTTCTTGGGTGGTTCTTGAGTGGATGAGTTAGCACTAGGAGCCTTTCTCATGATGAAATGACTAAGGGACATGGTTTCAATTGCTGATGGTTTGTGTTTGTGTTTGATGACTAAAGTGTTTTTAGCAATATGGCTTATAAAGGGAAGAGCTTGGTAAGTGCATTTAAGACTTAATCCACTAATGTTCTTGGAAATGTGATGATTAACATGCACAAGGTTGAAGTTCAGAGTTTCACTGATCTAGGAACTCATTTAAGATGAGATGGAGTGTTTGAGTTAGGAAGATGAGTTGAAATGATTGTTTTAGCAATGTTTGACATAAACTGTCACCCGGATCCCACGGTTCCCTCCTTAGAGGGATCCGGCTAGGCTAATCCTAGGGATCCGGCTCTCAGCAGTTATGACAGGTTTGAAATGAGGTTTCTAGGAGCTAAAGCCTATCTCATTTTGAGTGTTTCAGTTCTCCTAAGTGTTTTAAGATGAGAGGGTACTTGAATGATCAAGGGTAATAAGTGTTATAGCAAATGATTGCTTCTTATGGAAAGGAGATGGGACAAGATGACTACCAATGGATGTCCAAGGATAACACTAAGAGTTTTGGTGGTGTCAAGTCATAATAAATGATCCTAGTGATCAGATTTAAGCTTTAGGTGAAATTAGAAAAATTCTTAAAAATCACAAGAATTGAAAAACTAATTTTTGTCTCACTTTGAGATAAAATGATTAGAAACAATTTCCTAAAATTGTTTAATTTGTCCACTTAAGTGTTTTGAAAGATGAGAAACAGTTTGTGAGTATTGAAGCGAAAATATGGTGAGTTTTGATGTGTTGATAAATCAAGAGGCATTTTGACTAAGATTTTAAGTAATCCTTTAGTGAGTCTAAGCCTTTCTCTTTCTTGATGTGGTTTTAGTTGGATCTTAAAATCATATGCTTAGCTAATGTGATGTTATCTAGAAAGTTATTTAGAAGCAAGGAATGCTGTATTGCTGATCTGATGTCACGGATCCCACGGTTCCCTCAAGGGAGGGATCCGGCTAGGCTAATCCTAGGGATCCGGCATATGCAGATCAGAATCTTCACAGAAATGATGTGCAGATTTTGCACACTAATAACTCTATAAACAAAGTAATAAGAACAAGTATGTCATCACAAAACACTACTTATGAAAGCATGATAAAGTAACAATATCCAAATTACCATAAGTCAAAAGTGCTAAAACGTAATCATCCAAACATAAAACAAAAGAAAAATGAGCATATTCCTATTGTCTCTTTCGTCAATCCTTTCTTTTCCTTTTTGACGGCTTAGTGAGGTTGTAGCGAGGTTTTGAAATCATGCCCCTCAATTGTTTAAATTCAGCGGTCTCGTTTGGAATGGTTGGAAGTTGTTCGTAGTAGTCAAAGGGTTCCAATTTGATGTTGGCTATGGGGTCGAGCGTCTTCTTCATTTCTTCTTCTTCACGTGAGGAGTCAGGGGCTTCAGGTTTCTCTCCATTGACCATGAACCGTTTAGGAGGTTGTTTGGTAAGAGGTACCATGACGTGATCGGAAAGGTAATGATCATCGTTGATAGGAGATGATTGCAATGTACCAACATACTTACAAAGTCGTGTTAGGAGCATACCATATGGAAGTACCATGTTGGAAGCTTTGAATACCCCATCCATTCTCCTTACCATGTAATAGGCAAGATTAAATGGCCTTTGGTGGGTAAGACAATAGATCATTTGCACAAGACATGCGTTTGGATGATCTTTGTTTCCAACTAGGCTAATGACGTTTTCCTAAGAATTTCTTCCCATTTTCTAAACATGGGATGCATTTCGAAAAGTTCCATTTGAAAGGGATCATGGTGAATGAGCTTTTTGTTACTGATTTATGCGGGATTGGTCGGTCCTAACTTTGAAGATAGTATCTCGAATGGTTTCGGGATCGTCAAGAGGAGTGTTATAGAGAGGCTTAGGATCAAGTGCAAGGTTTTGAGCGTTAATTGCCCAATCTTGAGAGTACATACAAATTCCTTCACAAGGAATGGGAAGAATTTGAGCAAAGGTGTTGAGAGGAAGAATAAAGTTTTGTTTGTTGATGATGAAGGCGATTGGGATGCTATTGTCGATGTTTCTAATGATCCTAAAACTTTTGTAAAATTCAAAAATGAAGACCGGACAAATTTGTTCATCAATGTCAAGGAGACAATCAAAGTTGATTGTCGAGAAAACTTGACGAATGTCGGTATCTTCAAGGAAACATTCCTTGACTACACACGACCTTCGTGGATAAGTCGTTTTACAAGGCTTTTGAATATTTTACGATCGGTTTTGGTCAATCCCTTTTTACGATAGTAATGAGTAAGGTAATGGACGGTGTCATGATGATCTTGTTGAGTGGCTTTGGGCATGGTTGGTCCTAAAATACAAATTTTCCAATTAGGTAAAATTAGTTGGGATGGGTTTATGGTTTTGATTTGTATTAACAATGTTGTGAACACAATGTGATTTTGTTAAAAACCCCTTTTCATGATTAATTGAAAAACCTAATTAAATTAATTGATTAGAAATTAAGAAACCATAAACCCTAGGATGAGGATGATGAAAATTAGAACAAGTTAATGTAATTACTTACAATGGTGTTCTAGGAAGGAATACTTGAAAGTATGGAAGCCATGAGGATGAATTCAGTAGCTTAGTCGTTTTGTGTTGTGTGAATAGAGGGAAAAAGATTAGTGGTGATTTTTTGGCGTATAGCTGAGTTCGTTCCACGGTTCCCGGATCCCTTGTATTTTGGATCCGGCTAGTACAACTAGAGGGATCCGGCTCTTGTGGACAGAAAAAGGGTTGTTTGGCATTATTTTTATAACTAGCAAAAAAAATAGTTTGGAAGTATTTAGATGGATGACGGATTTTGATGAATCACATATCGAGGGTTCATATGTGACAACGAAGTTAGTTTGACGAATCAAGAGAATACCATTCCGATGATGAAAAACCGAGAAGTGACGAAAGAGACTTCTAATGATGCTAGTAATTTTAAACAAAGAATTATGAAATAAATTAAACTCACGTAACCTATCTAATGAAAAGTAAAACATACCTCTATGCTTCTTGGTTTGGCGTAATACCAAAAATATTTCATGAGCTTTTAAAGTAATCCTTTGTACTTGGTGTACGTAAGTTGTGATTACTTTTTAGATCCTTCCTTGAACGTTGACTTCATTATTCTTTAAATAGAGATGAAGATTTTTGGAGAGATTCTAACATGAAGATTTCTTAAAAGAAAATTGTTAGAATGATCTATCAATGTCCAACAAGATGATTTAAAAGAAGTATGACCCTTTAAAAAATATCCTTCTTTGTAGTTTTCAAACATACACGGATCGTATCAAGTCTTTAAAGTACAACATACTTTAAGAAACATGGTAACGAAGCTCTGGTACCAATTGTGAAAAACTAGAAGGGGGGGGGGGTTGAATAGTTTTACCAATTAAAAACTTCCTTTTAATTATTTAGATCGACTTATGTCAATCTATTTGGTTGTTTATGTTGGACGTTGATAGATAGATATATAAACGTGTAATGAAAGATAAAGAGTAAGAAGCACATAACCATGACACAAGTTATTTATAGTGGTTCGGCTACAAGGACACCTTCCTTGCCTCTTTCCACTCCCGGAGTCACCTACTCGAGAGTTCGTAAGCACTACACCAACTCCTTATGGCGGAGAAGCCTTCACAACGTCGCTTAACCTTTTTATGGTACAAAGCTAAATACAAGTTCCCCACCAAGGCGAACCATTCCTAACACAACGTCGCCTACCCTTTATACGGTGCTAGGCTAACCACCGAGTTCTTTCACACCAAGGAGAACTAATCCTATCACAACGTCGCCTACCCTTTATTAGGTACTAGGCTAAGCACCTAGTTCCATTACTATGGAGGAACTACTACCCTTCACACCACAACACCTAATATCAAGGAGATCAAATCCTTGTTACACCATCATCAAGGATATCACCATCCTTGGAAATAAATAAATACTTATATATAACGATGCACCTCATCGATTATACGACCTAGGCATTCTTCCCAAATGCGACTTGATTTGATTCTTGGCATCCTCCTTTAATGCCTTTACACAGCTTGGAACCCTTCACTAATGCCTTCGTCTTGACACCTTTAGCATTCTTCACTTAATGCTTTGACACGGATGATGAGCACCTTTCACTAATGTTTTCATCTTAACACTTTCGGCATTCTTCACTAATGCCTTCAACCCAACATCTATGGAGAAAGGAAGAACTATCAACAAGAGAACCTTAGTTATCTTGATGATGATGAAGAATGACAACTCATGGACTTGAGCTTGCACGTCTTCAAGAAGTGGTGATCTCTCCTTTAAGAGGAACCTAGAAGATCACACAAAAACAAAGACAAACTACATAGATCACTTGGATCTGAGGTTAGAGGTTATAATACTTGGGGAAGTATGTGTGTAAAGTTATGAATAGAAAGGAAGAAATGGCTCTCTATTTATAGAGAAAATTCTCTATTGTTCCCGGATCCCACGGATCCCTACCACAAGGGATCCGCTCTAGCACAAAGCCAGGGATCGTGGGCGCTCCTCTTTGCCCAAGGGTATTTTTGGTTATGGGTCATGGGTTATGGTTTGATCCATGGTTTTCTTTCTAGATACAATGTATCTTAAGGATACAATGAACTTGGTTAAGTGGTATATATAAAACCATGGGTTATGGGTCAATACCATTTGCTAGTTTTTACCCATTTAGTATATACTTGTTTTTACCCATTTTAGTATATACTTGTTTTTACCCATTTTAGTATACTTAGTTTAAGTATATGCTAACCCAATATGTAAACACTAGTTGTTGTACATATGTATCTAAATCATAAAATCACTTATACTTGTTTTAGTGTTTTATGTGAAAACGTAAGTGTGTTAGGAAACTATTAACTCAAACTATTTACGTATTCTATTTGTTTCGTTAAAATAATTTTACGTTTGTTATTGACAAAACATTAGAAGATCGTAAAATATAAATAAATGTTTTTACGGCTTATTTGTATTAACAAATTGGTTTGTATGATTAATATGAGCGGCTAAGCACCTCTTGGTGGTGCCTAGATTATGATTCCTTAATTGTTTTGTTTGCATTTACATTACTTCCGTACAATTATTTATAAGTGTATGTATGCATAGTTTATTGGTAGCCACGCTTGGTTTTATAGTTTTGAATGGCGTTAGAGGCCATTGCCTGGAGATATGACCATCTGACCACTAGGTGAGCGGGCTGAGATGGGAAGGGTAAGATATGACCAATGGCGACCCTTTCTACTTGTCTTGATTTGACCACCCGATCACCTACCGTTTTGATGAACTTAAGAATTAGGGGGTGAGTGTTTAAGTTGCTAACACCCGGGCACTCACTATTATAAATCTAGCATGTAGCGGTACTTAATGACTTGGCAGGGACCGGAACAACAGGACTTATGAAGGGACACTGACTTCCCTCTGTGGTGGCATCTTTCTTGATAGGTTAGGGTAATTGACCAAATGATGTCCCCTCGACTTTGACCCCACCTGAAGTAATTGGAAGTAAGTAGACGTAGACATAACTAGCTAGGAGGATTAACTAGGTTAACACCACTCTCCTCTATTGATTTATCCTTTACCTTTTATTTGCTTTTATTTTGCTTTAGTAGTTTAATTAATTTATTCCTTATCGAAACCATTATTAATCTGTGACACCTAGACTTAGTAATAATCCAACACACATAGCTCTTGGGCGACTCGCTTTACCGAATTACAACACTACACACGATGAATTTTGCTTGCTTGGTTAGTGTACTAGGGTGACCATGGTATAACGGACTTTATAAATATTAAAACATGGTCATTAAACTGCATCACTCAAGTTGGAGGCCCTTTGGTACCATTTTGATGATCGTGTAGGATGTGGGATGTCAACGTTATTAAGGGTGCTACTTGAGAATTTTGGTGTCTAATTCTAAGGAAATCTTTAACTATTTCCCTATTTTTCGTTATATCCGTTTTTAACACATTTTTGTTGCAGGGTAATGTTATCCATTGTCTTTGCCAAGGGAAGCATAGCTCACATCTTTTTGAGGTTAAAAGGGGAGGTGTGTTTCAGTTAAATATTTTGTGGTGCTTTATATGAGGAAGAATTTCACATTAGGAAGACCGATACCTTTATGCTTGAGTTCGATGGAGCGCGACCATAAAAAAAAGCCTTGGTTAAGCCAGAAGGTTTTCGGTATCCTTTCCATCCGGTGGATATTGACCACCTCGAACCTACAGACCAACAAGTATCTCATGATAATTTTCTATTGGTTTATGTATGTTCATTTTTTATCTTTAACGGTGTTGCTCTCTGACATAAAAGCTGTTACCTTCGGATGTTGACGGTTATGTGAAAACATTAGGAGGATGAACCACACAAAACAAGTTCAAAATCTTGATTTCTACCGGCCAATCATAGGTTGGTATGCTGTTATATATGATTTTTATATTTTACATTTAATGTTGTAAAAAGGATTACTTCTTTGCCAATATCTATTAAGGAACCCACCATTTGTTGTAACCTTGTATCCTGTGAACCAAGGGGCAATCAATACGGGTGTCTCTATGGGGTGGCCTTGGTGATATATTGATTGAGAAGAAAGCAAAACATTTAGGCCTGTGTCCTGTTGTGTTGACCTCGACATCTGCAAAACATTATAAGAGTGAGTGACCATGGACCATGTTAGGATCGTATGTTTGGTTGATATGGTGATTCGGGAGGCCGGGGAAGATGGAAGAAACCCATCTTCAAGTTAGAGAGAGAAGCTAGAGAGACAAGGGAAATACTATGTGTTTATTGAGAAGAAAAGGTGAAGTTTACACAAAGAGATCTCACCCCTCCATGGAAGTATGGAGGGGTTTATATGCCCAAACACATACATCTATGGGTAATTGACATAACAAGCCCATGTGTTTGAGGTAACAAAGATAGAAATAGTAATCCCGTCAATGTCGTTCCATTTACGAGTTAGGAGCGATTCCAACAGACCATTTAGCTTATCCATGTTAGACAACTTTCACATGCTAATTTAGTTTTAATGTTACCTTCCAGATAAGCTTTATATATCCAATAGTTCATCCATCAGGATTCTAGATGATGTTGAGATCCATGCAATCAAAGCATTGAAAAATGAACTTTGGGTAGGAATTGTATGTATTTAATGTTTATTGTTGAAAATTGCCTATAGTCCACAAACTTATAAGTCCGCTTTACGATGAGTTAGCGGTCGAGTCTTCAAAAGCGACTTACGTGTAGAGAGCTCTGAACCAAGGGATGGGACAATCGAGAATCTCCTCATATGGTCCGTGTCGAAAAAATGATGTATGTGATAACGCTACCGCAGCGTCGTTGGTCAAAGGAACTTCCTTTTCGTCGAGCAAGTTTTTCAACCCCCTAGGCAGTGAACCTAATCGTTGTAGTGTAGTATTAGGGTAAGCCACGGGAATTGATATCGTTCTCTAGGGGAATAGGAATTCTAGTGAGAAGTTACTACGCTAAGGTTGGGGTTGAGGAAGATTATTTTTTTATCTTTTTATGTTTTTTTAGGAAATGGAAAGGTACGAATCTCGGGGTTTGGATTTGGGGGGTTGTATTTCTCCGGATTACTTATCTAATTATCTAATCTAGTGGTGAGGATGGTCTATGTCTATTGTTGTGTGCTCGTATGATAGTTAAGGATGTGTTTACCTAGATGCTACTACTCCCTAGTTATCTCCTATTGATGGTTGAATTGTCACGTCCTTATTCTTAACGCGTTGTGTTTTCTAAGGTCGTAGGGTGTGCATTCCCTAACTCTTTGAAGTCACCTTTAAGTGTAGTAAACGAAATCCACTAAGTCATTCATAAACTAACTTTGAGGTTATCTTTGGGTTTAGTAAACGAAATCCACTAAGTCATTCATAAACTATCAAAGATTTATCAAGTATTAAACACAACGATAGCCTAGTCGCACTCCTAAGCCAATTAAAATTAAGATAAGAGACAACCTAACAATAATTAACAACTAGGTTTCATATATCTATGCAAAGACACAAGTAATTTAGCCGGACATGGTAAACATGCAAGCATACACACAATCAATCAAACATAGGATAGACATAATGATAAATTGAATATATGGATTAAGATATAATCAACAAACCATTACAAGATGTTTTTGGAGTGATTGAAACCTTCAACGTTACTGGAAAAACACCTATTTAAGCCCTGGAATCGGAGTTAGGATTTAGAGCACTAAAAAGTGAAGTTATAATGTTCTATTTATAGGCAGATTTTCTGTTGGCAAAGAGTGACGGCGTCACACTTATAGAGTGATGGCGTCACGACCATTTTTTCACCAAATTGTAGATTTTTCGTTCCGTCGCGTGGGATTTTGAATCACCTAAATCCGAGTTCGTATGCAAAAGTTATGGCCAAAACGATTATAAGCTACTTGGCTCATGTTGCAGCTTGTGGCGGTCACCTTATGGTTGTGACGCCGTCGGCTTATCTTCTGCGCCGTCTGGATCAAATCTAGGCCGTGTGAGTTGTGACCTACTCTTTTAAAACCGATCTTGCGTCACTTGATAATTAGAATTTGGCTCTGGCCGTCACAAAATATGCACGGCACGTCACACTTAGAACTGACGCGTCCCCAATTCCAGCGGCTGAGTGTCTCGATTCTTGACTTTGGCCATTTTTCTTCGTATATTCGCGCCTTTTCGTCCGAATAAGTGTCATTCAATCATTTTGCCTTCAAGATACCTAAAAAGTGAAAAGGAACGATATTAAGTAATAACGGATACAAAAGTGATCAAATAAGGGCTTAAATGACCCAAAAGGTACATTTAAAACCTTATCAAATATCCCTTCACTTGGTATTTGCTTGTCCTCAAGCAAATGTGCTTTTAGCCAATTAATTTATAAGTTAGGGGTCATGAAGCATTGGTTTAGAACAATCCACAACACATATAAGCCCCGCAAAAGTCATAACAAGCATGGAAATTACATACTAGCACCTCACAGGGGGTGTTTGGATACTCACATCTCTCGGTGTATATGAAATATAACAAGTTGGAAATGGAAGATAAACACTCATTAACCGGTCCTAGTACATAGATTACCAGAGGCTTGAGACTAGATCAAACCTCCATCGCTTTGGCGTAAGCACCTAGGAAAGACTATCAAAGAGGTCTTTTAAAGGGTTGTAATGTTAGGCTTACGGTAGGGAAACAAAGGGTTTGGTGGGATAGGCTATTTAGTGGTGGCAAGTCAAAAATCTTTATGTTACAAGCATACGAAGAATGGTGTTGCTAAGCCAATACTCGACACTCTATACTCTAGATAACTAAAACAAACAAACATAAATTAAAGATAAATGTAGGATAGTAGCCCTTTTTTTTTTTTTTTTTTTCAACACTCTATTTTTTTTTCTTTTCTCTTTTTTTCTATATTTCTTTCGATTTTTTTTTCATTCATACACTTTTACTCTACCATCATTTACGATAACATCAAAATGATAGGGATTTATAGGCACATCCCTACACTTGAGTTTTTATTACTCTAACACTAATTTGACCCGAATTGAAAAGATCAAAACACTTGGAGTACATTATTACGCATAAATAAAAATTTTAATTTAACGTTCCTTTCTAGTCATTTCATAAACTTTAACTTTTCCCATGAGTCCCAATCGTCCCAAAATTATGTACAAAGGATATGACTCGACTTAGCAACTTATGCAAGCAACTAGATAATTGAACTAAGGGTTTAGTGTGATAACAATAATGCACTAAAAGTGAGTGCATACAAGGTAGGCTAAGGCGATTTGGGTGTACATTTGGGGGTGGAGTGTAAACAATGCTCTTCATTGATATTCTGGAAAACCGAAACATCACGAGAACCGCGAAAAGGATAGGCTCTGAGGGGTTAACTAGGGGTATCGTGTACTAAAGATGAGTACAACAAAGGTGTGGGGAATTACTCAACCGATGTAAGAAAATAATTATATTACAGGAATCAAACAAGGGTTATCCTAATGCCTCTTATCATTTAGTTATTCCTAACTACACAAGTGTAGTCTTACTAGCGATCTCGGGATGCATCACAAAACAAGTTCTAGAATCTAATATACTACCGGTTCACACTCTAAGCATTAAAGATGAATGCTTTAATTCCTACTAATCTAAGGGCGATCCTCACATTTTGGGTGGAATTTAAGTGGTAAAGGGTATTTGTGCTAGTCATGCAACTTCCTATCCATGAGATGCTTTTGTTAAGACTAATGGCCCACTCCTATATGTCATGAAAAATTAAAAATTTGGTGCCAAAATTACCTAACCGACATTTTCTCATGGTTTATTACACAAATGAAATTGGACGAGGCAAATATTCAAGGATAAGCATAGTTTCAAAGTTCCGTTTATTTTCCTCCACACTTAAACTGAACATTGTCCCCAATGTTCCCCGAAAGTATCAAAGTTATGATAATGTAAGGTAATAAAAAATGAAAGAAACTAATACTCCCCTGATTAGCTCGGTAGGATCCGTGTGAAGTAGTGGTTAAATCTTTCTTCAAGAAGAATGTTATGCGTGAAAATCCCCTTCCAATCTTATGTATCTTCTTCTTGATAAATAAAACACTGCACAGAAGAAAACAAACAACTAGCATCAAACCGAACAAAAAAAATCACAACAAGATGTAATTCCAGACTTAAATAAGATATAATGCTTGTGGAATGGATGTTTGCAGATTTTCTAGAAAATTAAGACCTGGAAAATTCCAAAAATTTATAAGTAGCGCAGAAAACGAGAAAAAGTAGTAGCAGTTTCTCTTTCCTCGGCCGTCAGTTCGACCACAGCCCGTTGTCAGTTATCATAACATGGCTGCGATTTTCGGAAAAAAATTGGAAAATTTTTACCTTTAAAATCTGGAAAAATTTCATGCAATAACATCCATTATGACTCGATACAAGCATTTGACTCGAACAAACAAACATGTATATCTTTTAAATAATTGTAATTCTCATGTTCACGTTTCTTTTGAAAACGTGTGTAATCCTCCCTACACTTATCCCTTATGTAAAATACCTTTATATGTAATTAAGACGAGGTTAAAGACAAAATAAAGCATTTTTACAAATTTAAACACGAGAATAAACAATAATTAAAAAGATACATGACACACTAACAAGCAAACAATTAAGCATGGGTTGCCTCCCACGAAGCTTTTCTTTATTTATGAGTCTTGTAGCTAGACTCGAAGTCGTGCCCCTACGTGACTTCATTCCTTCTTTTCTTCCACTAAGCCTTCATCATAAGGTTGTATACGTTGTATGCTCACCGTGAGTTCTCTCCCAACATCTATTGATACGGTTTTATTTTTTAGATTAGTTTCTTTCACCGTATAAGGCCCAAACCATCTTGGCTTATTCCTTCCCCATAATGCTTTTATTCTTGATTTATACAAAAGCACCTTTTCTCCATTCAAAAATTCCTTAGGGTTCTTTTGATTTTGTGGTATTGTGGTATAGTTATTTCCTAACTTTTTATCACGTTTCCACAATGTCTCATTTAACCCTTGAACCATGAATTCTCTAAGACCTTTTTCCCATTCAACCATTTTCTTCTTAACGGCATTATTGAAAACCTGCGAATTCTTATCTTTTACCTTCTCCATAATCTTCAAAGGATATCTCGAACAATGGTATCCTAACTTGTCCTTTCCACTTTTGAGTATCATAATCCTTCACGCATTTGATGGTTGCCTTGGCGGTGGTCGGGAAAGGTGTTCGGGATTAATGGCAGGTTTTATCTTCCTCAATGTCTATTCTTGAAGTACACCGGATAGACAATATTGGCAATCTCAATTAAGACATCCTCCGCTATTCCTATGGGATAAACATATGAATGATTTGCTAAGGAAAGTCTAAGATTGGTCTTGGTTGGTTCCTCCTTAGTCAACTTATTATAGACTGGCCGGCATTATGTTTATCGGATCCACACATTGGCCAAGGCATTTAGGTTCTCTAAGTCACCTATGCTACATGGAATTACAAAGTTCAAAGAGATCTCTTGCTTCTTAGTTACTGGCTTTCTCAGGATCGACTCGTACATAGGTCCAATAGGAATGGTGTCATACTCTTCCTCTCCTATTTCACCTAAGAGGGCTTTCCTAAGAACATCATTACACCTAAAGTTTTTCACTTGGTTAACGATTGTTTTCTTATTGATCTCATGCTTAAGGTAATGCTTGATGAATTTGGGTTCATCATCAGGTCAGGCCTCATTCTTATCCTTACTATCCTTGCGGCTCTCGGGCTCTTTCTTCTCAAGCTTGCTCCATCCTCATTGGAAGCAATGGAAATGGTGTTAACAGACAAAGTGGGGGTGGCGTGCTCATTGTTCCTCACTAGCTTCTCAGGGAATCTTGACTTAGTGTACTCTTTCACTAAGTCCATCATCTCTACCATTTTCTGTATTTCATCCCCTTGTCCATTGAAGGCTTTTAAGAGGGTGTCGAGCTTGGTTGTCATCTCGCTTTGTGGATTTGCTTGAAATCGGCTTCAAGTTAGATCAATCGAGCCCTCTTGAATGACATGAATTTGGACATCATTCCCTCAAGACTAGTGGAAGTTCCGGTGTTTGGAGGGTTGTTGTAGGATTTTCCTAAGTTATTTGGCTCGAGCTTAGGAGTCTTGTACAGGAGCTCATTAGAGATTTAACTTGATCTTCAAGTTCGAGCATCCTACGATTGGAAGGTTGTGAGTCAATGGGAGGCAAAGAGACTGCCTTATCAGTTTTGGACAACTCACGGGGTCATTCCAACATTAAGTTTTCATAGAGGGCAAGGTCCTCTATTGTACTATGATTATTCAGCGGTGAGATCACTAAGTTTTCCACGGCCGCTTTCAATGGATGCGGGTGGGGAAGTTGACATGATCATAGAAGAGTTGGACTTGGAGCCAAAGATCAATGCCGTGATGAGGGACTTTATGGAGTAAGTCCTTGAATCGAGTCCATGCCGCGTAGAGAGATTCACCTTGACGTTGTTGGAACATCAAGATATCATTCCTAAGCTTAGTGGTTCTCCCCAGTGGGAAAAATTGAGCAAGGAAGCGAGAGGTGAGATCATCCCAACTTGAGATGGAGCCGGAGGAAGTCGCTCAAGCCATTACTAGCTTGGTCCCGTTAGAAGTGGAAGAGAAGCGAAGCGTGGTCTCCCGAGTAGTACCATCGAGGTTGATGGAATCGACGATTTTAAGGAAATCCTTAAGATGCTGATTAGGATCTTCGAAACGAAGTCCATGGAATGCACATCCATTTTGCACCAACCGGATGGTGTCGGATCCTTGAGGGCGTACTGGGCTTGGTCGGGAAGCTCAATGGTGTTCCTATAGCCTAGGTGGCTTGGTCATGAGTATTCACCAAGAGTACGGCCTCTTGGCGGGTCATTTGGTGGTGGGTTGATGAGTGGTGGCTGGTTATCACCTTCCATGAGGAAAAGTGATGGGATTACTAACAAAGGTCACGAAGAAGGAGGATAGACTACGAGAAAGCTAAAAATGGGAAAAAATCTTACTTGATAGGAATCAAGCAAGTAAACCTAAACGAGGTGGACTCCTAACTAGCTATTCTATTCGGCTGCAAAAACTTGATAACGCTACACACGTGGTTGGGGTCAAAGGAACTTCCTTTTCGACGAGCAAGTTTTTCAACACCCTAGGCAGTGAACCTAATCGTTGTAGTATAGTATTAGGGTAAGCCACGGGAATTGATATCGTTCTCTAGGGGAATAGGAATGCTAGTGAGAAGTTACAACGCTAAGGTTGGGGTTGAGGAAGATTATTTTTTTATCTTTTTATGTTTTTTTAGGAAATGGAAAGGTACGAATCTCGGGGTTTGGATTTAGGGGGTTGGTATTTCTACCGATTACTCTACTTATCTCATTATCTAATCTAGTGGTGAGGATGGTCTATGTCTATTGTTGTGTGCTCGTATGATAGTTAAAGATGTGTTTACCTAGATGCTACTACTCCCTAGTTATCTCCTATTGATGGTTGAATTGTCACGTCCTTATTGCGTGTTGTATTTTCTAAAGTTAGTAGGTGTGCATTCCCTAACTCTTTGAAGTCACCTTTAAGTGTAGTAAACGAAATCCACTAAGTAATTCATAAACTAACTTTGAGGTTATCTTTGGGTTTAGTAAACGAAATCCACTAAGTCATTCATAAACTATCAAAGATTTATCAAGTATTAAACACAACGATAGCCTAGTCACACTCCTAAGCCAGTTACAATTAAGATAAGAGACAACCTACCAATAATTAACAACTAGGTTTCATATATCTAAGCAAAGACACAAGTAATTTAGCCGGACATGGTAAACATGCAAGCATACACACAATCAATCAAACATAGGATAGACATAATGATAAATTGAATATATGGATTAAGATATAATCAACAAACCATTACAAGATGTTTTTGGAGTGATTGAAACCTTCAAAGTTACAGGAAAAACACCTATCTAAGCCCTGGAATCAGAGTTAGGGTTTAGAGCCTACAAAAAGTGAAGTTATAATGTTCTATTTATAGGCAGATTTTCTGTCGGCAAAGAGTGACGGCGTTACACTTATATATTGACGGCGTCACGACCATTTTTTTCACCAAACTGTAGATTTTCTCGTTCCGGTCGCGTGGGCTTTTGAATCACCTAAATCCGAGTTCGTATGCAAAAGTTATGGCCAAAACGTGCTCAGCTACTTAGCGCATGTGCGGCTTGTGGCTGCGTCACCTTATGGTTGTGACGCCGTCGGCTTTATCTTCGGCGCCGTCCGGATCAAATCTAGGCCATCTGAGTTGTGACACCCTACTCTTTTAAAACCTGATGCCGTCACTTGATAATTAGCAATTTGGCTACTGAGCCGTCACAAAATATGGACGACGGCGTCACACTTAGAACCTGACGCCGTCCCCTTCAGTTCCAACAGCCTGAGTGTCTCGATTCTTGACTTTGGCCATTTTCTTCGTATATTCGCGCCTTTTCGTCCGAATAAGTGTCATTCCAGCATTTTGCCTTCAAGATACCTAAAAAGTGAAAAGGAACGATATTAAGTAATAACAGATACAAAAGTGATCAAATAAGGGCTTAAATGACCCCTCAAAAAGGTACGTTTTAAAACCTTACCAGTATGTCTTCTTTTCCATCCGTCATGTCTGTAGACTCAGCCCACTTCATAATATTGATATATTTTTTGTCTACCTAGTCTGTAAATTTCAACTTTAAGGCCCGGATCGACAATGTACGGACTAGAAAGGATGGAATTTCCCATCATATGGAGGGGGAAAATTCAAAAAGTGCTACTAGAAAAGATGGGCGGTTTTGGTGTGATGCATGTGATACGCCAGTTTGTTAATACAAATAAACCATAAAAACGTTTATTTATATTTCTGATCTTCTAATAGTTTGTCGATAACAAACATAGAATCATTTTAACGAAACAAATAAAATACGTAAAAGGTTTGATCCAATAGTTTACTAACACACTTTTACTAAACATATTAAGACCATATCAAAACATGTTAAGTAAATAAGTTATATAAAACCAAAGACATTTTTATATAAACACTAACAAGTAACATTGTTTACATCTTATAAGAAATGCATATGTATAACAACTAGTTTTTAAATAATATAGAAATGTATATATACTTTGTATATATTGTAATGGGTAAAGTAATGGGTAAAAACCAAAGTCCATGACCCATGGCCCATAACCCATGATTCATTGACTAGGTACAATGAATGATGTTGGGTAAAAACCAAAGTCCATGACCCATACCCATGGAGCATGATCCATAACCTATGACCCATTGCATAACATCATGCACAAAGTCATGTTGGGTATTATCCATGATCCATCCAAAGTCCATGACCCATGACCCAAGATCCATAACCCAATGACTAGGTACATTGCATCTTGTTGGGTATCCATAATTCATTACCCATAACCCATGGTTCATAAACCATAACCCATAACCCGATTTCCAACCCAAAATTCATACTAAACTGACCCAATCGCCAGATCCCTGGTTTTGCACTAGTCGGATCCCTCTGGGAGGGATCCGTGGGAACCGTGGGACAGTAGACAAGTTTTGTCTATAAATAGTGAGCCATTTCTCTCTTGCTCACTACCACTCTTAGTAATACTTTCTCCCAGTATCCTAACATCTCTAACCACTTATCCAAAGGATCATTCTAGGTAGTTTTATGTTTGTGTAATTCTCTAGGTTCCTCTTAAAGGCGAGATCACCACCTCTTGAAGACGTGCAAGCTCAAGTCATGAGTTGCTAAGCTTCATCATCATCAAGACCACTGAAGTGTATATTGTTGATAGTTCTTTCCTCCCTCCATAGAAGTGTCGTGTTGAAGGCATTAATGAAAGGTGTCGAAGGTTCGAGTTGAAGGCATTAGGGAAAGGTGCCAAAGGTGTTCAATCGATATGGTGCATCGTTGTACAAGTTTTGTTGTTTGGGTTAAAAGTTGTTGATATCCTCTCTAGTGTTGTAACAAGGAGTGTGTCTCCTTTGGGTAGTTATGTAGTGGTGTAGTGTTGGGTAGTAGTTCCTTCTTTGTAATGGAACTCGGTATCTAGCCTTGTGCCGGATAAAGTGTAGGCGACGTTGTGAAAGGTTTGGTTCTACCTCGTGGAAGAACTTGGTGTCTAGCCTTGTACCGGATAAAGAGTAGGCGAAGTTGTGAAGGCTTCTCCGCCACATTAAGGAGCTTGTGTTGTGTAGTGCTTACAAACTCTCGAGTGGGGTACTCGGGGAATGGAGTAGGGCAAGGAAGGTGTCCTTGTAGCCGAACCACTATAAATACTCGTGTCGTGGTTTTGTGTTTTTTTACTCTTTATCTTTTGCATTACTTACTTATATACTTATCTACCAATATCCAACACACCAACTAGATAGATTGACATTAATCGATCTAAATACTTTAAAACGAAGTTTTAATCGGTAAAACTATTCAACCCCCCCCCCTTCTAGTTTTCCACACAATTGAATACCTAGTTATAAGGTAATGTTATGTTTATCACTTATGGTTTCTGCATTGGTATTCAATAAGTAAGGTGACTCACATTGGCATTCAATAAATAAGGTGACTCACATACCATTTGTGATATACCCTTTACGGGTATCGGCTTGAGTTTGGTGTCTCAGATGAGACCGTACAGACTGTGGTGTTGCTTTTTGATGAGGCCGCAACGGAGTTGGTGAAGTTCCCAGCTGCAACAATATTGGATGAGGAGGATGAGGTATATTTATAAACTCCATGTACCTTTCCACCCCCCGTTACTCACGCCTTACCTTACAGACTTTGGAAGACCACGCAAGCTTGCCACCTGCTATAGCCAACCTCATTGGCACAACACACGTTTTTGAAATCAAGTCTCATACCTATTATGAGTATGGAAACTTTGAGAGTTTTACGTGTTGGAGGGTAGACCCACCTCATCCGTCAATGGAAAGCGCCAGCTCAAGCACCCCTGATCATGAAACTGTCACTGCAGGCACATCATTCAAGCGGCTGAGCAAGGCCTCATCAGTCACCACACCGTCCAAGCCTATAGAGGATAAGAAAAAAAGGAGGTAAGCAAACCAGATAAGCTTTGGTGACCAAAAAATGCAAAACGTGTCAATGTGTTTTGCCTTAAAACCTTTTATTGTTGCAGTAAAGTGAACATGACAAACATGGTCCCATTGTTTGTAGGGCGGAGGTTGAAGATTCAGACGCAGAAATCGAGTTGATGACTGCGGATGATGGCCTAGATGATGAAGGCAACACCCCAACTGGAAAGAAGAAGACAAGACAGTGAGCACATGTTGCGCACACCCTTTGGTTGCTCATTGTTTTACATTTTCCATATATTAACATGGTTTCCTTTCTATATTTTGTGGTTAGGTATGTTGTGGGAGATTCAGATTGAGTTCGGACATGCTGCACCCCACAGTTTAGAAACCCATGCCATGAATAAGCGTGTCAGCAATACTTAGAACAAGAATAATATGTTCGATTCCAACTATTATTGGGATTATTTGTTATTTTCGTTTGGAGGATACAAAACTCTTAACTGATTCATTGCATTATAAGTGATGTTGTTATTTATATTATTCTTGTTTTTGTTTGAGGATTTATTCCATCTACCCCGCACGAAACCGGTGTTTTTTGTGTGTTGTTCTTGGTGTCAGGTACATTGAAGATGAATTTGTTGTGGTTGGGACACATGCTGCATCAAATCAAATGGATATGCATGTTATCGATAATAAGTGACCGAGAAGAAAAAGGAATTTTAGTGGATTTTTCGCTAAAGTTTAATGGGCAAAATGTTCTGTATTAAAGACTATATGCATATGGTTTCAAGAATATGATGTGTCTAGTGTATGAGGCCATCGTATTTTTTTAAAAAAGCATTCCAAATGTTGTTCTCTATATACTATTTCCTAGGCTTGGTGTGTAATTAAATCACTAAGTAATGAAATGCAATTCGCTCTTATTTCGTAAATGTGCTTTTTTATTAATATTTTCATGCTCTTATCGAACCCTAGCAATTACGAACCAACCTGTTTAAAACCTTACCATGTTGTGTATCCAGCCCTACACATATATTGTAGAATGAAAATTTCGTTCTGGTGTGTTTAGTATTTGTTGCACAGCATATTGTGATGTGAAAAGGTATCTGCAAAAAGAAAATAAATATTGAATCTATTCTATATCAACCAACCAGGCAACTGTCAGCAATTCTTCCAAACATAATTTACCTTTTTTGGCACGATAGCCATAGGATAGTTGCCTTATGATACACATATTTTCAAATGAACAACAATGATGCGAAAAAAGTGTCTTCAATAAAAAAATAAAAATACTAAAGGTCATTTTATATCGACCAACATGGCATAATAATTTAAAAAATGTGTCTCTATTTCCTCTTCAAACCATCATTTTACTTAATAGCCGCTTTAACTGCATATTGTATATCAAGACTATGCCAGAACTTATTGGATAGTCAGCAGATGTATATCCAAGATCCATAAGAGGTTGTTAATTCAAGGAACAAAAACCCAAAATAGACCATGAAATCAATATGTTGTGTAGAAATCACTTTTCAAATTAATTAGTATAATGAATTTTTTTCGAATGGCCCACACAGATAGCCCAACAAAAAACATACCTTAAAGAAAACTGTAATACATAAAGGGTCACTTAAATGCATACAAATTCAATTACAAAATTTCTTTTGAATATCTAATAAATAGTCTTTATGGATAACTAGGAGTTACAAAACCTATTAATAAGTACATGGAAGCTCAGTGGATTACCAAGGCCTTTAAAAGTCATATTATACCCTCTTCCCCAACTGATCCAGTTGTCTGTTTACACACACTAATCCACTATCCATATTCCAAACTCATGGCATTCAGTAAGGAAGTGATTGCACAATATTACAACATGTCGATAGCGAAAGCTGCAAAAGCGCTCAATGTTGGTTTGACTGTTTTCAAAAGGTCTTTGTCAAGATCTAGGCATTCAACATTGGCTCCATCATAAGCTGAGGTGTATACAATTATTAATTAGAACTCTCCAGGTCAGAATTCAATTGAAGCTAACATTTTGTTTTTATGATTTACCAATGTTACGTCAAAATGAAGGCTATCATTTGGCAAAATGAATGTGTAAATTTATTTATAAAAATGTAATCTTTTGCCTCCCATGTTACTCAAAAATTTAGCTTGCATTATAGGCTGAGAATGAAGGTGCGAAAGTTGAGCGAAACACTCAAGAAATCATAATAAGGCTGGAAGAAGAAAAGAGGCGGGTAGAAGAAAACCCTGATTCAGGTTTTGCTAGAACTATTTTATTTCAAAGCTAAATACAAAAGAAGGAGAACCATGAGCTTGGTATTGTCGTTAAAAAACCCACCAATACCAAGCATGGCTAAACAGTTGCAACATTCGTCTCCTAGCAGTAGCTCGGATTATGAAGAGATCAGAGATGGTTATTGTGCTGACCGTAGTGAGCAAGTTTAGGTAAAATTTCACTTGAAAGATCCCGATTTTAACTAAATGTTGAAAACTAAATTATGAATGTTTAAGTTTGACGTTTGATCCCAATATATTATTCATTCTATGGGTTTCCCACCCTCCATCTATTTATATGGTTGTACATCATTTTATACCTTGGTTTAAGTTACACATGGGAAATTAATGTTTCAACCATAACAGATGCATTATAAGTTTCGTAATGATACTATGACAGTTTTTATTAGGAGCCACTGGGTTTCTAGCAAGGTTTTGTGAAACTATATAGACATCAAGTATGATTTAACTAGAAAAGTGCAATGCAAGGTAGTATCTGATACAAATAAAAAAAATAAACAGGTAGTCATCAAACCAATAATGTGCAAAATAATGGTAGGCAAAAAGGATGGAATGCGTTGCTTATAAATAAAACAAGTTTTCCAGCACATTGCAAAAAAGGAATTACTTAACCTAATCAACTATTGATTAGTCAATGTATCCAATCTCTAATATACATATCTGGAAATAGAAACAACAATTCTTAGAAGACCATTTTTAAAATACAATCGTTCCTACTTGACATTATATAAACATGTGCAACAATGAAGAGTAATTGACTTACTTACAATGCCACGTCATTGCATTTTTCGCTAAATCGCTGTTGTTTCCATTCATTTGAAACCGATCTTTGATCTATATACATGTAACCATCAACAAAAAACTTTAAGCTACCATTTTGATTTGCCATCTTCCACATTCGCATACAATAATGATAAGTTAATCCATATGTTATGAAATGATGACTAAGCCCTTTAATCAAAATATATTAATTTCAAATCACAGTAATGGTTTGCGAACATCATCATTGAAATTACTTAAAAACCTTAACCTACCTGAGTAGGTGCACAATTCAAATGACTGAGAAAATCACTTCATAATCTGGACTTTCCCAATATAAAGGTATAAAGATGAACCATAATGCGTTTAGTAAATCATTAAATAAAAAACATTAGCGTGGAATTATTGAAAACCTCAGGACTATTATTAAAAAAATGGAGAATCTTAAAGGCAGTTAGTTTAAAACAAGAATCTTTCGGATACGTATATAAACAAACACAAGTTATCATCCATAGTACTTGTGCACAACATCCGTAGAGGGATATGTATTCAGCTTCTGTGGTTGATAAATCAGTGTGATTCTGCTTCTTTGAATACCAGCTAATTAGTTTTTCTCCCAATAATTGAGCAGCTCTTGAAGTACTTTTGCAATCATTTTGACAACCTGCATATTTTGCACCTGAATAGGTAGTTAGTTCGAAACCAGATGCTTTAGGTTCCCCGTCTTCATCTAGCTTGTTCTTCAGAATCCATTTCAATGCAATTTTGAGTTTCCCAAGAGGCTTGGGAACCTTTCTCCATACTTCATGACGCTTGAGTTGGTTAATTGTTTCTTGTATTATCTTTTTTCTTTTATTGTAAATACAATACGCACTTGATTGTGTAAAATAACCAAGAAATATGCCTACATCCCCTTTATCTTTTAACTTGCCAAGGTCATCATGATCATTAAGAGGTGATGAGTGTCCAAATACTCATCATTTTTGTACCATTTAAACTGCAAAAACATCTGAAAACACTCAGAAATGCATCAAAATGATAAAAATATCACAAATAAGTGTTTTATGTGTTTTAAATGCAAAAATATCAAAATCGGTGAAATTATCAAATTTGCATAATTGGCGGTTTAGTCCCCAAGTTTCAAAAGTTGTCAAAACAGTCCCCTGTAAATCTAAATAAAGAAAAATGTTATTCAAGGTCCCTGAAATATTCTAAATTGTCAAAATGGTCCTTGAATAAATCTTTTGTTAAATGGCGAGAAAAGGTCTGAACTTTCATAAAATGTCAAGTTTGGTCCCTGGAAAATTGAAAATGTCAAAACTGGTCCTTATACTATTGGAACTTGTCAATATTGGTCCCTTGTAACAACTTTGGAGAAATTACAGTTTTGGTCCTTCTAGTTTGGCATAATTACAGTTTTGGTCCTTATCATTAATACCTAAAACCAAACCTTGTCATAATCCTTTGACCCTGCCAAACCAATGACCCTTCCATTTGAACCCCCTGCATTACTGTTTTGAACCCAAAGTCAAACATCAGGTTTCCCTCCACTCTGCTTTCTTCCCAACTTGGCCTGCAACCTCTCCCACTCACCTCTCCCATCACCCAGGCTTTATCCCAACACCTCTCACCCCTCATCATCACCCCTACAAATCCACCCCCCCTAGTTGCTAGCTCAGAAGCCCCAGAGGTCAAAATCACCCTTTCCCGCCAAAATGATAAAATTGGCCAAATCCACAAAACTCACCCATTGGCTCAAAGAAGTGGTGGGATTTGATCAAGTAGACACGTGGAAGCTTATGGGTATATAAAAAGGAA
The DNA here is from genome assembly GCA_910596185.1 of Chrysanthemum makinoi. Taxonomy (NCBI): domain Eukaryota; kingdom Viridiplantae; phylum Streptophyta; class Magnoliopsida; order Asterales; family Asteraceae; genus Chrysanthemum; species Chrysanthemum makinoi. The sequence goes on from OU343225.1 coordinate 298,403,315, forward strand.
GAAAGAATCAAGGGAAAAGTAGTAGTTTTAGTTTTAATTTCTTTGTATGTCGTTTTTTGTCAAGTTATCTTAATTAATGTTTTAGAATGTAAACTTAAGTTTTATTGTACTCTAATTAAGCTACTTTGTCACTGTAATACATTTCAAATCTCAATTTCAGGTTTCACTTACATTTCATGTTTTGAAGTCCACTGTTGAGAAATTTAATTTCAAAATCTTGCATTCAAGCTTCAAATAGCTTATCATTCAGTTCCAATAAGCTTAAATAAGTTCCTTTTAGCTTTTGATAAGTTTTAAATTCAGTTTCAAATAATTTTGAATGATGGTCAACCAAAGTCAACTGCTGATGCATAAATTGGACATGCTGATGAAATGGGGTTGATACTTTGGTTGGGATGGAAATGGTTTAGTATAGTGGTATTGGGGTTTGGTTTCAACTGCATAAGTGGACCCATGTGAGTTTGAATTTCACTTTTCAATTTCAACCCACTTTGCATATTATGCTTGTATCTGTTTCTGTGGTAACCATTAGTGTAAACTTGTTTATATAGTTGTTTTTAAGTCATGTAAACTCAATTTGATCTATAGCATTGGCTAGTTTTGTAGTTGGTTGAGTTTTTAATTGCAAATCTATAGAAACAAGGGTGTTTGGATTTACAGTTTAAACTGTCTTAGAGGATTAGTCAGTGATAGAGTCTTGTTGTGTTAATCTTGTGTAGCTCATTTGATCTATTATCTGTCATGATTTTGTGCCTGCATAAGCTTAAGTTAAAATTACCTTTCCATTGTCTTCACTAGCTCATTTGTTGCAATTTAGACAAACCAAAAGCTCATTTTGTGTTTAACTATCATAGATAAAGCTTGCAGTAGGTGTAATTCAGCCATTAACATCATATCCAGTTGAGAAATCAAGATCAAAGTTCAAGTTAGTCAACTTTTTAGTTTTGTCAAAAAGTCAAAAACATTGAAAATCAGTTTAAGCCCAAGCGGAGTGATTTTCTTGGGCTCATTTCTGAACCAAATCAAATGAAACTCTGGGTTTTAGAAGTTCAGTTGGTCTAGTTGCTTATTAGGAATTTTATAGATTTTTAGCAATTTTTCTTAAGCTCTAAATGAGCTTGTCAAACAGGGCTTAAGTGCCCTGTTCATAAACTCAGTCAGAGCTGAGTTTTTCTCAGCTTCTTGCAGCCATTGCACCAAGCTCAGTTGAGCTTCCCAAGGTCTCCTTTTTGGTTTACAAGCTCTCACCCAGGTCTTCTTTAGGATCCTTCATTTGCTTTTTAGTTTCCAGCTTATTCATGTGCTTATATTTCTGCTTAAACCTGGTACCCTCACACTGATTTCAGCTCATAAGCTCAAATCATGCAAATCTGTGAAACTTGAGTTTCAGTGGTTAAAAGCAGTTGAGACTTATTGCATTTTGGTAATTTTAGCTTATCCAAGCTTCTGTTTCAGTTTGGTGGCCCTTGGTGCTCACTAGCTTATTCCAAGTGCTTATTTCTTAGCACTTTGCACATCAGTTTCATATTCCTCCACACAACACCATGTTTTTCTATTTTTCCTAGATCCATAATATCATTTTAGACTTTTCCTGAAATTTTCATATTTTTCCAAGCTTGTTTGTTATTTTTCTGCATTTAAATCAATTTTAGCACAATTTAATACCAAAAATTAAGAAAAGGTTCAAAAAAATAATTTTTCATTTTTATTAAGTTTAGATAAATATAAAAGACAAAAAATATTTTTCTAGATTTTTCTTAGTTAAAATTGTATCTTTAAGTAATTTAATTAGTTTTAAATAGTTTAAAATTCATAAAAAATAGAAAATAATCAGAAAAAAATAAAAATAGTTTTGAAAATTCTCTTTTGTTATTTTAGACTTTTCTAAGTCATAATTTTATTTTTCACTCTTTATTTCATATTTTCTTGTGTTTTAGGTTATTATTAAATAGTTAAAATTAGTTTTTAATTAATAATAAATAATTAAATAGTTATAAAAATAATTTTCTTTTTATATAAATTTTATTTTATCATTAGGTTTGTAAAAATGTCATTTTCATATTTTTAGGTCTTTTATTTCTTAGATCTCACTTTTATTTTGTTACGTTTCGTTAAGTTTTATTTAAACGTAAGTTTTAAGTTTTAAACGTTCATCATTTTGCAAATAGTGATAACGTTTATTTAATATTTTTTAATTTTCTTTAATTTGCATTTAAGCCCCTGTAGTTTATGGGCTTTCTCTTTAGGTATAGATCAATCACTATCCTTTCCCTTTCAAATCCTCTCGATCACTACACGTTTGACTATTCTCGACAGCTTCGTTGGGACTTAACGACACGGGAAACACTATACTCTCTGATCTTCATTGCATTTGTGCTTAAAGCGTTTTTAAGTTTGTTACTCGGCCATTCACAAGTGGCGGGCTTGAGTGATAAAACTTGGCGGTTTTACCAGAAATCAAATTTGGCTAGCCATTGCGGGGGAGCAGTGCTAATAGTCTTACATTTAGCAGATTAGTGATTTGAATATTCACTCCTTGTTCATACCATCTATATGTTTATATTTTAAAAATCCAAAAATCCAAAAACATTTTAAAAATCAAAAACCCAAAAAGATTTTCTTTCTTATTTTTACAACATGTTTTTCAAAAATACCAAAAATATTCCTCTTTACCCTCTTACCCTTTTGATTCTTCATTTCTTACCCTCTGTAAACCTTTGATTCTTTCTATGTCTTATCATCACCTCTTGATTGTCAAGGGTGTGGTGGTCCTTATAATGGTGGCAATTGCCCCAGTTGTAGCATGGTGGAATCGGGGAAGCGGGTGCGTCTATAACCAGGATCCCTATTCCTACCATAACACAACCGATTCATTCCATCGGCTACCACACATTGAGATCAGGCAGTTTTCGCATTTGAGTACGTGGTGGTTCACACTCTGATTCTGATTGTCAATGGGAAACACGCTTGTCTATGAGCGGGTTCCCGATAACAATTATGATTACAACACATATGACTCACGGCCACATCAGTTTCTTTGTTGTGAGAGTATTGTGGAGGTCCTCATTCTAGCTCGATTGTCAAACAAGGAATCCATTTCCTTGTAACAATTACGACTCTTCGTATCATGACCAACCTCCACGATTCACCAAATGAATCGGGCACCACCTCGACTGAGCCACTTCCTCAAAATCTTCTCCTTGATCTTTTGGATTTAGTGAAGATTTGAAGGAATCAAACACTCCAAGATAATCAAATGAGAAATCCATGGAAGTTTTGTTAGTGAAGAGCGGTCTAAATTAGATTCCCAGTTGCCTTTGAAAAATCTATTAGGGAATCAATTGCAAAGGAAGCGACCAAATCTAGCTCTCGATTCCGTTTCATTCACGATGGCGATGATGATGAAGTTACCGTTGATATTAGTCAATTATGTACAAGTTCATCAAGTTCATCAGTTGAAATTCCTTCCATGAAAAATCGGGGAGAAAAGACTATGATGGAATTACTAGCGGAAGAACAAATGGAAAGTATAAAACATATGTATGCTAGTCCTTCTAAACTCCCTCGGTCATTTATTATCACACACGATATTCCCACTCACTCTTTGAACATGGGGATGAGCATCTTGACCTGTTCTGAAAAGGAATCGGGCGAATTCATAAAGTCTAGTGTTGAGAACCTTGTCCCAATCCCGGGAGAGTCACAGGGAACTTCTGAGCATATGTGTGATATCCCTTTCCCTCTTGAGTGTTCAAAAGATCATTTTGAAACTTTCTCCGATTTTAGCGATGATTGTACTTCTCATGGAAACATCGAGTATGTTGAGACATCACTCCACCTTGATGCGATCTTGATCATGCGGAGGTTCACCGATGAACTCACTCACTTCAATCCACTTTCGGAAGTAATGATAGTCTTTCGATTTCAAAGCGATCCGGGAGAAGTCTCATTGATAATGCTCGTTCACTCACTTCTTATCCCAACAGTCCAATAGAGAATATTAATCACTTTGTTCCTGAAACATTCAAAACAACTCTCACAATCCTATTTGAATTCGACTCAGAATTCACTTTAATTTCGAGAATCCATCTTTGATACCAGTTGAGGATAGTGATGAGTCTACTGATTGGAACAAAATTCACAGTGATTTACATCTTGTGAATGATTCTCTTCATGAGGAGTTCGCCGGTGAACTCACTCATATCATATCTCGCGGAGTATGATAATTTCTATTTGATCTAGACACACCCATAATATGTCTTGATCAAGCGAATAACGAGGAGATTCATGAAACTATGAATTCTCCTATTGAGGAAGAAGAGTTAGTCATGATTTTTATCATGATTTTCTTCCTTTTCTTCATATATTCATCACTTCTCTGTTCTTCACTCCTTCGGGAATGAAGACATTATCTTTGATCCCGACATTTCCATGTACCATTTGTGAGCCGGTTCTATGTATATCTCATCGGTGTGGAACTTTCACGTACTTCAATGTTTATCCAAACATCTTGAATGAAAGTCCGATGGAGATTGTTTCTTCCACCTTACTTCCCATGAACAAATTAATGGGTCGAGTCAAGCTAGCGACTGGTAATCAAAAATGATAGCTTAACATGGGTTTTCACCCGTGTGTACCACTAGTGTGGGGAGTTGCCCCACATGTTGTGTATATATATAAAAATTCAAAAGAATAATTGTTGTGTTTCCACACTTAGCTAGTAATGTTATCTTTTACGTTCTAAGTTTGGCATAACAGCAGTACTTTGAATATTGAGGACAATATTCATTTCTAAGTGTGGGGAGGAAATTCAGCGAATTTGATCATTAAATGTACCCTTTTAGTCCCTTTTTCCCCCAAAATGGCCAAATTTTAAAAAATTTTTAGTGGAAGTACTATGTACTAAACACAACAAATGGTAATCAATCCACCATGTCTAAACCACATAAGGAAGCTAATCCAGGAGCAATCGGCTCTTGGTAAAGATATCTCAAATCCGTTGACGGCTTGCAATTTGCCCAAAATTGCATGGTATTCATTTCACCATATCCTTAAAAGTGAAGAGTTAGCTAGCCGCAAGTTTATGGCTTGTGGTAAAGGCAATGGAAAAACCATAATTGGTAATCGACTCACCAAAGATAATATTGATAATTTATCTAAGAGTTGGCTAGTCCGAAGCAACGGCTCTCGGTAAAGACAAATCAAACCGTTGAAAGTCGGTGATTTGCTCAAAATCACATGGTTATCAGTGTACCAAGGTTCTTACTTGAACTAAAACATTTGGCTACTCCAGAAGTAATGGCTTTTGGTAAAGAGATAAAATCCATTAATTTTTCTCAAAACATTGCTAGGGACTAGCAATATCTTAGTGTGGGGGATTGATGAGTGTCTAAATACTCATCATTTTTGTAGATTTAAACGCAAAAACATCTGAAAACACTTTCGAAATGCATCAAAATGATAAAAATATCACAAATAAGTGTTTTATGTGTTTTAAATGCAAAATATCAAAATCGATGAAAACGCATATCAAATTTGCATAATTGGCGAGTTTTAGTCCCCAAGTTTCAAAAATTGTCAAAAAGCAGTCCCTGGTAAATCTAAATAAAGAAAAATGTTATTCAAGGTCCCTGAAATATTCTAAATTGTCAAAAATGGTCCTTGAATAAATCTTTTGTTAAATGGCGAGAAAAGGTCCTGAACTTTCATAAAATGTCAAGTTTGGAAAATTGAAAATGTTAAAACTGGTCCTTATACTATTGGAACTTGTCAATATTGGTCCCTTGTAACAACTTTGGAGAAATTACAGTTTTGGTCCCTCTAGTTTGGCATAATTATAGTTTTGGTCCTTATCATTAATACCTAAAACCAAACCTTGTCATAATCCTTTGACCCTGCCAAACCAAAGTGACCCTTCCATTTGAACCCCTGTCATTACCGTTTTGAACCCAAAGTCAAACATCCGGTTTCCCTCCCTCACCTTTTCTTCCCAACTTGGCCTGCAACCTCTCACTCACCTCTCCGTCACCTGTGCTTTATCCCACACCTCTCACCCTCATCATCACCCTACAAATCCACCCCCTAGTTGCTAGCTCGAAGCCAGAGGTCAAAATCACCCTTTCCCGCCAAAATGATAAAATTGGCCAAATCCACAAAACTCACCCATTGGCTCAAAGAAGTGGTGGGATTTGATCAAGAAGACACGTGGAAGCTTATGGGTATATATAAAAGGAAGAAAGAATCAAGGGAAAAGTAGTAGTTTTAGTTTTAATTTCTTTGTATGTCGTTTTTTGTCAAGTTATCTTAATTAATGTTTTAGAATGTAAACTTAAGTTTTATTGTACTCTAATTAAGCTACTTTGTCATGTATTTCAAATCTCAATTTGGTTTCACTTACATTTCATGTTTGAAGTCCCTTTGTTGAGAAATTTAATTTCAAAATCTTGCATTCAAGCTTCAAATAGCTTATCATTAGGTTCAATAAGCTTAAATAAGTTCCTTTTAGCTTTTGATAAGTTTTAAACTCAGTTTCAAATAATTTTGAATGATGGTCAACCAAAATCAATCTTGATGCATAAATTGGACATGGTGATGAAATGGGGTTGATCTGACTTGGATTTGGGATGGAAATGGTTTAGTATAGTGGTATTGGGGTTTGGTTTCACTGCAATAAGCTTGGACCCATGTGAGTTTGAATTTCACTTTTCAATTTCAACCCACTTGCATATTATGCTTGTATCATTTTACTGTGGTAACCATTAGTGTAAACTTGTTTATATAGTTGTTTTTAAGTCATGTAAACTCAATTTGATCTATAGCATTGGCTAGTTTTGTAGTTGGTTGAGTTTTTAATTGCAAATCTATAGAAACAGGGTGTTTGGATTCTGATTTAAAATTGTCTTAGAGGATTAGTCGATGATAGAGTCTTGTTGTGTTAAGCTTGTGTAGCTCATTTGATCTATTATCTGTCATGATTTTGTGCCTGCATAAGCTTAAGTCAAAATTACCTTTCCATTGTCTTCACTAGCTCAACTATTTGCAATTTAGACAAACCAAAAGCTCATTTTGTGTTTAACTATCATAGATAAAGCTGCGTAGGTGTAATTCAGCCATTAACATCATATCCAGTTGAGAAATCAAGATCAAAGTTCAAGTTAGTCAACTTTTTAGTTTTGTCAAAAAGTCAAAAACATTGAAAATCCATTTTAGCCCAAGCTAGTGATTTTTCTTGGGCTCATTTCTGAACCAAATCAAATGAAACTCTGGGTTTTAGAAGTTCAGTTGGTCTAGTTGCTTATTAGGAATTTTATAGATTTTTAGCAATTTTTCTTAAGCTCTAAATGAGCTTGTCAAACAGGGCTTAAGTGCCCTGTTCATAAACTCAGTCAGAGCTGAGGTTGTCTCAGCTTCTTGCAGCCATTGCACCAAGCTCAGTTGAGCTTCCCAAGGTCTCCTTTTTGGTTTACAAGCTCTCACCCAGGTCTTCTTTAGGATCCTTCATTTGCTTTTTAGTTTCCAGCTTATTCATGTGCTTATATTTCTGCTTAAACCTGGTACCCTCACACTGATTTCAGCTCATAAGCTCAAATCATGCAAATCTGTGAAACTTGAGTTTTAGTGGTTAAAAGCAGTTGAGACTTATTGCATTTTGGTAATTTTAGCTTATCCAAGCTTGTTTTGAGTTGGTGGCCCTTGGTGCTTACTAGCTTATTCCAAGTGCTTATTTCTTAGCACTTTGCACATCAGTTTCATATTCCTCCACACAACACCATGTTTTTCTATTTTTCCTAGATCCATAATATCATTTTAGACTTTTCCTGAAATTTTCATATTTTTCCAAGCTTGTTTGTTATTTTTCTGCATTTAAATCAATTTTAGCACTTTTAAATAGCATTTAATACAAAAAATTAAGAAAAGGTTCAAAAAATAATTTTTCAATTTTCCTAAGTTTAGATAAATATAAAAAGACAAAAAAATATTTTTCTAGATTTTTCTTAGTTAAAATTGTATCTTTAAGTAATTTAATTAGTTTTAAATAGTTTAAAATTCATAAAAAATAGAAAAATAATCAGAAAAATACAAAAATAGTTTTGAAAATTCTCTTTTGTTATTTTAGACTTTTCTAAGTCATAATTTTATTTTTCACTCTTTATTTCATATTTTCTTGTGTTTTAGGTTATTATTAAATAGTTAAAAATAGTTTTTAATTAATAATAATTAATTAAATAGTTATAAAAATAATTTTATTTTTCTATAAATTTTCTTTTATCTTTAGGTTTGTAAAAATGTCATTTTCATATTTTTAGGTCTTTTATTTCTTAGATCTCACTTTTTATTTTGTACGTTTACGTAAGTTTTATTTAAACGTAAGTTTTAAGTTTTAAACGATCATCATTTTGCAAATAGTGATAGCGTTTATTTAATATTTTTTATCTTTTTAATTTTCTTTAATTTGCATTTAAGCCTGTAGTTTATGGGCTTTCTCTTTAGGTATAGATCAATAACTATCATTTCCCTTTCAAATCCTCCGATCACTTCGTTTGACTATTCTCGCCGCGGCTTCGTTGGGACTTAACGACACTGGGAAACACTATACCCTCCTGATCTTCATTGCATTTGTGCTTAAACTGTTTTAAGTTTGTTACGGTCGGCCATTCACAAGTGGCAGGCTTGAGTGATAAAACTTGACGGTTTTGCACCAATCAAGAGGGTAGCAACGGCAACCAAAGGTGCGTAAGTATTTTACATCGGGTTTGCGTTTGTGAAAGATGTGATATGGGGTTTTCTTGATTCTTTTGTTTATGATAGATCGATTTTATGTGAAACATGCGGTTGCTACTACTTCAGACCATAGATTTAATGGAAGATTTGCAGAGGTGAGCATTGTTTTGACACCTTCTACTAATGTACGATTTTGTCGTTCAACTACACCATTTTGTTGAGGAGTGTAAGCTACTGATCTCTGATGAGTAATGCCAATAGAATCAAAGAAGCTCTAAAGAGTCTGATTCGTAAAATTTGTTCCATTATCAGTACGCAAAATTTGGACTGTTGCTAGTAGATCAACTTGTACTCATTTGATGAACTTGATGATTACATCAGATGTTTTAGCTTTAGAGGCAAGAAAGTGAACCCAAGTGTAGCATGAGTAGTCATCTACAATAACCAATATATATTTCTTCTCATTTTGACTAAAAACGTGCATTGGACCACATAAATCCATATGCAATAGATGCAAACGTGCAACAGAACTATGTTCAGTTTTGGATTTTAGTGTTGCACGTGTCATTTTTCCTAATTCACACAGAGAGAAAATATGATCTTTCTTGAATGATACTTTAGGAAACCCTTTAACTAGGTTGTTGTAAGCAAGGTCGTTTAACGTCCCGAAATGAGATGTGAAGCGATGCCATAGCCAGGCTTGTGATGATGATGCTTTGGTGAGCAAACAAATTGGTTTAAGTGAGGTTATTTCTTTTAGAGTAATTTGGTATAGATCAATCTAAGTGAGCCTTTGAGAATATCAACGCCTTCATGAGTACAAATAGTATACAAGTGTTTTCTGAAAGCCACCTTTAAACTGTTATCACAAATATGGCCTATGCTGAACAAATTATGACCTAGCCCTTTGACAAAGTATACTCGTTTAATTGTGACTTTTTCATGAATGAAATCCCTATAGCCGGTGATTTTGGCGATGTGATCATTCCCAAAATGCACTATACCCAAGAACTTAGCCACAAAGTTCTTGAGCAAGTACTTGTTTCTGTCATATGTCGGTGTACCCAGAATCGAGGTACCAGAGGCACACTTGGACAAGCTTCACATCAAAGCAAGAAACAAAAAATTTGGAACTCATTAACAAAGTGGTTCCACATAGTTAGACAGCATATATTGCATACCTGGTGGGTTGAAATTTTCTATTATAGTGGTGCTAGGTTTTCATATCTTCCTAACTAGTTGCCATCTTAAGCCTATGTGTTTGAACACTCTTTCAGTGGGTTTCCATGTAAGGCATGCTCTAGGGAATAATTTGTGATACTCAAAAATTCTACCCATTGGGATCCAGATACGTTTTTCCTTATTCTTATTCTTTGTTTGGTTTCTGGGAGCTTTCTTAGTTGTTTTGGCACTCAAATTATCACAATACAAATAAACATGCATACGATCATCAAAATCATAAATATAAGTCACATAATTAACACAAACATTTTTTTGTAGAAGCAACATATCCATGCATAATTAAGTCATTATAGTCATCCATTCGCTTAAACCGTTTTTTATTGAAAGCTTTAAAAGTTCTAGGTTTTGTTACTACTGCAGTGGAAGTCTGAGAGGCACTAGTCTTCAAAGCATTGATCTTAGATGGCCTCTCCTTGCTACAAGTAGTGTCTAAACCTGAATCAAAAATCAAATCCTCGTTAGGAGATTGTGTGTTTTGATCATGTTATTCTATTTTATGTTTCGTATGTTTCTTTTTTTTTTGTTTCTTTGACTTTTTGGGTTTGTTTTCTATAGGAGGAGAAGTCAAAGAACACATTGGTGCATCTAGAGGTATATGTAATGCTTGTTTCTTAGTTTATGCTAAGTAGTGATTATGAATCATATCATTTGAACCATATGGTTCGTTAAAGCTTGCAGATTCAATTTTATACATACCAGGAGTAATTACATTAGGATTAGATAAAACCTCTTTTTGTTTTTAGCTTAGAATTTGAGTTTTTTTATGTGTCCATCTCAATTCTCATGATTTTGTTTGGACAATTCAGATGAGGTTGAAGATTTGTGGTTTTCATTGACTCTAAATTTAGAAATATTCATTTTTGACATGTTCAATTTAGGATGAGAAAGTTCCCAAGGAATCTTCTAAAGAGATGTGAAATAAGTTCATCGGTTTACATTTAGAAATCAATGCTTAACTGCTTGACAATAAAATTTTTAGATTAACTTTAATCATGGAAGGTTCGATAAAAGTTTGTAAAAGCTTTTTGACTCCACTTAATTTCCATTTCATACGAATTGAATTTCAAAAGTTCAGACATTTTAAACTCTTGCTTTCCACGAATAATAGATAAAGTACAATTTATTTGATTTTTGAGATTACAATAACTTTTTCTCGCTAAACTCTCAAATTTGTTAGAATCATATAGATTTTCATAAATTTGTTCCACATGATTTTTCACGTTTGTTTGTTTTCTTGAAAGAATGTTTTCTTTATTTATCAAACCATAATCTACACTAAAGTAGGAGAAACTGGTGTTGATATGTTTAACATGTAAATGCTTTTTAGTTTCCTCTTGAGATATGTCATTAGGAACAAACAAGCAATCTTTGAAGGTATCACGTCTCATGTAATCAACATTATACATACTTGATTCAATACATTTAACCATATCAAGATAAGATAGTTTAGGACAACCAGGACCCTGTTTTAGATCCAAAATTGAATCTGGTTTGGGTATTAACATGTGTACAGTTTGAATAGTCGTCGGTAGTAGGAAGTTTAGTTTCAGCTTTTGTTAATCGTTGAATACATTTAGCTTTTTCCTCGTTAAGTTTTGAAACTTCGTTTTCATAATTCTTTTTAATATTATCAAAAGTTGAAATATTTCGTTTTAAATGAAAAATCTCATTTTGTAACTCAAGAATTTGACGTTTCACATTAAAGGTTGTTCGGACTTCATCGTTTAACATGTCTTTGATTTTCTTTTCCAATGAAGCACTTTTATCTTGTTCCAGTTTTATCAAGTTAGCATAATTTTGAATTTGAGATTGATAGTGGCATAATTTTGAAGCATTTCATTATAATCTTGATTTGTTGATTCATGATTACATTCGATACTTGTAGTAGATAATTGAAGATTATCACTTCTAGATGTTAATCTACATGTGTTAATTCATTTATCTTACTACTTGTTAGAATGTTACCATGAATTAATTCATCAAGTTACGTTACCGCAAGCATCGATGAGTGTACCTTGTTAATGAATATGTCATTTTCTTCAGCATCAATATCATAGATTGGAATTGAGTCTACATCTTGAGCTTCATAGATATCCACCTTCTCCAAAGAGGCCATAAACACCATGTTTGTGTCCAATATTTCTCCTTCTTTATCCATGTCAACCATAAAATCATTTTCATCGTGATCGACTGCGACCTTTCTCCTCAATATCAGCTAAGAACATTTTCTGTCTCTAGTAAGCTTTGTTACGCACTTTGCCATTTGGAAAAGCTCTAGAAAAATGACCTTGTTGACCGTATCCGAAGCATTTTGGTTCTTGAACTTCTTGGACAACATCATTCTTCTCAGTCCTCTGTGTACCCTGCCTAATCACTTCACCTCTTGGTAGAACATCTTGTCTTTTGTTAATTGCAGTTGGTGCTGAAGTGGTACGAAGATTGTTGTTGGTTGGATGTTTATAGAAAGATTTTTGAATCTGTTTCCCGAGTAATGCCAAATCTTGAAGTATTTTGGTTAGTTCAGTTTTTGTAAAGTCATTTGTAGTATGGCATTTGCATCTTCCATGGGTGAGTAACTTATGTCGTTATTTAAGTTATAGGATGGTGGAATTGTGAATGATTTGGTTGAAATGATGAAACTAAGGCAATAGAATCATGCATTGGTTGTTGAGTTATTGAGTCCTTTTCCTTTTCCTTTTCCTTTTCCTTTTCTTTTCTTTTATGTTCTTTGATTTCATTGACCTCAACTTGATTATGTTTCAAAAGATCAAACAGATTGTCTATATCTTTCTTTGTTAGGTCTTGATTCTGTCTGATTGCAATGGTGAAACGTCTGCATTCTGGTTGTAGGTTGGTGAGAAACATAGTGTTGTGTTCAATGTTTGTTCTTTTTAGGTTATGACGATTCATTTCATTAATAATCTTGTTGAAACGAATGTATGAATCTTATAGGTTTTCTTGAGGAGTTGCTTGAAAGACCGATAATTCCACGAGCTAATGTTTATTGAGTTTGTGTACCAACATTAGCACCTTGCATTAACCTTTCCAAATCTTTCCATAGATCATGAGTAGTTAGATTACTATCAATGGCATTGTAGATCTCATTGCTCAACCCAAAAAAAAGATTCTTAGCTCGGATATCAGCTTCAAATTGTGCAAGTACAACGGGGCTTGGATCATCTTCTTCTTGAGTTTTCTTTTGTCCAGGGTTAGCAGCATCATCAATTTCTTTCATTACATATGGACCATTTTTTGATAGAATTAAGCAACAACTTTCTTTCTTTGTAGCCCATTAGAACATTCAAAAACCTTGAAGACCAGTAAACATAGTTTACCCGATACAACATGGGAGGCCATGCATCACTCCTTCTGTCAATGCATCTTGAGTTGTAGACATTGTGATGGTGGATCTTTGATATGAGATCTTGTTGTGTTTGAAAGTTTGTGTTTTCACTTTTGGTATTGAGATTGTTGAGTTTTTTATGTTCAGTTCTTGTGAGTTATGAGTTGATTAAAGTCTTTTAACAATTTGCACACTAACAAAGTTTTAGTTTACTTAAGTTCAATTGAAATGGAAAGTCAAGTATCGCAAACAAAGGCCAAAGTCTCGCAATCCAAGTCACGTGAAGGCTAAGTAAGTGTGGTTAAAATTGTGGGTAAAAAGTCTTTTAACCAATGTCTCAAACACAAAGTCTCATAAAGTATCTTTCGACTACTATTGAAGTTCTCGCCACAATATCTTGTGAAATGGGCAGAGTTTTTTTTCGTAAAATGTGGGTAACAGAATGCTTCGCAAGCAGGTATTGCAAGAACTTCTCTCGCAAACAAAAGACAATGGCTATCATAACCAAACTTTCGCAAGCAATAGACTTTGCAAGGAGCTATCGCAACCAAAAAACAAGTTTCGCAACCAATCTAAGCTTAGTTGTCGCAACAAAACCCTAATCTTGCTAACAAAATTTTGCGAGCAAATAAAACCCTACTTTTACGAATAAAAAGTACACTTTTTGAAGCCTTTCTAAACACGTTCTTATCCCCAAATATTCACCAAATTCATAAAGTATTTGTATAGATTGATTAAAAAAAAGATTTCTTTAACCTCTAGAAAGATTTTCCAAAACAAGTCTACAAGATTAAACACGTAAATGAATAATCTTAACTAAACTCGTACGAGAAAAAATTTCTAGAGAGAAAAAGTCTTTTAGAAGCCATAAAAATCTAAACTTTACTACTAATGAAGATCTAAAGCTAAGAAAAAGACAACTAAATGAAACAACGTATCATATTAGGCTCTTGATACCAATTGTTGTTCCCAAAACACCACGTCTACTAATGAACTAAAAGAGACAAAGTGGGTGTGGACACTGTATTCTATAGAGAGAAACGAGATAGAATATAAGTAAGACTTACAAGACATAATATTGACACACACCTCATAACCCATAAGGTAGGGGGTATTTATACCCAAAGATGATACATCTTGTGAGACCTCACAACGTAAATATTCCCTCAACCTATACAAGTGTTGAGGGTACATGGTCCCGCACCACTAAGTTACATAAGTTATCCTAGCGATTACAAAATATTTAATAGAAATCCCTACACTAATGATTTACACTTTTTGTGTTACAACAAACACAGACACAAGTGAAAATCTGGGAATAAATCAAGAAAGGCTCAGTATCCAAGATCCAACTAAGGCCTCGATCTCCAAAGAATAGAAAAAGATCCACTGAAGCTAAAGTCGAACCTAAAATATTCATCCCTATTCTGCATTGCAATAGAGCACCTCTTGAGGGAGTTAAATTCAGGGAAGGACTATTCATTGGGAAGCTTGAGCATAGGATCTTCTTCACAGATGTGTTTGGGAAGCTAGCTATTGAGAGTCTCAGAGACCTTCACATTGTTAACACCTCAACTCTTTTCTTCTACAAGATTGCAACCCTAACACTCTGCACCCGAGTATAAAATGGAAATAAGAGAAATGGAGAGGGGGGAAAAGAGAAAAAAAAAAAGGAGAGAATTTTTTGATTTTTAATCTTGTATTTTGAGTTGAAAAGAATAGAAAAGTGGGATGTAATCAAAAAGGCTTTAAATTCATCTTCCTCCAAATCATCCTGCAATTCGTATAGAAGATTTTATGAGAGGAATTTTGGCATATTTTTCCTCCTCTTCCATTCTTCTTCTCTCTCCAAAAAAAAAACTCGAATGCAATCCTCTTTTTCTTTTTTTTAATTTCCTCTAAACTTATCTTATTTTCTTTCCAAATAAAAGCTCGTGAACAGAGTGTAAAGGAAAAGTCTCCGATGGTAGTGGATGGTCAAGATCTTAGACAACGCTATCAATAGCGGGAGGACATGCACATCCTCATTATTAAAAAACTAAAGGTTGAAATGATTGAGGCATCGAATAAACAAAGCTAGATAGTAACATGTTCTAATTTTAGGTAAATTTTATCTGTAATCGATAAATAACAATGATCCTCTTTGTTTCATCTTTAGTCTTTACTTTACATTTAGTAGTAAAAATAAGTTGTTTTGCTCACTTGCACTAAAAGATACTCATGCTATATTTATATCCAAATAATGGGAGATTGTTAGCCATTCAAAGGCCTAATAGTATTCGACTAGGATTTGAATTAATATTCCCAAAGTGTAAATCGGTCCCTAATAGAAAATAGTATTCAGGAGTCATCTTCAAGATATTCTTTAGAGTCTAAGAAAAGACTCACACAACCCGAGGTGGAACTAAGAGAATAAGACAAGAACCAAGAAGATGATTGAGTCCTGGATCATGACAATAACTCACTGACTCCCAAGATATCCTCAACAGAACGACTTCCATTCCTTAGATACTTTTGAAAAGATCTAAGTCTCCGAAAATAGGCGGAACTTTCTTAGGAAGATTAAGTGGAACACAGTTAAGAAAAGTTAAGAAAGTAATTCAATTGGTAAAAAGGTACAAACAGTTGTCAACACTGTTGCATAAAGTATATGCTTACATATCCTAGAAATAGATGGATTGTACTACATCCTGTAACTCTTGATAATGTATTTTTACCCCATGGATTTCCATATGGTACTCGCCTATAAATAAAAATGTTATAAAGGAGTAAATGCGTATCTCTTGTATTAAAAAGTTATACAACTTTTAAGAGTTCATTTATTCCTCTCAATAGAACTAATTCCCTGAAAAGAAAGTGGTATTTAGTTGGTATAAGCATAGTTTTTACTTAAATAATTATTAAGGTTTTTGTTTAAGTTTAGAGAGGAGATCACTAAATACATTGTCATTCGACCTAGATTATTATTTCACAACAATCTAGTGTAAATTCTTTTATACTTTAATAAGAATTTAAATGTTGAAAATTTATCTTTGTGCTTAATTTATACGTTTATATCTTGCTAGCAGTTTAAACTTATGTTATTAGACATGTTAGTTTGTAGGTTTACTTATTAATAGTTTGTAATAATAAACATTATTTTTATTTTTGATTTACTTGTTTGTTTATGGGATGGTCTTATGATATGCTACAATTTAACAATGTCTTGATCATGATTTTGATTGTCCTTTAACGTGCTATATGTGTGACATATTTTGATGTGTCAACCTGGACCTTGCATTCGTGCCGTTGATTCAATTTCTTCACCACTATCATCAATAAAAAAAGCTTCCTTCACATGAAAGATATTCTAGTAAAAAAGAATGTGTTAATCATTTTAATGCTTACAAGAAAATATTGCATGATAATGATCAAAAGTCTACATAAAATGATCTAAGAGATTATATGAATTATAATAGACTTCTAAATTCATCATATTCCTTCTTTGAAACTATTTGTGTTATACTGATAGGCTTGTACCCTAGCGATAAACCGATGGTATATCAACCAAAATGTTGTAAAAATGAATTGAAAATGTAAAGTATAGCATGTGAGTATAAATTGATTAAGCAATGTGATTCCAGTGTCACTTTCTTTCTTTAAACATGTATTATTTTCTGGAAAACGTAACTTGTAGTATATGAATCAATGACAATAGCCGCATACGCTGAAAAGTAGAAACCATTGGCCATTGCAAAATTTATACATCATTTTAGTAATTAAATTGATGTAAATGAGGTTTTCACTGTTTAAGTTATCCGAGAGGCGATTCTTTGACTTAGTATGCCGCAGTTTCAAACCCTTTCCATGGCCACCCCTAAATGTGTACCTAGTAAAGTTTAAACTGTATGACTCTTGTTACGACATCAAATGCCTTACCACTAGACGACTTTGAGGATTAAGATCCTCTCAAGTTGAGTCAAACATGATAGATCATGTTCACCAATTAATCACAAACCAACATGATGAATCATTTTCTTTTAATAAAAAGTATGAGCCAACTTATTCATTTACTCTCACAAACCAACATGATGAATCATGTTTGACTTTAACTTGAGAGGATCTTGATCAACATAAAATCAAATAAGTGACAGCATAATGTAACTTATATACAGAATATAACGAAAGGTTGTGACATCAAACGAATGTGAATAACCAAATGGGCAACACAATGTAACTTATATAAACAAACACAAGTTTCAATTAACATGAAATAATAAGTTTAAATGTAGTAAATGATTATCGATAGCTTTTTAATATTTTGCAAATTTAAGTTGCTAATAGCTTTCATATAGAATGTTGGTTATCAGTTTGCTCTTCAGTTGAAGCAGAAGACAATGCATTTGAATGCGAAGTGACACCATTTTCATCAGAAGATGGAAGATAGGGACTACTATTAGCAAGGGTGGATTGATTTCGAGCAGCAATAGCAGATACAGCTGCCAGCTGTCTACTCGTGATGTGTCGCTTTATGACCGGTTTTACTAACTTGAGGCGATGTCTTGGAGTATGATTCTGGTTAAACCTGCCTCGAAGATTCAAACCTGTGTCGTAACAGTCTCCACAAAGGTCATATCCGGCTTTTCGTACAATCTTGCACTGATAGTGTTTCCCAATTATTGGACACAGCTGTAAAAACAAAGCAATACAACAACACATAATACAAATATATTAGTAAAGAAAAGAATTCTTTTTAGTTGCTTAAGGGGAACTTATACCAAATGGAGTCAAGGTGGCGAAATAGGCATGTTAGGTAATGGATCAGACCGGGTAACTTTTGGTTGCAGGTCATACTGGTTGAGATGACCGCATTAGTGTTTTCTTTTTTCTTTTAAAGTTTAGATATCATTAAGACATCGATTTGGTATTACCATATATCTGTCAACAAAGGACTTTGACACCCAAATGAATATATCAATAATTTCAAGTTGTATTATCATTTAGAGGGATACTAGAGACGGAAATACAAATAACACTAGAAGGCCCATAATGACTCATGTATAAATGCAAATACCACACACAAGCTTCAGCAAAAAGAAATTACCCCACACATATCACAACCAACACCTAGGTGAAATTTCGAGCCATGAACAAGCTGCCACTGAAGAAATTCTTCGTCTGTTGGGAATGGTGGCGCAGGAACTTGAGTAGTACCGGCCTCTGTACAACCGGAAACACACATCAACAATACAAGTAACAATTTCCACGAGTTTGAATTTTTTTGAGCAACAAACTCAAATTAGTTTTAACTATACTATGCTAATAAAACGCACCATTTTTTAAGTTCTTATTTTGGGCCTGATCTTGATTTAGTTGAAGAGTGTTTCTTCTCAATGCATGCTCTGAAGAAAAGTGTTCCTCTAAAAAGTGATCAAGCTCGTTACAAACTTTAGGAAGTCCACTTGGGTGCCGACATTCACAAACTTGACATTTAAGCATCCCCTCAGTTGGGATGGTGATGCACGACTCACAATAAACTACATTTAAATTTTTGAAAGGAGAGAAAATGAATGTAACCCTTATTAAACAAAAAAATGTTATACTCCAACAAAACTAGCTAGACATAAGTCCATACCATGGCCGCAATTTAGAACAACAGGCCGATAAAACAACTGCTTGCAAGCAGCACACGTCACATCACTAACTGTAACCTGCTTACAAGACTGATCTGAAGACTGACCAACACTGTTTATTTCACTGGTAACAAGACTATCGATATCTGGTGAAGAACCAAACGTTTTGTGTTTTTCATCCTCTATACGTTTAAAAACACAAACACATTACTAACGTCACAAACACACTTCATATATCATAATTCATAAACACTCAATTTACTTTACCCTGTGTTTGTATGCTTCGTCTATCGTAGGAAACTGGATACAACTTCTTGAGCAAGAAGTGAAGTGTTTGACAGATGGCGGGAAAATGCTGATAAGGATGTCGACATAATGGACAATGAGATATTTTTCTCATATTCATCTAATTTTGGCAACACAAGAAACATGAGACATGGCCACAAACTGCACATAGCCACAAAACCGCCAATAATAACTAATTAGTTACAAAAATATCACCATTAACAAAATATATTCATTTTGCGAACATTCAACATTCCCTACCTAAAACGATAGGCTTGTATAGTATATCTCTGCATCAAGAAAGTAACAACTTTAGTCTTTACTTTAGCTAAATCATCACCAATCAATGAAAGTCAGCAAAATTCAGCCACATTATTCTTTTAGTAAATTTACAGTTTACCATCATTAATTGTTACTCCAAATGATTTATACTTACAAATGTATAATCATATATCTCCATCTTAATGAGAAAGAATTCCTACTTACCTCGTGAACTCGGTATACTATCTTAACTGCATATAATAAACTAAGGGAAAACGATGTGTAGTGTCAGCAATACGCAAGCAGCAAGCTTATGCGTTAAAGGTAAATTGATATAAAATAGGAACACCCAAGTTTAATCCCCGCAGACTGCATCTTTGTGACAGCCATGAGACATGAGAGTTGGATCCCGAAGCAATGACTTCGCTAATAAATAGTTACTTTTCATGGTATAAGCTTACACTCTCTAAAGGAGGCCACCGAGTCAATCTAAACGTTGTCCTCCACATGTTCTCCTCTTGAGGAGGAATGTGGACCGGGTAGCATTGCCGGTTATTAACGTCGAATTTAGAAATGTATCTAACTGTGTGCATCAATCTAATATTAATTTATTTATTTTTTTCTAATAAACACACAAACATTCTAATCTTTCTGTTGTGTATGCAATGTACTATTGGTGACGTGTCACTAAAGGTGGCAAAACGGGCGGGCCGTAGGGGCACGGGCACTAGCCCAATGGGCACAGGCTTAAATGACGCCAAAAGGATACGTATATATCTAATCAGCTTTAGAAAAACTAAACGACAAAAAAATTCCTTAAACGTAACACATCATTTATATTTGAGTAATAAAATATAGGGATAATTCCATATTTACCAATCTAACATGAAAATGTTATATATACCCAAAATACAACTTTTGAATGCATGATGTACAATGCATTTAAAGCATGTTTTGGGTAATATATATTACAAGATGTTTAAGTTCGTAAATATGGAATTGCCCCAAAAATATACTCTATCTATAAGTTTTTCATTAAAAACAATTTAATGTTTGAGAAAAAACATGTGCATATTTTGCCCATTTAACTTGTAAATGAGCAATATATGCCCATTTTAAAAACAAAAAGGGAGCTAAATGTGCTCAAATCTTTTAAAAAGTTGCCCATTTAGCAAAATATATATATATATATATATATATATAGAGGCACTTTATTTTCAGAACATACTTTAAGCGCGAGAACTGCGAGAACCATCTTTTTACAACTAATAATACATAATGTACATCATTTAATGCTCCATAGCATTTTGTTATTTTTATTTAATTCAAAAGGGTAAAATAGTAAAAGACATTTTCATATTATTTTTGTTTTCTTTTGTTATAATTCCTGTTTTTTATAAACCTAAAAATTCGTTTTTTTGCATACATTTGTTAAATAGTTATGGTGCATACATGTTTTTTTTACCCTAATCATTATTTTATTTGAAATCTCACGAAGCATTCACGTATTTTTTTTAGATCGACAAAGGTGCATACATGTTTTGTTCCCTAATAATCAATGTGCATACATGTTTTCAATTAGTCAAAGTACATACATGTTTTTTTAGCTACCACTTTCTTTTATCAACTTACCAATATTTTTACATGATCATTATTTTTTTGAAAGTTTGAAACACAATTACAGAACATAAATCATTATAAAAAGAAAAACAAAATTGATATACTTAAATGTTACATTTCACTTGATTAAAAGTACAAAAACACAATAATCATATATCTCCAAAAGGCGCAAATTATCTTCATGTACAATCGTGTTCATCCACTCCCCGGTCTTAAATGATATCATCATCCTCATAATCAATCTGAAACAAGCATGCACGAAAACAATTAAACCACAAACAAATAAGAAACGAAAATTAATCATAACAACTAGCATAACGCATATGCACAAAACATATATGTTTTATAATCCAAAACACAAAACATATATGTTTTATACTAAGTAAACATACATGTTCACCCATCACACAAAAAAATATGTTTTATACTAAATAAACATACATGTTTTATACTAAATAAACATACATGTTTTAATAAAAAAACATACATGTTTTAATCAAAAAACATGCAGATTAACCAGGCCATCATGAATATATGCAAGAACCAGGCCATTATGAACATCTTCATTAATTAAAATATTCGAACATACAAAGGACACTAAGTTGACGGCCATTTTGTTAGAAAGAAAGCTTCTACTTCTTTATATCTACTGATCTATTAACCCATTCAGGTCATTTGAGAGATTTTTTGCAACAAAGAAAGGTGTACAAACATGTAGGCAAAGCATCTAGTAGCATTCTATTAACAACATATTTTAATACTACAAGCGATTTCCCTTAAACTTCCAACCTCGTCGTGGGTGTAGAAACAACAACTTATAAGTAAATGCCAAAACATACAATTGCATTATTTAGGGGTCAACATCATGGATGTAACAGCCTCGATTTCCCAACAATGGACAGGGTAAGTATAAACAATTAGCAAAAGCTAATTCATCAACAAAGCGGGCACTAATTACAAAACAAGAGCTAATTCATCAACACATATGATCAGATTATTAAAATCATGCAGAAGATAATGCCTAGTGCCTAAACTTTCTTCTAACAATATGACAAATCTTATAATATAATGACTAAATATCCGACAACTACTCATTCAACCCCTAAAATAATCAATTTTTAATATCCAAACACACAAATGGTCATCCAATCTGGACAAAAACGCACGCTAATAAGAACATCTTATCAACATATCCATCTTCACGACACACATATACCAGGAATTAAATGCGTAATAAAAAAATAACCAATAATATATAATAAAAATAAAACTATATTGAATTAAGAAGACCTTTTATTTTTTTCACAATGGAACACAAAATCCTGAACCTACCTGAGACCTCTTTATGAGATCTTGAAGCCGAAAAGAAAAAACAAGGTTGTTCGTTTTTTTAATGAGATCTTTATGTGATGTTGGATATAAGAATGGAGATATAAGGATGACTAACTGTGTTTTTTTAAAGAGATGAGATTGTTGGTGGAGGCTAGGGTTTGTAGTACAGATTATGGGAGAGGATTCTTGATGGAGGCGGTTTTTTAGGTTTTGAGATGGGAGAGGAGAGTGTGATGAGATATACCAGTTACTGCATCTTTTTAGGGGTAAAGCAAATGTCAAAATTACCCTTACACGAGTTACACAAATCTACGTTATCTTTTAGCTATTTACATAAATGACACATTCATTTTTTGCCATTGATCAATTAATCCAATGGCTAAAAAGTGGTTCTCGCAGTTCTCGCGTTTAAAGTAGGTTCTGAAAATAAAGTTTCACTATATATATATATATATATATATATATATATATATATATATATATATATATATATATATATATATATATATATATATATATATATATATAAAGAGGTGCGTTAGAGAAAAGTGTAATTAGAGAGAAAAGTGAGAAAAATAGTTATAGGGTCTAATTTGAAACATCTCAAACTTCAGGGGTAAGTTTTGAAAACCACCCCACCCAAAAAGTCCCCAAAAAAAAAATTTTTGGGCAAATAAAATTTTTTTCCCGCAAAAAATTTATAACTGTGATGCCCCCTTTTTGTGCATCTCGGTTATAAAAATTGATGCATCATAGTTATAACTACTTTTTTTAACTGTGATTCACCAAAATAAAAAGGTGCATCAGATCGCGTATGTTATTAACTTATTCCAGAAAAAGTTTTGAATTAGAACCGTCAACCTTTGTGTATAAAGGAGAGATTTTTCAACTGATTCAACACGCTTATTTTATTAATCACATGGTTAAATATACAATGAAATCAATTATCCTAACATGTTTCAGATTCATTTTATTAATCACAAGGTTAACTTACTTTTCATCAATTCACGATTGTTAATATATGCACTAGCGTTATCCCAATGACAAAGCATGCGACCTACTGGGTGGGTACCATAGCTTCGTCTCTGGTTGTACAACTAATGCCCCTTAAAAAGCATAGTATACTAAGTTATTACAATGTTATTGGAGCATATTAGGTAACAATCGTTGGGTGCATCTCGATTATAAAATTTGGTGCATCATAGTTATAACTAATTTTATAACTGTGATGCACCAAAATAAAAAGGTGCATCATAGTTATAAAAATTTGGCGGGAAATTTTTGGCCAAAAAAAAAATTGGCCCCAAGAAAAAGGTGCATCTTCAGATTTCATGGTTTCTTGAACTAGGCGAGGATACATGTACATGCTTAAAAGATGAAACCAATCTGTTAAAGACATTGGATTATGCACATGTGCACGCTTCATATATTTTTAATAAAATTGAATACAAGTGTAAATATAATGATGTTTGTGATAAAGTTGAATATCATATCACTGAGGAATACAATTTGTAAATTTTGAAATTGCATAAATCTATTGTTAAAGTTTTATTGTTTGTATTTATATTAATGTAATATTTCTTAAAAATACATGTGCAAATACAAAACACCTATGCAAAAAAGAGAAATACAATATCACATAATGTAAAACACATGTGCACATAATGTTTTATTAAACAAACAAAAAAAAAGAAAAAAAAATCCGAGTATTTAGTGAACTAAAAAAACGTTTTTTGATAAAAAAAATAAAAAATAAAATAAAATAAAGTATTTTTACCATTATACCCTTTTGAATTATATAATAAAATTTAATATAAAAAATGGATTAGTTGATGGTGGTTTCTCAATTTATTTAGTTCGAAAAGAACCTCACCCTATATATATATATATATATATATATATATATATATATATATATATATATATATATATATATAGGCTCCGGTTCCATTGAGAAGGTTTTATTTTGAGAAGATTGAGAAATATTCGTTTGAGCAAATTGATTCATGTTTTTTATTTGATTCATAAGTAAACAACATTTTATGGTGAATCGAATTTATAAATCACAAATTTGATTCACAAATCATTGTTAAAATCGAGTTATGATGATGTTTCATTAAATTTGTCTGCAGATGATTCAATGATTCTACATATATTGCAAAATCGAGAGATTTTTAACATTGATTCAAATTTTTTTTACACATTTTGAAGTTTAATCACATTAAAATGAGTTTTACGCTTGAAAAACATGAATCAAAGTTAAAAATCTATCGTTTTGAAAACGTTCTCAATCTTCTCAAAATAAAAACCTTCTCAATCGATCCGGATTCTATATATATATATATACACACACATATATATATATATATATATATATATATATATATATATATATATATATATATATATATATATATATATATATATATATATATATATATATATATATATATATATATATATATATATATATATATATATATATATATATATATATATATATATATAGTGTGATCACGATGCGGATTTTTCATTTTAGTGTGACGATGCGGACAGATCCTGGACCACCCATTCAGGATCCGATCTTGACTTTTTGTAAAAACGTCAAGACTGTATAATGTTACCTTCACTACCAATTGACCATGTAAAAGATTTTTTTTTTTTTTTTTTTCGAAGCGTCCTTACTATTGCTATCTTCTTTCATGTTTTTGTTTTTCGATTTTTCGGCACTTTTTTGTTTTTTGATTGTGAGACCTACCGTGATATTAATGATATTATAAGACCTACCGTGATATTAAGTTTTTTTACATGTAAAAATGAACTATGATATTAAAAACACATGATAGTTACTATGATATTAATTTTTTTAAAGGTTATTTTACATGTAAAAATAAGCTATTTATTGATAAAGTTACTTTAATATTAGTTAAAAACTTAATATCACTATTTTTTTTATTGTGATATTTAAAAAACGTACGGTGATATTAAAAAAATTCAAAAAAAATGTATGATAGTTACAGTGATATTAAAAAAAAACATAATATTATAATACCTTTGAGCCATAAAATTGAAAACGATTCTTTTTTGAATTTTGTTTCAGCGATTTTTAATTATTTGTTATCCTCATTCTTTTTTTAATTTTTTCAGATTTTTTTGAAAAAATAGTTACTGTGATATTATCCGCGCCATCCCTACTTAGAGTCTAATCCGCACCGGATCCAGACCCTATATATATATACTTATGAACTTTCCAAAAGTATCCGATAGACAAGGTACGGAAAATATTCACAAGTAAAGTGTCGCGAATAATAGACATGGTCGAAAGACATAAAAAGATCGTTAGTTCGTAGTATGTATGTATGTATATATGTGTGTGTGTGTATATATATATATATATATATATATATATATATATATATATATATATATATATATATATATAGATAGATACATATATGTGTGTGTGTGTAAGTTTATATATAATTAAGGTTTAAATAATTATTATTATGTAGGTGTATATATATAAAAGTTTAAGTTAATAAGATTAAAATAGTTAGTGGATGATTATATATTTTCAAAAGTGTAAGTTATTGATGCAGGTTTTACTGACCAGGTCTTAATATTTATAGTGTCTCGCAATACCTATGGTCTACCCTAGTGCACTAACGGGCAGTGTACCCGGTCGTGTGTAGTGTAGTAAATGGTAAAGCTGAGGTTGTCCCAAGAGCTATGTGTGTTGGATTATTACTAAGTCTAGTGTCACAGAATAATAATGGTTTCGATAGGGATTTAATTAATTAAACTACTAATAAAGAATAAAGTAAATAAAAGCAGATAAATGGTAAAGGGAAATCAATAGAGATAAGTGGTGCTAACCAAGTTAATCATCCTAGCTAGTTATGTCTACGTCTACTTACTTCCAATTACTTCAGGTGGGGTCAAATTCGAGAGGACAGCATTTGGTCAATTCGCCTAACCTATCAGCAAAGATGCCACCACAGGAGAAATCAGCGCGTCATAAGTCCTGTTGTTACTGGTCCCCTAAGCCAAGTCATTAAGTACCGCTACATGCTAGATTCACAATAGTGAGTGCCCGGCCGTTAGGAACTTAGACACTACACCCCCAATTCTTAAGTTCATCCAAACGATAGGTGATCAGTTGGTCAAATCGCACAAGTAGAAAGTGGTGTCAGGTTGGTCATATCTTACCCTTTCCCGTCTCAGTCCGCTCACCTAGGGTCAGTTGGTCATATCTCTTAGGCAATTGGCCTCTACCGCCATTCAAAACTACCGAACCAAGGGTGGCTACCAATGAACTATGCATGCATACACTTAGAAATAATTGTATGGAAGTAAAGGTAAACGCAAACAAAACAATTAAGGAATCATAATTAGGCTAGCACCAAAAGGTGCTTAGCCGCTCATATTAATCATGCAAATCAATTCAATTTTCAAAGGTTCAAAATACTTGAATTGAAAGTAAAAGAAATATAAGCGCTAATGCTTATCATAATGGAGTGACTTCTCCCAGAGCGACTCTGTATGCTCCCTAGACACGCCGAGCTTTTCCTACGTTCTCGAGTGTTGTGTGTGTGGAATGGGATGATTGGAAATCCGGAATTCGTGGGGTATTTATAGGCGGATCGGGTTACGGCGTAACCAATATAGAGATTCTGCCGTAACCTTCTATTTCGTCATAAAATGCACTAGATCTGTTGGTTATGGCGTAACCAAAGGGTGAGCATCGTTCCGGGACCGGACCGGACCGACAAGACCGAAGACCGAATTAAGGTAAAACCGGGTAGGACCGAGACCGAATGTGGTCGGTCGGTCGGTCTAATCGGTCTCGGTCGGTCCGTCGGTCAGACCGGACCGTTTGGAGTCCACTAAGGCCAAAATAGTCGATTTGTGGTGTAAAACCCTAAAAATCGTAACAGTGTAAAAGACCTTTATGCCCCTCAAGCTAATAATTATAAGATTGGCGAGCTCGTTTAATTCACTCAACACTAAATTTAAAAATGATTTACAATGATAATAAATCTTACTCTTATGTCTACAAGATAATATATCATACATTAGATAAGTTAAATAGACTACAATATAAGTGCTAGCTACACATTTAAATTAAATGCATCAAAGTAACATTGGTAACAAATAAATACTTGATTTGTATCTCCTCAAATCACGCCTCCCTCCCAATTTCAGCAATTATTTCGACCCATATCACCTTTTTATTTTTTTTATTTACTCTTCTAATAACTACCCTTTTATCTTCCAAAATAAAATCACAAATAAAACCCTATTTCTCCTAAACTAAAGTGACGACACCATCTCTCTTTCCTCCTCTTTTTCCCCTGTCGACATTAGTAGACCCAAAGAAGGTTTCATGTGGTGAAGCAGCTGTTGTGATCTCGCATACCGATTCGAAGTTGGCCTGGTTATGTCGTTGGTTTTATGTTTTCTGAGGTGTCGTGAGTTTTAGAGCACACGAAGGTGTGCTTGGTTTGCCTTGTTCTCGACCTTGCTTTCCTCCTTTTCTTTAGCGCTTCAAAGGTAATGCGTCACCTCGTATTTTTTCCTCTCGTTTTCGATTTGGGGTGCGGTCTATATGTCACACCATACGCATGTTTTCTATACACATAACATATTACATAAAGGGATAAAACATGGTCAATATTTATCGAATATAAGGTTGCATGGAATCATGGGCATAAAACTCTATATAGGTTAATTAATGAATACTACAGAATTGGTATTGAAGCTGTTTTGAACCCTCACGACATGTGAATCAATTTGGTGATGATCAAGCTTAAATGAAATTCAAACATCTATATGCTAGGTAACATGGTGGGTCGAATGGTGAGCAAAATTATATTAGAAAAGATTTATACGAGCATGGTCTCGTGGGGGTATATTTGAGGGCAATCGCGGAAAAAATGGTTAGGTTGTTCGGAATTTTGAAAGGATGTCGGGATAGTTGAGTCGGGAGTCATTCCTTTGGCACGGTTACTTAGTCGTGGACCGAATATTAAAGACATGAGGAGCAAGCTCGATGTTAGACTAATTTTGCACATGAACTTGTTATAAACATATTTCTATCTTTTCTTCTAACGTGCATGGAAAAGGAGGCAATAAAATAAACATTTAATCTAATTACATTATAAACCCTATACTTTGAAATAATGGCCATGTAAACCTCAAACTTTGAGATAATTACCATGCAAACCCTATACTTTGAAGTATTATCTAATAAAGCTTTAAAATAGGATAATTGTCATATTAAACATTTAATTTCGCCATTTATCATTTGTAACCCTTAAGTTTGGCTAATTAATGATTTTTACCCTAAAGTATTATTTATTTCGGTCCATTACAAAAAAATGAGAATACGCTTAATAACTCTAAAAAGAATATTAATACAATTTATATAAGCAATAAATCCGTTATGATTTAAATGAACTAATAAGTACTATACAAATCGTAATCCGTGTAGATTCGTTGAAGAAGGCGTGAAGATATTTCTTCGTGCTCAGTTTTCCATTTGCTTTCATTTGCTAAGGTACAGATATTCTATCCCTTTTCAGTAGGGATTTCTCCTGACTTTTCAATCCTTGACTTTGCTTCACTCATGATATTCCTTGCTATGATTTCCTTATGCTATGATCCTTTTGATATGATTCCGACATAATCCTTTGATATGATTCTGTTCGCTATGATATTCGTTTGTTATGATTAGACTTCGATTATGAACCTTATGATTATGAACCTCTGATTATGAACTTGATATGAAACTTCGATATGAACCTTTGATATGAACCTTTGATATGAACTTCGATATGAACCTTTGATATGAACCTTTGATATGAACTTTGATATGAACCTTGATATGAACTTTGATATGAACCCTTATGATATGATATGTTTATGCTTTGACCTTGGTTTGATACCCGAGCCAAATATGTGTTCCTAGTCGAAGGTAACTGACCGTGTCATTGATGCACCAATGGCATGACTCGGTGTAATGAAGTGATGATACACCACACGTCCCTCGATGAGTGTATTCACTCATCATTTTAGGTCAAAACGGTAACTGAAAACATTTAAAACACTCAACATCAAAATACTAAAAATATCTCAAAATTGTGTTTTATATGTTTTGGATGCAAAATGTTTAAAATCGATGAAAAATGAACAAAGTTTGCATAATTGGCGCTTCAGTCCCCAACTTTAAAATGACAACTTTAGTCCACGGAATTTCAAAGAATGACGAAATTTACCCCTGGACACTTTAAATTGGAAAATAAACATTTTTAGTCCTTTGGTAATTCTTACTTGTCAAAATTGGTCATTTTGAGAATTTTTGGAAAACTACAATTTCAGTCCTTCAAGTTTCACAAATGACAGATTTGGTCCCTACATTATTTGAGTTTTTACAAGTTTGGACCTTGGATAGCATTTCCAGAATTTACATTCGTGGTCTCTGGATTTTCAGTATCGGCACTTTTGGTCCTTAAAGTATTACATGGTTACACTAATAATTATAAGTCCAAAGTGTTATCTCTTGTGGCCCAATATCCAAGTCCAATACCCACTCACCCTACCCGGTCAATGAATAAACATAACACAACCTGTCTTTCTTCTTCCCCTTCCCGCCCAAACAAAACCCAATCTCCCAGGAACCCTAGATTCCCTCTCATCTTTTTACTTCTCCCCAAACACTCCACCCCCACTCTCCTCTTTACCCAGCTTCATCAAAACCAAAACCCACCTTCACCTTCTTTAACCGGTTTCACCCAAATCCCAAACCCACTACCATTTCCCCAATGTCCGGCTCATCAATCCAAGTCAAAAAGGTCAGTGGATGGCTCAGATTCAAGCTCATTTGGTACCTACTAAATCAAAGGATGGGATCAACTTCAAAGAAGCACAACTTGGTCTTTTTGCTTGACTGCTCTCACTAAAGAAACACAGGTGAAGACTTTGAAGAGTTGAAGACTAAGTAGTTGAGTATAAATAGAGCATGTTGTAAGCCAGTAAGAGACACCCCTAGTTTTTAGAAAAAATTAGCTTTAATGTTTTTTTTATATATCCTGTTGTAATGTTTTTTAGTCAATGAAAAGTTCTTTATTTTAGTCTCATATCTCTAAATGTTATGTTAGTATTTAATCTAATTTGAAAGTTGTTAAGGTTTTTTGAGTTCAAAAATCAAGGTGTTAGGAGTATAGCAGTTTGCAAAAGAAAAAAAAATCAGTAAAGGGGTGTTTGTTTGAGTCAAGAGAATGGTGAAATACCTGCTTGTACCAGTTTGATTTCTAAAGTCAAAGTCAGTCAAGTGTTAAAAGTCAAACAGTTTTGGTTTAAATCTATTCAACTGCTAAGTTTGAAGATTGTTTCAGCATTGGAATCCAGTAACAGATTTGTCTTATCAAGTTTTCAAGTCTCAAAGGCATTTTAATTATTTAAAAGAGTGTTTGGTTTAAGTTTATTTTGGGAAAACTGTAACTGTTTTTACCCGTTTGACCAGTCTAGTCAAACCTCTTTTTGTTCCAAATTGTTCATTTTAATTAGGTGGAATGTAATTTTCCAGGTGTGTATTAAATGGTTTTAAAAGTCTTGTTTTCTGAACTGTGCTGCTGTCCTTCCCCACTTTTTGTAGCTTATTCGGTTTTGAAACTTTGCAAAATTAGTTTCTAATAAGTCCTTGTAATCTCAACCAACTCATGTTTCAGTTTTAAGCATCAACATCACTTCTAGCATCAGTGAAATATCACGTTAAATCTGTCTTTTGGCCTAATTTTTGTTCTGCATCAGCATAATATAGGGGTGAGCCATGCTGTCAACAGCTTATTCATAAGCTGTCGTGAGTATCTTTATGGATCCAAATCAGTATTTTTCACTTGTACGCTATGCTAACGTTTAAATTGTAGCTTTACCTTTGTCCTGGAAGCTATCTTTTCAGCTTATAATTAAGCCCCAACAGGTCACTCCAGGCTGCATTTTCTCAGTCTCAGCCTGCAACTGTCTACCCCACAGGTCACTCAAGTTTTTTTCATTTTAGCTTATCACAGACTGTTAACTGCTTATTGGTTGTTAATTTTTGTATTTAAATGGTATAGCCTAGTGTAGTTAGTCTAGATATCAGCTTATTAGGTGCTTATCTGTAGCTTATTTTGTTTAATTGTTCATTGTTAGTTTAGGACTCCCTTTAGTATTATTTATCCCAACTGCTTTCCCCTTGTTAGCTTAGTGTGGGCTTATTAGTTAGCTTATGGTGAATCTGCTCTAGCTTATTCGTATTCCTTCTTTGCTTATTTAGTGATCTTGGTGCTTATTTAGTGTAGAAATAGGGTGTTTGGTCGACTGCTCATTGTGATCTCAAGTTTAAAAAGGGTAATTGATCTTTCAATCCAAATCTGTGGTCATTCAGCTGTTCAAACAGCTTATTAAAAGGTTTTTGGAAAGTTAAGTTTTCACAAAAAGTCGTTATTTCAAGTAGATTTCAAGTTTCAAAAAGAAAGAAAGTAAAAAAAATATAGTTTTCAAAAAGTGGGAGCCAAGGGATTCGAACCCTGGTCTCCACACTCAAACCCCAACACCACACCACTCAACGATCTGCCCTTGGGACTTTATCAGGTCATTCTCGCAATATTTAATATCTAAGGCTTCATTGGCAGTTTGTGCTTTAAGCACTCTTTAGCTTATTTCGAGCTTATTTTCCATAGCACCACTCACTTTTCATTTTCTTAGAATCAGATTGCCTTTAGAACTTTTTGTTAAATTTTCAGATTTTTCTATATTAGTTTAGCATTTTTAATCATTTAATTAGTGTTAAATCGTTTTTAATTCGTAGTAATTAATTTAAAAGTCGAAAATATATTCCGCTTTTTCCTAAAATTATTTTTAGTCGAATAGATCGTAGGAAAATTGGTTTCACTCCCGTAGCCCTTAAATTGCAAAAGTTTTACGTTTATGGCTCGGGTTGTTTTGCCGTTTTTACGTTTTTATGTTTTAGCACCCTAGGACTTAGTGTAGCTTCGTTTTATCATTCCTTAGGTTTAGTGATAGTTTATTTTTAGTTTCTTAGGGTTCCCTTGCCTTAATTACTTTCCCGTTAATTAAATTGTAGAATACGTAATCAAATCCAAATCATCAAAAAAAACCAATTCAAGTTCAAATCACGAAACTCAATGAATCCTTCCATTCACACCTCGGGGACGACCGAAATCACCTTCGGTATCACTTTTATCACACCCGTAAGGTTTGATACGTTAACCCTTTTCCTAAAAGGTTGATTTGTCGAGTTTTACGGATAATTTGATATTGTTGATATCTGTGTTTTTCACACACTCACTTCACAACGAATCAGTCCCCTATTATGATATGATATGATTATGAGCTCACTATATGTATATGATTTGGCCACTGGGGGGCGTATGGATGCATCCTAGATATGATATGTTTCGAGGGATTTGATCTGTTTGGAGATGTATATGGTGAATGATGTCGGGTGCAATCCTCGTCTTCACATTCCGGGAGCTAGCTACTCCATTTGTTCTTGAGGTCTCCTCCTATGATATATGGTATTCCGAGGTCATCCCTCCGAATACAATGGTTACTTATGATATGATATGATATGATATGTTCCGGGCTCGTGGTAGATTTCGGACAACCCTTACACCTTTGATATGCTATATTGTACCTTTTGTATTCCCCAACGCACTATATGCTATGTTAATTATTCATTACTCAACCCTTTATATGACTCACTCTACTACCAAGATATATATATTCCATTGCTTTGATCATGCACTCTCATTCCGTTACTTCAAAATATCGCTCCATTCACGCATCAAGTTATTATATGCTTATTGAATTTGATTATGCTATTCATGTTTTATGTGACTCCTGATTATCCTGCTATGATGTGATTACTATGCTATTTATCTGAGTTACCTATCTTCATATGATGATATGTGATCTCACCGTTATTATGTGACTCTCTGAATTGTCTGGTGACCATACTAAGGTGTAATCGATAGTTTTATCAGTTTATTATGTGTGCTTTGTTCGGTATCTCGTGGACTATGATTATTCCGTTGTATTCTCATCCGTTTATTGTTGACCTGTCATGTTTACATTCTGCCTATGCTACGGTTTGATTGGGTAAATGGGTCATCTTGTGACATCTGGCTTGTTAATTTGTTTAGTTGCCTGCTAGGTCTTTAATTCATTTAATTATATATTTTATATTGTATTCCTACTTATTACGTGTGACTATCATGTGTTGACTGCCGTTAGTACTTTCGCCAGTTATGATACATTATGTCTTCAACTAAGGGTTTTGACCGGTGTGAATTGCCATGCTCACTTATTAATTAATTGCTTCCGCTTTTCTGTAGACATCTGTTTGGCTTGTATGTCTCCTGATTTCTTGAATTGATTGTATGACATATATGTTGTGTGGATGCTACGCCTGCTATACTTGCTTATGTTTCATCTTGTATGCCTTTTGTATGTGCTTGTTTATATGTCATCAATGCTTTGTTTTGCCGTTCTCCTTGTTAGTTGCTCGTTTGGATATATGTAAAATTGTGTTCTCGGGATCCTCATTGACTCGTTGTTCTTAGTTCGCTGCGACTTTGTTATCTATTCCTTTGTTTCATTTCATTTACGCTTTTATTTAGCTTTCGTTTTGTTATATCTGCTCACTTGGGCTTTTTAAGCTCAAGCGCATTTCTTTTCTCTGGCGAGGTTTTAGATTTGAAGATGGGCTTTGATGGGCTGAGAGTTGGATTATCTGAGTGGATCAACCCTAGTTACCTTTCTAGTTGGACTTATTTTGGCGGGCTATTGTTTTGAAATTTTGGTTTATTTTAGACATTTGGATTTTGTAATTTTCCTTGTAAATCTTTTGTTTAAATGACTTGGTACGTTATTCTTTAAGACTTCCGCTTGAAGAATTTTATTTGTATGTTACGATATGACACAGAATGTGACACTTCTACCCTTGTCGGGTTGGGGTGTTACAATTATGGTATCGAGCCCAGTTTCGTCTTGTTGACCTTAGGATTGACTGTGAGGATTTGGGTAGACACTAGGCTTCGATGCTCTGCGATATCTTCCGATTCCTTTTGGTTGTCGTTTCGATTTGACTTCGATATTCTTTTGTCTTCACTAATTTGGTCTGCTTCTCTTCGCATTTGATTTTGTTTATTTTGTCTTCGCACATCCGTCTGTCGATCGTTAGATGGAGATTTCTCGTAGAGCCAAAGATGATAGTGCCGGACCTGCGTTGCGCAATAGTCCCCGTCTGGAGGTTTGTGAAGCGAAGCCACACCGACCGCCTTTTCCGGAGACATCGGGATCTTCTGGAGGAAGCCGGACGGATCAACTAAAGACGCAAGACACGAAGACAAGATTCAACCGGTGGTTGAGAAGGTTCATCTACTTCATACGATTTGGGCGCGACTTGTATCACTCCGATTTGTTTGTTATGCGTTTTGAGGCGGTTTGATATTTTGTTAAGTGATTTTGATCGGTATTGCTTTCCTTGATTCGTTCAGAACTCAATTTGAATCGTGAAGTTTTACCGTTGGCATTTTTGTGATATCTCAGTTTTTCTTTTGAATCGTCAATAATGAGTCATGAGGAACCGTTTTGTGCAAGTTGGTGGCATTCTTTCTTTGTGTTATGGTAAGTTGGTTTGATGTATTATATGCTGCATGTATGTGTATCTGATGCTTTTGGTATGTTAAATGCTATCTGTATGTGATATGTTTTGTTGTGATATTGGTTATGTGGTTTGTCATGACGGGCCGAATATGATGACAATAGGGACTTGTTATGTGATGCAAGTATTATGACGCCTGATCACCGTGATAATACCGAGATCATATAATTTGAACTTATTGAAATCATACGACATCTTGGGAATTGCCTGGGGTACAAAATTTTGATCCATGCAAAACAGTCAAGCTAAATCACACAAACCGGCCACTTGTGAATGGCCGACCGTAATCAGCTTAAAACCGCTTAAGCACGAATGCAATTGAAGATCAGGAGAATACAGTGAATTCCCGGGTCGTTAAGTCCCACGGAGACTCAATGGTGTGCAAACACTAGATCAGACGATAGAGTGATCACTAATGATAGTGATCAGAAAGGATTTGGATGGATAATTACACTACTGAAAAAGGTTATAAAATAAAGCGGCTTAAATGCAAATTAAAGGAAATTAAAAAGATAAAATCTATTAAATAAACGCTATCACTATATTTAAAGTGATGAACGTTTAAAACCTAAAACTTACGTTTAAATTAAAAACTACGTAAACGTACAAAATAAAAAGTGAAACTTATACAATATAGATCCTAAAAATATGAAAAATACATTTTTACAATCCTAATGATAAAATAAAACTTATAGAAAAATAAAATTATTTTTATAACTATTATTCTAATTATTATTAATTTAAAACTATTTTTAACTATTAAATAATACTCTATAATAAAAGAAAATACAAAATAAGGTTAGAAAAATAAAATTAAGACTTAGAAAAATCTAAAATATGATAAAACTAATTTTAAAACTGAAAATATATTTTTTAGACTTTTTATATATTTATTACTAATTTAAAACTATTTAAAACTAATTTAAATTGTTAAAAATACCAAATAAAAGGGAAAAAACAAGGAAAAATCTTTTTTATGCTTTTTATATTTATCTTAACTTAAGAAAATTGAAAAATTATTTTTTTGAAGCTTTTCTTAATTATTTGCAATAAAAGCTAATTAAATATGACTAAAAACTGATTTTAATAATGAAAAATACTAAACAGTGACCAAAAATTATGAAAACTTCAGGAAAATACTAAAATCTTATTCTGGATCTATGAAAAATAATAAAACATGGGCTTATGTGTGAAAATCAAAGGCTGCAGTGTAACTGAATATAGAATAAGCAAATGTAAATAAGCAAATAAGCTCTATAGTGAACCAAACTGTTACAGAAGGTGAATTATACTAAAACTACTCTAAGGAAACTTATTGCAACTGCTCCTAACACCTAAATAAGCATCTACCAAGATTTAAGCCAACTGAACTAATAAGCAAAACTGCTAATCAGGCCCTCTACTTAAGCACTTGAAACTGCTTATCTAGAAAGCTACAGAGAAAAGCAGAAGTGTGGATCTCAAGACCACCAACCATAGATCATATATACCAAATTTCAGCTTATGAGGGCAAGTAATGAAGAAGTTAGAGCTTAAAACAAAAGTGCAAAAGTGGAGCAGGGCTGCTGATGCAGTAACAGCTAAACAGGGACCCTATGTTTAAGCTACTCTAACTACTTATCCAATAAGCAAATGAGAAAACCAGATAAGTGGTCTTAAAGACCACCTAGCCTACTGCAAAGGTGCCAAATCTTAGACCCTAATAAGCTAAAATGAACAGTGTGCAATGACTGCAAGTTTTGCAAAAAACCAGATTTATGGACAGATTTGACTTTTTAAGCAGTTGTAAGATTTGACTAAAATGAGATTCAAATTCAAATGCAGGACTGATATGGATGTAAAATGATGAAATAGAAGCAATGTAAGCTAGGTTATCTACTTCTAGGCCTATGTGCTTAACAAGCTCTACTGATTCCAACAGAATTTAATATAAGAACAGATTTAAGACAAAGTTGACTATGAGCACAATTGACATTAAAACAAACACAGATATGACCTAAATAACATAAAACAAGCTTGAAGCAATTGATCTAACCCATAATGATAACCTCTAAAACAGTCTAAACAAGCAATCCAAACACACCTTTAAGTAGTATACATTGCCTTTTTTCAAAGCATATGCCTGATTTAGAGCATGCAGTCTAAACAGAGGTTTACACTATCTTAAGTTATACTGAAATTAACTTTAATAAGCAATCTTAGACAGTGAATAACAAGGAAACTACTTTTACCAATTTTAAACTAAAAACTTGAAAATGAAAGGAGTAAACTGGTCACCTTATATTATGAACTGAATAAGATGTAAACAAGGTTACATGTAACCTGCAAGTACTTTCAGGACCAATCTAATATCCAAAGTACAATAATCCCCCTCCTTTGACTTTCGTTGACCAACATCCAAAATTACTTGGAATTGATTTTTGAGCTTATAAAAAGCTTCAATGAGCTTAAGTGAGCTTGTATGAGCTTAAAAATGAACTACTAACACTTGTACCTAGGATTTTGAAACTGAAAACTGTAACAGTAGCATGAACTTTGGAGATTTATATGAAAATTAAGATTGATAGTCAAAAGTACAATACCAAGATGTTTTAACTTGAATAGGATACAAATAAACTTAAACTACAACATTTGATTTAAACTAATACATTTTAAAGAAAAATCGACATTAAAGGAAAAAAATGAAAACTAGCTACTCCCTCTGCTGCTTCTCTTTTCTTCTCTTTATACCCAAATGTGCTTCCCACTAGTACTCTGAATAGTTCCCACTTGATTTTTCAGCCATAGGATCACTAGATGCAATTTTAGCCGTTTGATGCATTTTTGGCGGGAATTGGATTTTTGACAGTTGTTGGGATTGAGTGTTAAGGGTTTAGGATCATTTAATGGCTTTTGGATTGTGGTGTTTGGAGGGGGGACATGGATGTTGATATAATGAGGTGGAGGTGAGGGTGGACATGGATGTGCAGGGAAGCAGTTGAGAGGGAGACTTTAGGCGCCAACTGGTTTGACCAAGGGGGTTTGACTGGGCAGTGTTATTGCAAGGGGGGTTCAAAAGGTTTTTTGACAGGGGGTCATATGGGTAGGCAGGGTCCATGTGGTTATTGACAAGTCCAAAAAGGTTTTAAAGGGTTTAAATGTCATAGGGACCTAAGTTGCAATTTCTGAAAATACAAGGGTCATAACTGCCAATTCTGCCAAGTAGTTTCAAGGGACCAAAAGTGACACTCTCAAAAAGTATAAGGACCAAACTTGCCAATCTCCAATTTTCCAGGGGCCAATTTTGCCATATTTGGATTTTCAGGGACTAAACATGTAATTTTCTCAAACTTTTTATATTTTTCACCAAAGGACTAAATTTTACAACTTATGATTTTAAAAGGACCTTTGGTGATTTATCTTTTGAATTTATGGCTCAGGGACTATTTTTGACAACTTTTGAAACTTGGGGGACTAAAACT
The DNA here is from genome assembly GCA_910596185.1 of Chrysanthemum makinoi. NCBI lineage: Eukaryota > Viridiplantae > Streptophyta > Magnoliopsida > Asterales > Asteraceae > Chrysanthemum > Chrysanthemum makinoi. The sequence continues at coordinate 298,441,922 of OU343225.1, forward strand.
GCAATTTTTGCAATTTGAAATGTTTTTCATCTGATTTTGATATTTTTGCATTTAAAACACATAAAACACTGATTTGTGATATTTTGATCATTTTGATGTGTTTATGAGTGTTTTCAGATGATTTTGCAGTTTATTTTGTACAAAAATGATGAGTATTTAGACACTCATCAATGGACTAGGACTCATATCCGTTATTTGGCACTCCTCATGTTTGTCTAGAATTCTATACCTTTTCGTGAGATTCTCACCGACATCTGTTATGTATAAGCTTTGTACGCTTGGGAACCGAAATCGTTATGATCTATGTGAGTCTATGGATTGCTACGTCTGCCTTAAACCGGTACGTCTCCAGGTACTTCTGCGACTTCAATTTTCGAGGACGAAAATTTTTCTTTTAGAGGGGAAGAGTTGTAAAACCCTAAAAATCGTAACAGTGTAAAAGACCTTTATGCCCCTCAAGCTAATAATTATAATATTGGCGAGCTCTTTTAATTCACTCAACACTAAATTTAAAAATGATTTACAATGATAATAAATCTTACTCTTATGTCTACAAGATAATATATCATACATTAGATAAGTTAAATAGACTACAATATAAGTGCTAGCTACACATTTAAATTAAATGCATCAAAGTAACATTGGTAACAAATAAATACTTGATTTGTATCTCCTCAAATCACGCCCTCCCCTCCCCAATTTCAGCAATTATTTCGACCCATATCACTTTTTTTATTTTTTATTTACTCTCCTAATAACTACCCTTTTATCTTCCAAAATAAAATCACAAATAAAACCCTATTTCTCCTAAACTAAAGTGACGACACCATCTCTCTTTTCCTCCTCTTTTTCCTGTCGACATTAGTAGACCCAAAGAAGGTTTCATGTGGTGAACGAGCTGTTGTGATCTCGCATGACTGATTCGAAGTTGGCCTGGTTATGTCGTTGGTTTTATGTTGCTGCTGGTCGTGAGTTTTAGAGCACATGAAGGTGTGCTTGGTTTGCCTTGTTCTCGACCTTGCTTTCCTCCTTTTCTTGCGCGCTTCAAAGGTATTAACGTCACCTCGTATTTTCCTCTCCGTTTTCTAATTTGGGGTCGTATCTATGTCACACCATACGCATGTTTTCTATACACATAACATATTACATAAAGGGATAAAACATGGTCAATATTTATCGAATATAAGGTTGCATGGAATCATGGGCATAAAACTCTATATAGGTTAATTAATGAATACTACAGAATTGGTATTGAAGCTGTTTTGAACCCTCACGACATGTGAATCAATTTGGTGATGATCAAGCTTAAATGAAATTCAAACATGCGTATATGCTAGGTAACATGGTGGGTCGAATGGTATGCAAAATTATATTAGAAAAGATTTATGCGAGCATGGTCTCGTGGGGGTATATTTGAGGGCGATCGCGGAAAAAATGGTTAGGTTGTTCGGAATTTTGAAAGCATGTCGGGATAGTTGAGTCGGGAGTCATTCCTTTGGCACGGTTACTTAGTCGTGGACCTGAATATTAAAGACCGCGAGCAAGCTCGATGTTAGACTAATTTTGCACATGAACTTGTTATAAACATATTTCTATCTTTTCTTCTAACGTGCATGGAAAAGGAGGCAATAAAATAAACATTTAATCTAATTACATTACAAACCCTATACTTTGAAATAATGTCCATGTAAACCTCAAACTTTGAGATAATTACCATGCAAACCCTATACTTTGAAGTATTATCTAATAAAGCTTTAAAATAGGATAATTATCATATTAAACATTTAATTTCGCCATTTATCATTTGTAACCCTTAAGTTTGGCTAATTAATTATTTTTACCCTAAAGTATTATTTATTTCGGTCCATTACAAAAAAATGAGAATACGCTTAATAACTCTAAAAAGAATATTAATACGATTTATATAAGCAATAAATCCGTTATGATTTAAATGAACTAATAAGTACTATACAAATCGTAATCCGTGTAGATTCGTTGAAGAAGGCGTGAAGATATTTCTTCGTGCTCACTTTTCCATTTGCTTTCATTTGCTAAGGTACAGATATTCTATCCCTTTTCAGTAGGATTTCTCCTGACTTTTCAATCCTTGACTTTGCTTCACTCATGATATTCCTTGCTATGATTTCCTTATGCTATGATCCTTTTGATATGATTCCGACATAATCCTTTGATATGATTCTTCGCTATGATATTCGCTTTGTTATGATTCGAACTCGATTATGAACCTTATGATTAGGAACCTCTGATTATGAACTTGATATGAAACTTCGATATGAACCTTTGATATGAACCTTTGATATGAAATTTGATATGAACCTTTGATATGAACTTTGATATGAACCTTTGATATGAACTTTGATATAAACTTTGATATGAACCCTTATGATATGATATGTTTATGCTTTGACTGTCGGTTTGATACCCGAGCCAAATATGTGTTCCTAGTCGGAAGGTAACGACCGTGTCATTGATGCACCAATGGCATGACTCCAGTGTTATGCAGTGATGATACACACCGTCCTCTATTATGATATGATATGATTATGAGCTCACTATATGTATATGATTTGGCCTTGGGGCGTATGGATGCATCCTAGATATGATATGTTTCGAGGGATTTGATCTGTTTGGAGATGTATATGGTGAATGATGTCGGGTGCAATCCTCGTCTTCACATTCCGGGAGCTAGCTACTCCATTTGTTACTGAGGTCTCCCTCCTATGATATATGGTATTCGAGTCACCCTCCGAATACAATGGTTACTTATGACATGATATGATATGATATGTTCCGAGCTCGTGGTAGATTTCGACAACCCTACACCTTTGATATGCTATATTGTACCTTTTGTATTCCCCAACGCACTATATGCTATGTTAATTATTCATTACTCAGTACCTTTATATGACTCACTCTACTACCAAGATATATATATTCCATTGCTTTGATCTGTCACACTCTCATTCCGTTACTTCAAAATATCGTTCCATTCACGTATCGGGTTATTATATGCTTATTGAATTTGATTATGCTATTCATGTTTTATGTGACTACTGATTATCCTGCTATGATGTGATTACTATGCGGTTATCCGAGTTACCTATCTTCATATGATGATATGTGATCTCCCTGTTATGTGACTCTCTGAATTGTCTGGTGACCATACTAAGGTGTAATCGATAGTTTTATCAGTTTATTATGTGTGCTTTGTTCGGTATCTCGTGGACTATGATTATTCCGTTGTATTCTCATCTGTTTATTGTTGACTGTCATGTTTACATTCTGCCTATGCTACGGTTTGATTGGGTAAATGGGTCATCTTGTGACATCTGGCTTGTTAATTTGTTTAGTTGCCCTGCTAGGTCTTTAATTCATTTAATTATATATTTTATATTGTATTCCTACTTATTACGTGTGACTATCATGTGTTGACTGCCGTTAGTACTTTCGCCGTTATGATACTGATTATGTCTTCAACTAAGGGTTTTGACCTGTGTGAATTGCCATGCTCACTTATTAATTAATTGCTTCCGCTTTTCCTGTAGACATCTGTTTGGCTTGTATGTCTCCTGATTTCCTGAATTGATTGTATGACATATATGTTGTGTGGATGCTACCGCTACTATCTGCTTATGTTTCAGTTTTGTATGCCTGGTTTGTATGTGCTTGTTTATATGTCATCAATGCTTTGTTTTGCTTCGTTCTCCTTGTTACCGCTCGTTTTGGATATCTGTATAATTGTGTTCTGCAGGATCCTCATTGACTCGTTGTTCTTAGTTCGCTGCGACTTTGTTATCAGTTTCCTTTGTTTCATTTCGTTTATGCTTTTATTTAGCTTTCGTTTTGTTATATCTGTTCACTGGGCTTTTTAAGCTCACCGCATTTCTTTCTGCCGGCAGGTTTTGATTTGAAGATGGGCTTTGATGGGATGAGAGTTGGATTATCTGAGTGGACCAACCCTAGTTACCTTTCTAGTTGGACTTATTTTGTCGGGCTATTGTTTTGAAATTTTGGTTTATTTTAGACATTTGGATTTTGTAATTTTCCTTGTAAATCTTTTGTTTAAATGACTTGGTACGTTATTCTTTAAGACTTCCGCTTGAAGAATTTTATTTGTATGTTCTGATATGACACCAGAATGTGACACTTCTACCCTTGTCGGGTTGGGGTGTTACATGTGGTCCGGACCGGACCGGACCAACCGGACCGAGGACCGAATTAGCCCAAATGCATAGACCGAGGACCAGACCGAATGTGGTCAGTCCGGTCCGGTCTTGGTCGGTCCGTCGGTCGGTCCGGTCCGTTCGGGTCGTTTGATCACCCCTAGTGTAACCTAATGAATGGTTACGCCATAGTCTTCAATAAACTCTGTTACGTCGTAAGAGTCGCAGTAGTTACGGCGTAAGTATCAGCGGCGTGGAACCTCTTTTGACCTAATGTAGTTACTTTGTAACCTTTGGGAGGAGTTACGCCGTAACCTTCGATAAGTTATCTTGAGTCACGTAATAGTTACGGCAGTAATGTGAGAGACGAAGTTACGCGTAACTTCTTCAAAATAGCATACTGTGATAATTCTTTAGATATGTTTCCATTTCCGCGTCTCTTTTAGCTCCAATGCTCGTAATTTACCTGAAAGTGGAAAACAATGGAAAACAAGTGTAAATCCATATAAATGATATAAATAACGAGCATTATTGGGGGAAATTGACACTTAATATTCAGGACTATTTGATGTTATCAAATATCCCCCACTTGAACTCTACTTGCCCTCAAGTAGACCTTATTAGATAGATTCCTAAAAAGATATCTCCCATAACCTGGAAGACATGAGTTTACAAATCCCTTATGCTAGAATAAAACAAAGCCGAACACCTTACGAAAGGGGAACAAACACTCAAATCTCTCAACTATTCTAAGTGTCAATTTCGGGGTGATCACTCAA
>OU343225.1:298446984-298489849 GCA_910596185.1 Chrysanthemum makinoi
TTTTAAACCTAAAGTTAACTAACTCACTAAAACATTTCAATGACGCCATTGAACTATTAGACAAACAAGTGACTTAGACTCAGAACTAATCATTGACACTGCACATTCAATAACTAGACAATAAGACCTTCAAGGACTAACACTATGTCTTTCGATATGTTGGTTCTTTGGCTAATGTTATTTCGCATCACGCACATGGCCGAATAAATGAATGTGGATGCATCGTAAGTTCTTACAATTGCCGATATCTTTCCAGAGGGTTATCCGAGAAAGATTGGAAAGAACAAACCTTGTTGACTTGACACCCTCACATGCTCGTAATCTTCTTGTCTCATTAAGCGGATATTCTCGAATCATTCCTACCGCAACATGCTCTCACACTCCGCCACGCTTCCAGAGGTCTACATTCAACAATTCTCGATTCTATGCGAGAGGATCATCGGTCAAAGTAAGTAATGCATGTGACTTAATCACAAACAAGTCACTATCACTCACGACTTACTGGTTTCTCATCATTCCCGAATCGCCCCAACCTACTTTGTCACCCCATCAAGAGACAGTCCTGAAATTCTTGATAGATATTGGTTACGATGAAGCTTCGTGAATCATTACTAGCACTCCTCACGGAGTCAAGTATAATCCTCAACCATGGAGAACACTCTACATGATCATCACCAAATCGGTCTCTCGTCGCGGATGTGGCTATGAGCATCCCAAGCTCATGGAACGAAATTTTCTCGTTGATCAACAAGAAGGACATTGAAATAAGCACCGATATGGAGGACATGATGCTGTTTCACAAGAAGCTTGGCTCCAAGATTCCCCATGTCAGATACACCAAACTGTTGATCCAGAGAGCACTTGGACTTCATCCCGATATCCCCATGAGGCTCAATGACCCAGATAATCACGACATATTGATGAACCCATATTATTCTAATCAAAGAATCGTCAACAAAGAAACAGGGTACGGTATTACCTAATCACCTCCTAACTACCGAAATCAAAAAGCTTGAAACATATAAAAGGTATCGGTTAGCTGTAAATGAAGGCAAAGTTGGTCATCTTGATGAAAAATCTTCCGTACACCTACTCGGAGGACCGTAAGAGGCAAGTCTGGAAGTGTCACAAGTAAAGATATTTATAGGAAGCTTCCCAAAAGGAATCCTCCTCGTAAAAGGATTGTTCCCCATAAGGAAGCTGAACCTATTCCCACACTGAACCGCAAAGAAAGCTTGTGGACGAAAGCTCAAGGTACCGACACGATGAAGAGATTACCTACTCAATCAAGAACCGTAACACCTCCTTCAGCCTTAAACCTCCAAGTCCGCCAAATGACAAAGAAAAGGGAAGACTCTGCATTTGTACCTTATGATGAAAGCTCGAGAGTGATAAAGAGCCACCAAAATGTTCAAAGAAGACGATCAAATTCCTTAGACACCAACACAAAGTCAAGAATTTGCTAAAGACCAACTGGGTGGTCTCGGAGGATCAAGTGGTGTTGCCCACTCTGAACCATCTCCTGATGCGGTTAATCAACCCGATAAGGAGCGGGTGCCACCACTCTTGTGCAACAACAAAAGCTTGTGGAGGATACTATCGAATATGAGTTTGAGGTACCGAAACCAGAAGTCCAAAAGATAAAGATGTTGATTATGATACGCTTCTAGATAGTCCTCCGCATCAATCAAAGGAAGAAACCTCAACCTCCTCAAGGGTCCGAGTCTCCTCATATCTCTTCATCATTAGATTCGCCTCTCACCACCACCATCAAAGAAGTCAACCAAATCATCATCCAAATGCGTGAAGAAACCATCTAAATCTTGGATTTCTCAAGCTCATGAACGGATTACCAAAGCTGCAAACAAGTCGAAAGAAAACGTTCAACAAAAGCTGAATTTCTTTGTTGATCACATACAAAGATCTGTATGACGAGCATGAAAAGATGAAAGGAGAAAGGAAGTTTGTTCAGAAATTCATGAAAAATCACCGTCAAGAGGAACTGAACGAAATGATCGAAGGCTACACTAAAAGTACCTTCGAGTACGCCTTAAAGTCACAAAGGAGTTGTTCACCAAACAACTTTATCCAAATCTTATGCAGACCGCCAAGCAAACTATTCGATCAACGCCCTTAACCGTCACAATCAATCCAACCGATCCGTAGTTTTCTCGATAATGAATTGGTGGCCAAGCTTGTCACACAAATGTCTGCACGATCTGGGACATTTACTGATGAAGGAAAGTGTTTCAAGCATTGCTGACTACCAACTTCAAGAAGCTTGTAGATTCAAGTCGAAAAGTCTAAACGCCCTAGAGACGCATGAAGACAAGGATAAGGATAAAGACTCGCACCTAAATGCCTAAGGCCTGGTGAATCTTCTTTGATGCAACCTCCTCCACAACGCTCCTCGCTCAACAAAAATCTCCTCCTCGCTCTTCTACCAAAAACCTCATGACGATTCCGAAGTTACCACCCCCACTCAAAAACCGATGATCACTTTGAGTATACGGGTGGTGACGATGAAGAGGTCCTGGAGCCCCAACAACAACCCACCTCTCCCAAACAAGTTCAAAACCAGATCATCATCTAGGCCTTCGAAAAAGAAGAAGAAGAAGACATCGCATCGACGTCAGATCATGGCTAGATGACGATAAATCAGAGGAATTTGAATGGTTTGCTAATCTTGTTAACAACACTCCCTACCCTGAAGAAGGTCGGGATTTGGTAGACGGTTCTACATTGGAGCATGCTAAAATTCTGCAAGAAAAGTTCCATGTGAAGAAAATGACGAATCAGCCTGCTTAATCAAGAATGAAGCATTTCAACTTCTAAAAGACAGCTCTGAAAGTGCCCTCGAGGTCTAATATCACCTTGAAAACATTGCTCGAGCTATGTCTAACAACATGGATTGGCTCAACCCGAAAGCAAACATTGACTTCACACAAAGGGACAACCCTCCATACTACACCGATTGGAACAAACCTCTACCAACACTTGGCCAACCAGCTGAACCAAGGATTCCTTTCGTGATATTTTCAACAAAGACTTGATTTTTTTTACACGGTGGCGATGATTCAAGAAAATACGCTACATCGCGATACACTTCCATTCCCGCAAATGCCTACTCAAACCGCATAGCCATTGAGGAACGTGCCAATCACTTGTTCTCCAACACAGTGGAAGCATACGCTCGAGATGCATTGTATGGGATTCATCACCGCCAACGCCGCGAATCTACTACCAAGCCGCCGTTCAAGTCTCAACATGCCGGTATAGTTCTAAGGATATCGTTGCCATCATACACGCTGACCTTTCGTCTAAGTGGGACTACACATTCCTAAAGAAGATCGTAGTCAAACGACAAGATGAACGGACTATGCTTTCTCTCGAGGTTTGACTTTGAGAATTTTGTCTCTCAATGACATCGAAGACATGTACCTTGCCAAGGTACAGGGTTGCATGAGACAATTCTCAACCGCAGTACAACGCGAATTTATCAAGTCACTTCATCATCTTATAAGACGCATTGTCATCAAGGAACGTGTAGAAGATCTCCACCGCCGTTGAATCTTATCGACGCGTGTCACACTTCACTCCTCCAAAGCTTGATCTTCCCATATCAACAACAGCCTATCTCAATATACACTCATCACAAACCTTTCTTGACCGTCAAGTGAACTTCAAAGAAATCAAGCATGGCGTAGCGAACTCACAAGTTCGGGATCATACTTTGAAGTGGTTAGGGATGGATTGGCATACAGTGTTGAAGGATATACGCCAAAATATTGGGTCTCCTGCCGGAATTCTCGTGAAAGGAGGGATGTGAGACGGATCATCACAATGATTGATGAACAGTTGTTTCAAGGGATCGCCTGCATTATGGAGAGTTATGTCGGTGGTCACCTGTGATTAACATAACCGCTTTCAACTGCACACCTGGGAACATCATCGCACTTCCCGTACCCCTTGAATTGCTTCTTTCATATAATTTTGGATGTTTGATTGATTATGTCAATGGCTTGTGCACACATTACACTGTGCACAACCAGCACTTGTAAATAAAGGACCATGTGGTACGCTCCACAATCCTTAGAAAAGGAGCTAAAGCTTCTTACTTTTGAGTAAAACCTATCAAACCTTTCATTTTTCAAGGTTTTGCTCAAAAGAACAAGTACTTTATGATTTTCAAAACCTCAACCGCTTATATCACTTGTCTGAGGGGAGTATTTGAAACTTTGTTCACAAATTGTTCACATTGGTCATTCTTCCCGCAACACTCGAAATGGTCATATTTATTCTCAAACGCTTCAAAAATAACACTTTAATATGCCATTTTTAGGGGAGAAAATGTGATAAGAAATATGTGTGTAAAATGCAAATGAATTGTGGCCAGACTTAACCAACGAATTGACGATGCTTAACCTAGTAACTCGAAAAGACTTGTCCCCGACGGTAATAATTTCAAGCTAGTTTCGCTAGTGATGTAAACGCGTCTCCGAAAGGACTTGTCTCGAGAGAATGTACCATTCGAGAAACTCTTGATAAACATGAACTCTGACGGGTTTGACAACCTTTCGAGGATTGTCTACACCTTCAAGGTAGTTATTAGAGCCAGTTGTCACCTAAAAGCTGACAATGCAACTCTTTAACTATGCCAATGAATCGTCTCGCTGGGAATGTCTATCTTGAAATCAATTCAAAAAGTGTATCTTTCCTCATCAGGCATTTTAACCGTTAAAACACTTAAGCACATGTGGAGGGGGAGTATTTATGCAAAATCTTATCTCAACAAAGGTACTAAAATGTTTTTCATTCATAAACACTGTGAGAGATTTTTCACATCGTGGTTTTATGGCAACATAGGTTAGTCATGGAGTTATAAGGTGACTAAGGTTAGAATAACCGTCCTATGATCCGCCAGAGTCGGAGGGATCTACCCAGGACACCACAAATAGTTAGTATTTAGAAGTCCTTAGGTATGATTATAAAAAGGAGAAAATGAGAATCGGAGAAAGAAGGAGTTGAAGAATTAAAAAGAAATGCAAAGAAAGGGTGAAAAGAAATAGCCCTCCAGATTATTCAACTTAGGCGCATACAGGTTCAATTCATATGCTAACTGGTTGTCACTTTGTGACGCCGGTATTGAAGATTAAAAGTCGCCATGGACCCAGTGACGCATGCACTAAACCTTCTTATCCACTCAAGTTTCTCAACAAGCTTGTTTCATTCTCATGGAACCCCTACTTAACTATCTCTTAGAGATTGCTGGTATTGAAGAAGGAGACCCTCCCTAGTCTCCGCTCAGGAAAACCAAAACGCACTATTGAGTCTAGAGCCACGAGATTCATCAAAAGATCTCTTAGGTACACTTGACATTTCATCACTTGACATTCAACAATAAGAATTTTAGTGATACATTATCGAGTCCTTCACAGATCTTAGCAATCTGACGAGAACATTTATGAGAGGTTCACAATTGTGATCCTCGCGATTGAATGGAAACTCCCCGCCGGGTCAACATCAACAGCCCGACAGAGGTCGCCGCAACTCCCGTGGATTGCGCTTAGTGGTCTCAAACGGTCTACATCGTGAGGTGATGCTTCGTACCTGCGACTCATCCAATCGTAGGTGTACTTCGTACATCGTGGTTATCTCACTTGTGGGACTCGATCAGGAACGGCCTTTATGAAAATTAGAGTTGTGTTTTCACACTATGCTGTTAACACTCTCAAAGTTCAAACTTGTAAGTGCCGAAATCCGCTTATTACTAACCGCTTAAATGTTTTCTTTATGGAAGCTCGGAGCGGATGATCGTGCAGATTCTTCTCATGCTCACGCCAACATCATTACTAATAGAAGTTCTATCAAAGAGCAACAACAACAGCCGTAATGATTCTTCATCAATTCAAAGAATCTATAAAGTTAAAGACTTAAAGAACTTCGTCAAGATCAATTCCAACGCAAAAGAGCGTGAGCATGTTGAAGAATGACGGAGACACTGTGAGCGTGAAGCACTGAGCGCACTTGATGCCGACAACAACAACATACTATCACTTTCATCACAAAGAACAATGATCAAAGAACAAAGTTAAAGATGACGCCAAAGCATAACCGTTCAAAGTAAACTATCTCTACAGGGAGATTGTTCAAATCAAGGCAATTCTTCTCACAACAAAAAAGAAGAATGTCAAGATGTCAAAGCTACTATTACATCAACGCCTTCATCGTCTTTCATCACCAACACTTGAGTGTTTGTTACTCATATGTAATAACACTTGAGGGGAGATTGTTGGAATCACTCCTACACCTTATTCAAGTGTTAGTTACTCATATGTAATAGTTAGCTTATTTGGCCTTTATGTTTGTTATTAGCCTTAAGCTCATGTAGAAGGCCCATGAGCTTAGCCCAAGCCTATAGGAGAAAGGGAAGGAGAGTGTTGCCCTAGCTCCTGTATAAATACCTTATGTAAACCTTCTATTTAGTTGTTGTTCTCTCTCATTCACTCTATGCATAAACCTTTCTCTCATTAATTTCGTATGTTTGGCTAAGGGTTCAACCAATCCTCTCTTATCTATTTCTTCTATTGATGCTTGTGTTACATATATGGTGACCTAACAAGAATAATATAACAATCAAACCCTATAATTACACTAAGGAAAATTGGATATCCTTAAACAAGTTTAAGCCTCAGACTCTATTGACCCCTGAACAAGTGTTTTGGAAAAAGGATATGGACATGCAAAAAGCTGAAAATCTTGTGAAAAGAATCCCCTTTGTAGAAATTGCCAAAGCAACTGTATCCTCCTAATATGCCAATGCATTTAGTTCCTAGATCTATTGCCACTAATAGCAAGACCTTAATCAACCTGTATGTTGTTTATCAACTATTTGTTGATTTTGAGAAAACATGTAAGAAGAGAATCACCCACGGGATAACTGAGGGGGAAAATGGTTTTGAGCAAACTAAAGAATGCTATTTAACTGAGGTCATGCCTTTCTTTAAACAATTAAAATGTCAATTTGAGAGTCTTCAAAAGGGATAAATTCAGATATTAAAGAAATGGAAAAGGAATTTGATGCAATGATAGTTGAGGTCAATATTTATTACGTGAACTCAAATATAATGAGATTGAAAGAAGAAGAACTTGCACATCTTAAATGAGAATTTGATTTCGAGTTGTGTTGCTCAAGATGTGTTTTTTACTGTTACTAAGCACTCTATTAATGCTTCTCGATTTCATGAATTATCTATTGCATTGAAAGTTTCCCATGATCGTCTAATTGAGCTTGAAAACAAAAACTCATAACTAAATGAGAAAATTGATCAGGATGATCACGATAATTTGTAAAACATCTTTCTAAACTAGAAGTTGAACATTTTGATTTACAACTAAAATATCAACATCTTAAAGAAAATGTCAAAACCTCAAATATCAAGACATCCTCATATGTTCCAGAGTTTGATGCAGCTTTTCGATAAACAAACGTGACGAACAAATTCAAGCTCATTGTAACACGATTAGAAAGTTGAAAGCCCAAATTCTCAATTAAAGGGTGAAAAGAACAATGTGACTGGCTCCCAAATGCCTCCTCCTTTAGATTCTCAGAATTCTCAAACTTTTCATCTTCAAAACTTAGTTAATGCTTTACAAAAGGAAAATGAGAGTTTTCTAGAAGAAAATGAAAAAGTTAAACGACACTTTAAAGAGTTATATGATTCAATGAAAGTCACCGTGACAAAACAACGAAAAATAACGCCTTTACAAAAGAAATTGAGAATCGAGAGTCAGAAAAAGGGAACCGCCACTTGTTTTAATGAGAATGTTGCATCAAAGTCACCCACTGAAAATAAATATATCGTGGATCTAAATACATTCCTCCTCATTTTAGGAATAATGAACATGTGTTTCATAACTATTGTGCTCACCTTAAGGATAGTCTAGAATGTCTTCGTGAGATTGTGGAAGAGGATTTCATTAATAAACCTCTTGATAGAGAAATTATTGCATTCAGGCCAAAAAATCTCAAGAGCTGCTAGAATGTTTAATTGCAACATGTCCTAAATCCTTAGGTGCAAAAGGTAAAGATGCCGTGATGCCTATGCTTCCAGTGCCAAGCATACAAACCATTCTATGCCCAGCTTTTAAAAAGTGAACACTAATGCCTTCAAGTAGTTCGCATCCTGCACGTCTAGTTCAGAATGCAAAAGTAGATCAACCAACTAATGTTCCCATAATTCCCTACAGAGTAATCATGACATAAAGCAAGCATGTCAAAGCCTCCAGGCAATACCAAGCAAGATAGGACCTCGCAAGCTAAGAAATGTGCATTGGAAGAGAGTAGAAGATCACCCTAGGAATATTAAGTTTGAGTTGAATAAACTGAATCGTGTTGATTCTAGTATTAGCTATGCGCACTGTAATTAATTCAATTCTGCTACTATTCGCAAAACTATGTAATGATGACCTGCTGATTGCTACTAATCATGAATGTGGTGTGAATGTTTTGTCTAATGCTGTCAAATGCCCCGATAAAATTATAATGTAAAATCTGCTAAGAAGGCTAAAAGACAAAGGCGAAAGAAAGTTAGAAAATAATGGAAACCCACAGGAAGGAAATTTAGTAATATAGGTTATCAATGGATACCTTTTGGCCGTAAGATTAATGAGCTTTGCCCTAAAGTTGCTAAATCAATGCCCACTAGAAAATGGATGCCTACCGGTAGAACTATTCCCTTAAGAAGTGAACATACTTTGAATAGGTCAAATACGACACTAGCACTGCATCTATTTCTAATGATTCCATTGTTTCTACTTCCGATATGGTGTTCCAATCATCATATAACCAAATGGAACCCATTTTGCATGGGGATCCCAATTATCCAGTTATCCATTCTTGTCTGTGTTCAATCAAGCAAATCGCTATGTGGTACCCGGACTCAGGCTGTTCCAAGCATATGACCGAGACCGTCGCGCTCATGAACTTCGTGGAGTAAATTCATCGGGATCTAGATTCGAACGATCATTTGGTGCAATTATGAGTTATGGAGATTATGTTGTTGGTGATAGTGTTATCTCCATGGTATATTATGTGGAAGGTCTTGGTCATAATTTCTATTCTCTCTGGTCAATTCTGTGATTTTGATCTAGAAGTGGCCTTCAGAAAACATACTTGTTTCGTTAGAGAACTTGATGGTAAAGAAATTTTAAGAGGAACACGTGGTTCAAATCTATACACCATCTCTATCGAAGATATGATGAAGTCTCCTCCAATTTGCTTGTTGTCAAAGGCTTCAAAAACAAAGTCATGGTTATGGCATCGTCGTCTCAATCACTTGAACTTGGCACCATCAATGATCTCTCCAGAAGGACTTAGTTGTAGGTTTACCTAGACTAAAGTATGAAAAGGATCATCTTTGTTCAAAGATGCCAATTAAAAAGCAAGAAGTATGCCCACAAACCCAAACCTACAAACTCAGAATGGAAGTTCTTCATACAATTCATATGGATTTATGTGACCAATGAGAGTAATATCTTGGGAAGAAATATGTGTTAGTTGTGGTTGATGATTACTCTCGATTCACTTGGGTTAAGTTCTTAAGGACAAAGGATGAAACTCCCGATATCATCATCAAACTTATCAAACAATCTGCAGGTTCGACTTAACAAACCGCTGAATCATCCAACAGCAAATGGAACCGAAGTTTGTTAACAAACAACTTAGTGAAGTTTTATGAAAGTGTTGGAATTAGTCATCAAAGAAGTGTTCCACTAACTCCTCAACAGAACGGTGTAGTTGAAAGACAAAATCGAACTCTTGTGGAAGCCGCAAGAACAATGCGATTTACTCAAAGGTTCCAATGTTTCCTGGGCTGGGCCATTGCCACCGCATGCTACACCCAAAATCGCTCCCTAATTCACACACGCTCATGGAAAAACTCCATATGAACTTGTCCACTATAGAAAACCTAATCTCTCATTCCTTCGTGTGTTTGGTGCATTGTGTTATCCAACTAATGAGGGTCAAGATTTAGGTAAACTTAAAGCTAAAGCGACATTGAGTTTTTGTAGGTTATGCACCAAACAAAAGGATACCGAATCTACAACAAAAGAACCCAAATATCATGGAAACATTCACGTTACGCTGATGAGCTGACCGTCAAATGGCTCCAGACAAATCCAGCCGACCCATTCAACTTCATCAAGTAGTCCCATCGGTTCTACTCGCCAAATCCTCACCAAGAACTCCATATGTACCACCATCTGAAGATGATTTAAAGAAATTGTTTGATCCAATGTTTGATGAACACTATGAGCCAAATGCTAATGAAATGTCAATTCCATCAACGAGGTGCTCCTATCCTCACAATGAAGTCAACCCTTCGCTTCAATATCATTAAGTCAAGAAGCCACACATCACTCGTCTCATCAACAAATCATCAATCATCAATGTACATCATGGAATTGTTTCGCACCTATGATGAAGTTAATCCCTTTGCTACCAAGATGCTCCATTTGAAAACATATTTGCTCCTCAATCATCATCGAACCATCTTCATCGAGACATCGACTCGCTACGCCTCAACAACAACCACACGAACACCTTAGAAAATGGACACATGATCATCCATTGACAACATCATTGGAAACCTCTTCGCCCAAGATCCACGGAAACAACTTGCAACCGATGCCTTATGGTGCTTCTTCAACTCCGCACTCCCTAAGGTCGAACCAAAAGATGTTAAAACCGCCATGAATGAAGACAACCGGTTCAATGCCATGCAAGAAGAAATTCATGAGTTTGATCGACTTGATGTATGGGAATTAGTACCGCTCCGATTGTGCTATGATCACCGCTCTAAAGTGGATCTTCAAAGTGAAACTTGATGAGCATGGTGATGTTTTAAAGAACAAGGCTCGATTAGTTGCAAAAGGATACCGCCAAGAGGAGGGTATTGACTTTGAAGAATCATTTGCTCCTCGTTGCTCGTGATCGAGGCAATCGAATCTTTTGGCTAATGCTGCAAGTAAGAACATGGTAGTCTATCAGATGGATGTAAAGACGGTTTTCTTAACGGAGATCTTAAAGAAGTCGTATACGTCACCAACCTGAAGGCTTTGTGAATCCAGAGCATCCTACTCACGTCTATCGCTTGAAGAAGGCTCTTTACGGTTTGAAGCAAGCTCCAAGGGCATGGTATGATACGCTATCAAAGTTTCTTCTATCTACTGGATTCAAGAAAGGAGCAGCTTGATCCGACATTGTTCACCGAAGTCGCAAACATTTAATTCACGCTCAAATATATGTTGATGATATTATTTTTGCCTCGACCACCCCAATGAATGTGATCAAATGAAATGGGTTCTAAATTTCAAATGTCAATGATGGGACAAATGTCATTTTTTTGGGATTACAAATTTCACAAAGTCCCTGAGGCATTTTTATAAATCAATCTAAATATGCAAATGAGATTTTAAAGAAATTTGGATTTGATTCTAGTGACCGCTGACACTCCCATGATTGAGCTGCAACCTGATGAGGACCACTCGTGGATCATGGTAGACCAAACGAAATATCGTAGTATGATCGGATCCTCGATGTACCTCCACCAGAGACCGTATACATTTTGTTCGCCGCTGTGCTAGATATCGTGCTAAGCCTACTAAAAAGCACCTTGAAGCGTTAAACGGGTCTTTCGGTATCTCCAAGGAACCATCAATATGGGACTTTGGTACCGGAAGGACACCGGTATGTCACTAACAAAATTATGCATGATCATGCAGATGTCAAGATACACGTCAAGTACTTCGAGGTGCTCGCTTTTGGGTGATAAGCTTGTGAGCTGGTCTTCAAAGAAGCAAATGAGTACTTCTATTTCTCTACGAGGTGAATACATAGCCATATCATCTTGTTGTGCTCAAATCCTATGGATGAGATCCCAATTATTTGACTATGGCTTTGAATTCAACAAAATCTCTCTGCATCGTGATAATAAAAGTGCTATTGCTCTCTCATGCAACAACGCTCAACACTCAAGAGCAAAACACATCGACATTCGACATCATTTCATCAGGGAGCAAGTAGAAAACGGTGTGGTGGAACTTTATTTTGTGAGGACTGAATACCAGTAGCAGACATCTTCACCAAAGCTCTTCCTAGAGAACGCTTTGAGTTTATCCTCCCACGACTTGGTCTAAAGAGTCTACAACCGGAAACACTCAAACGCCTTCAAGAGGAAGACGAGGAGTAAAGGTCTTTCTTCATCCATATCTTGTAAATATTTATTCAAAAAGCAAAATACAAAATTTCAAAACCTTCAAAAAGCAAATAGAAAAATATAAAACTTTCAAAAATCCATAAAAATCTGAAAAATCTTGAAAATTTTCAAAAAATATTGTCATTTTGTCATGTTTTTCGATTCAAAATATCTACGGTCTTTGTGTTGCATTCAAAGAATGACACGGACTTTAGATATTGTTCAATGTTCTTAAAAAATCAAAAAATAATAAAAAAAAATTTTGGGAGAAAGTGAAACTATGGTTTATTGTCATTTCAGCAAGAACCCGCTTTTCAAAGAAAGAACAGAGCCATGCTTTATCTCATATTTCAAATCTAATGCTCTGATTCTTTAAAACAATTACTTACCATCTAATGAAAACTAATAGCTTTGTTAAATAACTCGAACTCTATTTTTGAAAATCATCTGGACTTAACGTTTGTCAAAATATCTATCTCTCAATCAACAACTTATGTCATTGATTGAGGGGAGAATGATTTCAATTAAATCAAAAGGTTGTTCGACATACAATTGTTTTCAAAAGATAATCATGCATGTTTAATCAATGGAGTTTAAAGTTTCAAAATCCGATCCTTATCGCTAAAATGTTTCATAATCAAGTCACATTTCTCCTCGAAAGCTTTCAAAATCAATTTAAATCTACAGAGATCACAAATCTCAAATGATTTGAAATTGTGATCAAGGGAGAATTTGTGATTTAAATTGGATTTAAACTGATAATTTGATAAATGGTTTCATAAGTGTTTAGCAAGCTTTCCTCCCCACATGTGCCAAACGATTTCAAATTTTCCATGCACATGTTGAGGGGGAGCATCTATTTCAAACCACAAAGAATTGAAACGTGATTGAATTGTATCTAAGTGCAGGTTCCTTCTAATATGTGAAAAACTCTTTCAAACCTCGAGGCACATATTGAGGGGGAGCAAATTTATGAAAACCTCGTCCTCCCTTAATATGCTTTATCTTCTTGATTTGATCAGGGAAGTGATGTTGATATCTTTTAGAAAATGGAAATCAATGAAGTTAATTCTTCCTCTTGCCTCCGGTGCAAATGATTTCAAAATACATGATGCACATGTTGAGGGGAGCCTTTTCTATCAAAACAATTAGGTACAAAATGCGTTGATAATATATCACAAGTATCTGGATTGATTTTCAAATGGTTTTCAATTGGTTCCAATGGCATAAGAACAATACCAAATAGACCGACCAAATTTACTTTATGTATGGTGATATAAGGATGATAAGGTTAGGTATTTGTTCCCATGATCCGCCAGAACCGAGGGATCTACCAGTGACAATCCACTAGATAGTATAGAGTCCTTAGGTATGATGAAAAAGGAGAAAAGTGAGATATGGGAAGAGTGCGGATCGAGATAGAGCTAGAATCGAATAAACCCAACAAGGTTCTAGTAATGAAGTCTCGGTAAGCACTCAAGGGGTTGAAGAATGAAAAAGAAATGAATGAGAAAAGGGTGAAAAGAAATAGCCCTCCATTAATTCAACCTTAGGCGTAAAACCGGTTCAATTCATATACTACTGGTGGTTACCAAGGTAACATCGGTATTGAAGACAAGACGCCATGGACCCGGACGATTGCACTACAACTTCCCTAGCTACTCAAGTTCCTCTTAAAAGGACTTGTTTCATTCTCACGGGAACCGACATTATCTATCGACTTTCTCTTAGAGATTGTTGATATTGAAGAAGGAGACCCTCTCCCTAGTCTCCGCTTAGGAAACCCAAATGCACTATTGAGTCTAGAGCCACGAGATCATCAATAAATCTCATTAGGACACCATTGAAGACTCTCTGTTTCACACAATGTGGAAAGAGAGATTTATGAGTCCTACGCATTATCCTTGTGGTATTGCCGTAACATCCGAAAGTGATATGCAAACATATTCACAATGAAGATGGAAAGCCTTCGGGAGCCAACATCAAACAAGCCTCGGTGGCATGTGAGATCTATCCAATAGATCAACCATGTGACAACTGAACAAAAACAATGGGGCGATTCATAATTATGAATCAACTCGTTCAAAGTTATGGATTGATGGATACCTGAAAAAAACTGGTCGTTGTGCTTAAAAACTTTTCTTAGCACATCGACTGTGTATTAATATTTCAAAATAAAAGGTGTTTATGATTGATAATTGATTTTCATTAAAACCTTCGTTGTATTGCAAAAACAATTTCTATTGAGCAAACACATTGTTTTTCAAATCTCTTTCATCAATCGCTGAATCTCAATTCGCCGGTTCACTCACCCGTGTTGTCTTCTTTGAGACGCTCCGCTTTGAGAACACTAGAGCAATGCTAAACCCTGTCAAGGAAATTTTGAAATTATACCGATCACAGTAAAGATTTGTATCGATCAACGGGAACCGTGGCCGTGGTACCTCAATTCAACGAAGTGATCAAAGACACTTTCGGCGCTTTATTGCTAATCGTTGTATGCAGGTACGCCCGACGCTTTGCAGCTGATCAATGAAGCGTCAATCCATAGCCGCACGCTCACACAACACATTCATTTCTAAAGAAATCATGATTAGTGCATCAATGACTCTGATATTTTCACTCCATGCTTCTTCTACGCTGCTGCCAATATCATGAATCAACGAAAGCTTCCGCTACTCTGATGAGAAGAAATCATGATCCGGAATGTGAGCATGTCGGTCCAAATGTCACAACATCACATAATACCAACACCAAAGGATGAGTCGAGATTTATGATAGCTGATGATCTCAAAGTCGGCTCAAAACTCATTATCAAGTGGATCAAATAAAGACCTCCACTTGGATTAACCAAACATGCAAAAATGAAGAATCAATGACTACGAACTGCAGAGCAAAGAACTTTAACAAGAATCCAAGAACAATCTTATATATATCTGTTGTATTCAATGTATTTTGAGGTGACCTCCTTGGAGATTGTTAGGATTTACAAAATCCAAGTATTAAAGAGTCGGTCACCTCAAGTATATGTAATCGTTAGAAAGCTCGAGTCGTAGTTATTTAATGTTAAGTAGTATTTAGTTAAGTAACACCGTGGAGGACGGACGGTTCTTTACCCACTGTATGCCTGATCCACAGCCCGTAGGTGGCATTTATGTAAGAACTATAAATACTCTCTACCTCCCGAGGTAGAGAGTTGGAGCTCATAATAATTTCTTTTCTTCACTAAGTTCCCAAAACTCTAACTCTCTAAAACCATAGTATACGCCTCTTTGATATTAGGTTTAGTGTGTTTATGAAATCCAATATCTAACACGTTGAATGTGAGAAATGTGGGTTTAGAGCGGGGTTTGTTTTTGTTGTAATTTGACGAATATGACCCTCTGTGTTTTTTTAGTGGATAGTGTGTTTTAATCTTAGCAATTGATTAATTTTGAATCAATGGTTGAGATGTGTCCCTTGGTATGTGAGGATTATTTGGTTTGTAAAATACCCTCACCCAATGTATATATATATATTTATGTATCGGTCTTTAAAAGTTTAATTCTATTACATCATTAGTCCCCGAAGGACTAAGTCTGCAAAGGCAGTTAAACCTTAGGGAATAGTTTCAAACTATCCCCTAAGGTTTAAGCCTTTGCATACTTGGCCCTTCTTTTTTTGATGTAGCACTGTTGCTACAATGCTTGACACTATTCATACCCCATCTTTAGTATATACGATAATACATACCTCAATGAGATGAGTCAAAAAGGGGCGTGTTTGATTGATGTTTCTTTAGAAACCAAACGTATAATGCAAAGTAATCTTGAACATTACCCTCAAACTTACAATGCTGCAGCAAGAAACGTTGAGAGTTTGTCAGTCAAAAAACGAAAACGTGGTCCAGAGTGTGGCTTGGTTAAAACATCTACAATCTGTAAAGCAGAAGGAACAAACGTTAGAGAAATAGTCCCAGCCTAAAGATGATGACATGTGAAATGACAATCTATCTCAATATGCTTGGTGCATTCATGAAACACCGAGTTACGCGCAATCTGAATAGCATTACGATTATCCCAATGTAACGGAGTAGAATGGCTGATACGAACACCCATATCTGCAAGCAAACAACGTAACCAAACAATCTCACTAGTAGTCACTGTCATGGCTCGATACTTAGCTTTAGTAGAAGATTTAGAAATAACATCTTGTTTCTTACTCTTCCACGAAATAAGAGAATCACTAAGAAATATACAAAACCCAGTAGTTAACTTGCGAGAAACAAAATCACCAACCCAATCAAAATCACAATAAGCACGCAAGTCCAAGGCAGACATAGAAGAAAACAAAAGTGTCTGAAACTGAGTACCCCGAAGATACTTGAGAATGTGCAAAACAATAACCCAATGAACCGTTGTGGCAGCGGAGATGAACTGACTAACAATATGACCTGCATAAGAAATATTTGGACGTGTAATTGTAAGATAAACCAAACTTCCCACAACAGTCTGATACAAACTTGGGTCTGGCAAATGATCACCATATGTCTGAGTATATTTGGCCTTAGCATCAATGGGAATATCTTCAACCATTTTGTCTGTAATTCTCACACGATCAAGTAAATCCGCTATATACTTAGACTGAGATAAAATATATCCTTTTGGTAAATAAGCAACCTCAATACCCAAAAAATTAAGTAGTAAGCCCAAAGCCTTCATAGCAAAACGATGAGCTAACTCTGATTTCAATGATTCAATTCTAACACAATCATCCCCAGTAATAATAATATCATCAACATATAACGACAAAAGTGTAACAATTCACATTTTAAGGATTTCTATCCATTCCCGAATTTTTACAATTCACTTTCACTATTCATTCCCGATTTTTTTTCTTTTTCATTCTGTTGATGCAAATAATGTCTAAAAATGTTATTGCTATATTTCTATATCTCTACGTTTTGATGATAACAAAACGTAAAAACACGTTACGTTAAAATTAACGTAAACAAGTTTTTTATCGAAATATTCCGTTTCTACATACATCACTCTAGGTAAGAACAAACAAATTTACAACTTGACAAGTGATCAAAGAAGTGAATTGTTGTTTCAAGCTTCACATTTTTAATGTGACAATACATTAAAAAAAAATACATTTTACAAATTATTTTTGAATATTAAAGAAGTGTTTTAATTGGAAAAATAAGCAATAACTATCCCCCCCCCCCCCAAAACAGCTCCTAACTTCCCCAAATAAACTTTCACCACTAAAAACAAAAAGAGGAGGGTTATTGTCTAGGACGGTACCACAGTACCACTAATTTAGTGGTACTATCTGGTATTTAGTGGTATTGTGCACTGTAATGGTCAAAAATTTTGTCCCTATAAATACCAACCCACTTCACAGTTTTTGGGCATCCTTTTTCACACAAAACTTTCTGATTTTAAATCTCCTTACACAAACGCATACTCCTTTGATCATTTAGATAGTTTTCTTTTGTTTTAGAGTGATCCCTTCTTCCAACCAAGTGATCACCTTCATTCCTCTCCTAGTGCAAGAGAAGAACACAGTGTATTAAGAAGATACTTAGTGTTGTAGTCATAGTAGTGTGCACTTGTAATACTTGTTACACACTTTTTGTATCTTGATATACATCAAGTAGTCTTGAGTCTTGTTTAGATAAGTTGTGTGGATCATTGTGATTTTTTCGAGATCTTGGAGATCTCTTGTTGTTTGTGAGTTAGTGTGTTGATCAAGTGGATCAATTCTAGATCGTGTTGATCTAATAGTTTGTTTGATTAGCAAGGATCGGGCAGATCGTGAGTGAGATTGATACTAGCTAGATTAGTAATCAACATTTAGCTTAGTGTTGGAAATTGTGATAAGCGACATTGTACGGTTTTCTCCGCCTCAAGGGAGTTTGTTGACATAGTGCTTAGAACTCTCGAGTTGGGTACTCGGGGAGTAGAGTAGGGCGAAGAAGAGCTTCGTGACTGAACCACTATCAATCTATTGTCTTGGTTTGATCTTTTCAATTCTTACTCTTTACTTTCATTACTTACTTTAGTGTATTTATTAAAGTCTCATTAAGTAAGATTTACATTGTTGTGGTTTGATTTCACAAAGGACTCAATCGAAGTTTTTCACAAGTAAACTTTAATAACTAAATTAAAAAGCGGTAAACTATTCGACCTCCCCTTCTAGTTTTCCACAATTGGTACCAGGGCCACGTCAGTCAAGATTTTTAAAATAAATTGTATTTTAAAGCTTGAATCGATCAATGGTTTTCGACAAATATCAAGAAGGGAAATTTCTGCAAAGACCACCACTTTTTGAAACCGATTGTTTTATCTATTGGAAAATAAGATTCGAAACCTATGTGAAATCAAAAAATATTGATCTTTGGCATGTTATTACCGAGGGTGATTTTAAACTTATTGAAAATAATCCGGAAACCAACAAGAATGAAATTATTCCTTACGAATAGCAAAGTGATACTCTTAAAAGAAAACTAGCCAAAAATGATGAGGCTAAAATGATGATTTATAATGCTTTGCCAAGAAAGGAATTTGAAAGAATTTTTACATGTAATACAGCAAAAGAAATTTGGAAAACTTTGTTAGTCACCCATCAAGGTAATAATCACGTCAAAGAAAACAAGATTGATCTTCTTGTACAATAAAATGAACAATTTTCCATTCCGGAAGATGAAACTATAGATAATGGTTTTGCTAGATTTAATACTATTGTTACTAGTCTTAAAGCTTTTGATGAAGGTTATTCTAGCAAGAACTATGTTAGGAAGTTTCTTAGGGTTCTACATCCTAAATAGAGAGCAAAGGTCACCGCCATTGAAGAGTCAAAGGACTTGGCGACATTATCACTTGATGAACTCATAGGAAACTTGAAAGTTCATGAAATGATAATCAAGGAAGACTCCGACATAATTAAAGCCAAAGGAGAGAAAGTAAGGTCTCTAGCATTAAAAGCCAAGAAGGAGTCAAGTGACGAAGAAAGTTCCGCTTCCGATAGTGAAGAAGAAAAGTATGCACTAGCGGTCAGAGACTTTAAGAAGTTCTTTAAGGGAAGAGGTAGATTCGTTAGACAACCTTGTGACTAAAATAATTCATTCTCAAAGAATCGTGATGATAAGAAAGGAACGAATGATAGGAAATGCTTTAGATGCAGAGATCCAAACCACCTCATTGGAAAGTGTCCTAAACCACCGAGAACCAAGAACCAAAGAGCATTCGTTGGAGGTTCTTGGAGTGATAGCGGTGAAGAGGAAGAGGAAAAGCCCAATAACAAAACATGTCTCATGGCTCACACTCCAAATGAGGTACATACCGATTCTTCATACTATAGTGATGATAATTACTCAATAGATGATAACTCACTAATAGATGATTATAATAAGTTATGTAACGTAACCTCTAAAATCATTTCTAGAAACAAGATGCTAAAAACAAGAAGTATTAGTCTAGAAATTCAAGTTTTACAATTAAAAGAAAGAGTTAATAAACTTAAGAAAAATAAAGAGGTCGACGTCGGATGTACGTCATGTCAAAATCTTCAAATAGAAAATGAAGAACTTAGGAAAAACGTTCTTAAAATTTCTAAATTTGAAAAAGGAACAAAAGCTCTTAATGATATGTTAGACAACATTAAATATAGTGAACATCCCGGAATGGGCCTAGTTTTTTATCCAAATAAACCTTCGATAAGTGGAGCAAAACAAGTAAAATTTGTAAAACCCACAAATTCTTTCGAAATAGTACACGGTACTATTAAAACGTTGGACGGCACCACTAAAATTAGTGGTACCGTGTGCTGAAAATATTGAGTCACCTTCATTATTGAAAAACAGTTTGAGTCCTAAACCAACTCATGTAGTAATTAATAATACCAAGGTGCCAATTGCTAGTAAAAAGGTAGTTAAGACCTTTTACAAACCATTGTACACTCCCGAACTTGGTTATGTAAAACTGGATACTAGATCGAAAACTCCACCACCTAGGAGAATAAATAATCCTAAACCAAGTTCTAACACACCACAACCTAGAGGTAACATTAGAAGGCAGAGTTATCCAAATAACTATCCTGTAACTTGGAACAATTTCCAACAACGTGGTTACATGCCTTGGGATATTTGTCCACCATTTCAACATCCTAACCAAATGTTTGGAATGTTCAACACTAATAATCTTGGACCCATGAGATATTGGAGACCAAATGCTTGAGTTGTTGTCTTAATTAAATAGATATGCCTGGGAATCGACTTGGAGCCCGACGAATGGGTCAAGATTAGAGGGGACAGGACCTGACCATACCCAGGGCAAAGCTTCTTTTGAACTGAAGCCTAAAGTACCCCTTGTGCAATTTCAATCTTATGCAGATGTCCAAGATTTTCTTCTCTCCGAGGATGAGCTTGAAAAAGACAGTGATGAGGAAGTCTTTGAAGCAGGAGAATACATGGACACTGATGTTTAAGCAGCTTAACAAGAGCATCATTCTCCACCAAAAAAGCCTGAAGAGTCACCTTTCCACTATGATGCCTTTTTAGACTCAATCTCTTCTTCCTGTCTTGAAGAGCTCAAAAAATAAGACAACATTCTTCCTCTCACTGAAAAGCAGTTGGTTAAATTCTTGAAGAAGGCTACTCAGTCTCTTACAATGTGCTCATTGATGAACTCTGGGATCAGCACTGTGAAGCTATTGTTAATTATGCTGATCTCAGGGCCTCTGTTATGGAGATTTTGGATGACAATGGTGAATACAAGGAAACCATGTATAATGCTCTCCGTACTTTGGATCAACATCTGCAAAAATTTCTTAAATCTTTTCAGGAAGTTCACACCAAGCTTGATACTATCAAAGAGGATGTTAAAGAAAACCTTGCTCTGAACAAGAAAGTTCTTGATGCCTCAGACACCTACATCAATAATGAAGTCTCACTAAGCTCATTAACATGTTGAACAACTCCAATGTTCAGGGTCTCAGTTCATCAGTTGTAGAGATCAAATCCACACTCAGTCTTCTGGAGAAACATATGGCAGCCTGGGCTAAATCTTCAACTTCTATGGCCTGGAATATTGGGCCTAGAATGTCAAAAAATGAAAGCTCTCAGGCCAATCTTGAGGCCTAGTTCTCAAATCTTCAACAAGATACTTCATAAATCAAGTCTATAATGTCTGAGATCTATCAAGCTTTCGAGGGCCAGGCAGCCCCCTCAGCTTCAGTGCCAGAGTCACCTCTTGATCTCACTGAATTTACGACAAAAGTTGGGGGAGATAATGTCACTAAAGCTTCTACACAAGAACCAACTCTTTCTCAACCTGAGGGGGAGAATAAAGAAGCTGAAACTGGACCAACACCTGTTGTACCAATCTCTACATATCAACCTCCCATCACTAAAGCTCAACCATCATCAACTTCATCTGCTCTCAAAGACAAAGGCAATGGTATTCTCACTACTCCAGGGCCTAAGCATGAACAAAGATTTGTGAAGGCTTCCTCTGTTGTAAGACCGGACCCTGATGCAGCTATGAGGGTACCTTATGAAATAAATGGAGAAATGTTATATCTAATTGAGGAAGAGATAAATGCTCACTTAGAGAAAGAAGATTTGTTCAAGAAGGCAGCTCAGGAAGAAAAGCTGAATAAACCCACCTTGATTCAGGTAGTTCATGAGGAAGCTGAGAAGACTGGGATCTATCTAAAGACTCTTGCAGGTAGGAAAGCTGGGGAAAATTTTAAAAGGGCTCAAGATGTTGAACTGCTAGCCCTCAAGAAGCAAAGGGATGAAAAGGTCAAAAGATCTGCTGAGTTGAAGAAACAAATGATAGATCAGTACAGATGGACAATGACTAGCAAAAAAAGGCATGAACCAATCACTGATATCTGGATTCACCCTAAAACCAAGCCTTTTGTCTTGAGTTTCTACAGGGGCAGTGACAACACTTTGAGGTTCATGATCCCTTCAAGTTCTCAAATTTTAGGATCACTGAGTTGGATGAATTAGGTCCTATCATTGTTAGGAACAAAAACATCATTGTCAAATATCTAATGGACTCACTAAGCAAGAGATATAAAATACTGAGAAAGATGCCTGCTGAACTCGGTATTAAATCCGCTCTTCCAGCTCCAGTGACTCAACCTGCTGCCTCTCAGACCTCCAAGAGAAAGAGGAAAACCTTAGAGCTTGAACTTAAGGATAAGATTCATGGCCTTGACTACAATAGAGCCCTCCCTGAAGGAGTTAGATTTGTCAACAACATGGTTATTGAACAACCTAAGAGAGGACTCTTATTTATTGATGCCCTTGATGATCCTGCCTTCCAAAGATGGAGTGATATTGACTTAGTAGGATTTGAAGCTATGGTGGGCTACTTAGTGATGGCCTCCCCAATTCAAACTCAGGAGAACCTGAGATTCTGTCATAACTCGAGGATAAAAATCAATGAGCACCCTAATCAAGAGAAACTGAAATGGAAGAAGCCCAAGCTTGAAGCCCTTGGATACCAATTTGACTAAAATGACATCTGTTGTAATTTATCTATCTTTGTTGTAACTAGTAGGACTATGTAATATTGATGAATGAACGATGTTTTATGTTAATCAGTGTCTTTTAGTTGCTTTGTAGAATTCTTCAGTGTGAGAAGAAGACTTTGCTCACTCACACTGAACTTAGAAATAATTAAGCTATATTTATATCCAAATAGGGGGAGACTATTGGGTCAGTGAATTACCAAACTCCCTTAAACTAGGATTTCAAGATAAAATTACCTAAGTGTTTAATAACCTTAAACATACAGAATTCACCGAATGAACAGTCATTCAGTGAGTCATCTTTAAGAAGCTCAGGACGAGCCTAAGAAGAAAGGTTCTCTATTCAGTGAGGCGGGACTCAGTGAATGATACCTGAGTCAATGACGAAGATGATGGGCACTGAACCCCAAGTCTCTTCAACAACTATGAAGACTGAAGACTTAAAGATTGAAGGCTAAAAGACTGAAGTAAAGGCGGGATAAGTTTGAAGCGGTTAAGGGGATGTCCTTATCAAGCAAAGGTCAAACTTTTCCTGAAAAGCTAAAGACCAAAAGCAGTGTCATCACTGCTGTTAATACAAATAAGACGTAAAAACGTTTATTTATATTTTGCGATCTTCTAATGTTTTGTCGATAACAAACGTAAAATCATTTTAACGAAACAAATAAAATACGTAAATGGTTTGAACTAATAGTTTCTAACATATTCACATTTTCACATAAAATACTAAAACAAGTATAAGTGATTTTATGATTTAATATTACATGTGTACAACAACTAGTGTTTACATATTTGGGTAAAATATACACATAACTAGTATGTAGTATATTGGATAATATAAATGGGTAGAAACTTAAGTATCACAACCCATTGACCAAATACATTGAATATAGTTGGGTACAACCCAAAGCCCATGACCCATGGAGCTTGACCCATAACCCATTGCATGACATCATATTTATATCATATATGGATAATATCCATAACCCATGGTATTGACCCATACCCATGTGACTAGGAGCATTTCACTCAAGAGATACATTGTATCTAGCTAAAGATCCATGGATCAACCCATGACCCATGACCCATGACCCATAACCAAAATACCCATGGGTAAAGAGGAGCGTCCCACGGATCCCTAGCTTTACGCTACACTGATCCCTTGTGGAAGGGATTCGTGGGATCCGGGGAACAGTAGAATTTTTCCTCTATAAATAGTGAGCCATTTCTTCGTTATTGCTCACCCTTTCTAACATACTTTCCCCTTGAGTTAAAAACTCTCTAACCACAGATCCAAGAGATCTATGTTTGTAGTTTTGTTTTTGTGTGATCTTCTAGGTTCCTCTTAAAGGCGAGATCACCACCTTTGAAGTCGAGCAAGCTCAAGTCCATTAGTGGCCATGCTTCCTCATCATCAAGACTACTGAAGTCTTCTTGTTGATGATTTTTTTTATTTTCCTAAGAAGTGTTGAGGACATTTGTGAAAGGTGTCTCAAGTGTCAAGACGAAGATATTAGTAAAGGGTATCTATCGTCCATATCATAAGCACTTGTGGTGGGTGCTTAGAAGTCAAGACTAGAAGCATTAGTGAAGGGTGCTTAGAAGTCAAGACACAAGACATTAGTGAAGGGTGTCTTGAAGATCTAGTTAAAGGCATTAGTGAAAGGTGCCTTAGATGTACATTCGATATGGTGTGTTTCGATGTACAAGATAGATTAGTACTAGATCCAATGATATTGATATCCTTGATGATGTTGTAATAAGGAGTTGGTATCCTTTGGGATTAGTCGTTGGTGTAGTGTTGGGTAGTAGTTCCCCCATAGCAATGGAACTAGGTGCTTAGCCTAGTACCTAATAAAGGGTAGGCGACGTTGTGTAGGTGTTGTTCACCTTGGTGTGAAAGAACTAGGTACTTAGCTTAGTACCTGATAAAGGGTAGGCGACGTTGTGGTAGGTGTGGTTCACCTTGGAGTGAAAGAACCCGGTGGTTAGCCTAGTACCGGAAAAAGAGTAAGTGACGTTGTGAAGGCTTCTCCGCCATTAGGAGTTGGTGTCGTGTAGTATTTACGAACTCTCGAGTAGGTGACTCAGGGAGTGGAGTAGGGCAAGGAAGGTGTCCTTGTAGCCGAACCACTATAAATACTCGTGTCGTGGTTATGTGCTTCTTACTCTTTATCTTTCATTGCACTTTTATATATCTATCTATCAACATCCAACATACACATCTAAATAGAGTGACATAAGTCGATCCATATATTTTAAAATGAAGTTTTAATTGGTAAAACTATTCAACCCCCCTTCTAGTTTTCCACAATTGGTATCAGAGCTTCGTTACCAAGTTTTTTTTGTATATTGTACTTTAAAAACTTGATACGATCCGTGTATGCTTGAAAACTACAAAGAAGAGAATTTCTTAAAACAAAAAGTCGTGTTTTTAGAAATCATCATATATTGGATAGTGATAGATCATTCTAACATTTTCCTTTGAGAATTTTTCATACTAGGATTTGGGTATCTTAGAAGATCATGAAGTATTTCGCGTCTATGGTTTCTAAAACCATAAAAAGAGAATATAGCAAAGGATTTGGGTATCTTAGAAGATCATGAAGTATTTCGCGCCTATGGTTTCTAAAACCATACAAAGGGAATACAGCAAAGGTATGTTCTCTTGGTTACAATTATTAGTCAAAGACGTGCTAAATTGCTTGTGGATAAAATGGTAATATATGTTTCTATCTTATAATAAGCATAATATGAAAAGTGTTTTAGTGATTATTTTTTTTTCTCTCTTGTCTTTGAAGTTTTGTGTTTGATATATGTTCATTCAAGCTTGAATAAAGATTGGAATGGGTAATATAACCTCACTAAAATGTTTACAAAGGTTAAACCTTTTCGTCGGGTCAAAACATGAATTTTTGTAATTCTGTGTCAGATCCGCGGATCCCTCAGTTTACACTGGACGAATCCCTCAAGCAAGGGATCCGTGGGATCCGTGGTACAGAAGACAGTTTTTGTCTGAATTTCAAAAATTCATAACTAATTAACCGTAAGTCGTTAGAAGTCGTGCCACCTATCGTTTCAAAGGTATTTGAGTCTAATTTCATTTAAAAATAATTTCATAAACTGATTCAAAACAAAAATTTACAGAATCATTGATTTATAATAGAAAGTCATTTTTTGGTCATAACTTTTGCACAAACTTTTGATCTAAATGGAGACGGATGTTTTCATATTTGAATAACAATGTGTCCTCTTTTGAAATTAAGGTTTTGATCATATTTATAAAAGAAACTATTCAAGCTTGGTATACATGTTTAACACAAAGCGATGAAAATAACTTTCGTATGCTATGCTAAATGATAAATTGTCTTCCTTGCATTACTTAATTATTTAATTATCTCAAATAGCTTTTGTGCTTGTTTGATTGAATAACATATGTGGTTTCCTTACCTTGCTATTCATTCTCTTGCTTGTGGATTTAGTAATATTCTACTAATCAATGTGCTACTTGAAGGAGTGTTTTGGGATAACATCTAGTTGTGTCGAAAATGTTAGTTTTATAAGTTGAAAAATGTTTAAAACATATAACACACACTAAATGGCTTTTTGATTGAGTTTGTCATATGTGCAACATAAATGTTTTATGTGCTAATATGATTTCTTGATTTCATATTTTCTTGTATCGTTTTCTAAAAACAACAAGAATGTACATCGAATCATAACCTACACTTGTGTTGATGATGTACTCTCCCGTTTTCCCTTTCATAATCGCTCCCCAAGCTTCACAGTAGGATTGACAACTTGATTATTTCATCCGATATACTCAAGTAAATTATTTTGCAACGCAAATATAATTGTTCATATCCGAAAGTCCAAACTCTAGCTTTCCAACAACATATGTTGAACTAGCTCATCCAACCATTTTTTTTGTTCACCATATGGACAACTTTTAACTATTTCTTTTTACACCTTCGTCACCTTAGTTGTTTCAAGTATAATATTAACAAAAACAAAGCAAAGTATCATCATTGTTACTCTTCGATCGGCCATTGTAGGAATATAAATTTTCCTAACTTGAGAATGAATACTGGAGAACTTATTGCACTAGAAACTCAATTTGACCTAACGGTTGAATTGCTTCCTTGATAGAAGTTGGGTATGTGGAATCGCCCGTAAAAATGGTCGTGTTTAGCCATAATTGAGCACCGCTAGTAATAGTCTCATATTCATTCTCTCACTTGAGAAATTTATACTCTTATGTTTTCCTAAAGTAAGTTTACAATGGAAATACTTTGCATTGTCTTAGGATTACTAATCAAACAAGTTGTAAAATTAATTTTTCTTTTAGTTAATCACAACCACTTGCCTCATCAAGCGATTATCTTGCTTTGATCGAGAAGAGCTACATGACTTCATGGGCGAAGCTCATTGTATGCAAATCATCATCTGTAATAACTAGATTGTCCTAAACTAGCACCTCACAACTCTTTTGTCTTGAACACCATCATGTGCTCTTTTCTTTCAAGACACATACCTTGCACGTCATTGTTAATACAAACGATTTACTAATCTAGATTGTAAATATGTTTTGAGCCTCTTGAATAGTATTTGTTAAGTTTGATAAACCTCTGTGTTATTTGTGAGCTAGATCTCATATTAATTACTTATGTGCTATTCTTACATGCTCTCATTGCTATGTTTTACTTGTATACATATATGCTTGCTGTAAGAAATTGTTAGTTTCAAAATTCGATACATAGAGCAAACTTGTGCAACCCTTGCATACCTTTAGTAAAGGTTCTGCTTAGCAGATAGACGGATCCCAAAGTTTGTGCTAGACGGATCCCTACTCTTAGGGAAACGTGGGATCCGGCAAACAGAAAATGCAATTACAATCATTGTATTTCAAACATGTCTTTAGAACACTTCACACCAAGTTAGACATAATGCCTTAAGGCAAATTGAGCACTTACCAAGCTAAGTAGATCTTTCCTACTCACACATAACTCACCTAGATCACACTCAAGACGCTTGTAGATCTATCGTTTTACTTAAACCCATTACTCTTCCGCTCTCAAGATCACTCATCTCTTCTCACATAATCCCTTGCATCTAGACTTGGAACTCTTTCAATTATGGCAAAATTGATCATAATCATCCTTACCTCAAAATTGATCTAATTCTAGTTTTTCCATCTTAGGCCTTTAGGATATTCTCCAAAACATTATCCTAAGTCACTATCTGATCTTTAGGATCATTTAGCTCCATTTGACACTCATAAAATCTTTAGTGTCATCTTTGTTCATTTATTGGTACTCATGAAAGTTCCAATTTCTTCCATAAAAGGCAATCATTAGCCACATCACTCATTACCCTCAAGTACTTGAGCACCTCTTCATTTAAGACACTTAGATAAAGTGAAACACTCAAGAAGAAATAGGCATTAGACCTTACAAACATCATTACTATCTTTTCTTAGCTGCTGATAGACGGATCCCTAGGATTAGCCTAGGCGGATCCCTCGTTGGAGGGAACCGTGGGATCCGTATGACAGAATTATGTCAAATCTTGCTAAAACAAGCATTTCAAGCTCATCTTTCTAACTCAAACACTCCATCTCATCTTAAATGAGTTCCTAGATCAGTACAAACTCTGAAGTTGACCTCTGTGCATGTTAATCATCACATTCCAATTAATTTTAGTGGCTTAAGGCTTGAATGCACTTGCCAAATCTCTTGCCTTATAAACCACATTGTTAGGACTTCCATAGTCATCACCTTCATCCTAATTTTCAGCACTTAAGAAACCCTTACAAACTTCTTGAAATCATCTCATCATGAGGAAACTCCAAGTAGTAACTTATCCACCAAAGAACCACCCAAGAAAATTGCTCGTGTTGTACATGAAATTTCTTCAACCGAATCATCTCCGGTCAAGCCAACAAATGAAAGGATCTCTTCTCAACCAATCAAACCAATTCCTAAAAGGATAGTACCCACAAAACTACCTATGCCAAACACCACCATACCTCCTAGGCCAAACAATATCATCTCCACTAAACCATCACCATTGGTTCCTAGAGCTATCTCTTTTACATCTCCACTATCATCACCACACCTCTACAATTTAGAGGATTTGCCTCCTAGGCCGTCTCATCCTCCTCCGCCGACAACATTCTCCTCATTAGGAGGAATAATGGTACAAAATCAAGGTATTTAGTCAACATTAGCTCCGGCTTCCTTTTCGCCATTTCCATCATATAATCCCATTTGGATTATGAGAAATCATCAAAGTCAACCACCCGACCATATGGAAGTTGACACTTCTCTACCACCACCATCATTCTTGGTCGAGCCATTCTCAAATGCGCCTCCACCAATCCCTCCGTCGTTTGAGGCTCCCCAACCCACTTCACTTGATCCTTTACATCAAGCAATCTCTTTTCTTCCACCACCACTACCTAGCCATGACAAAGATTGCTATCATTGTCAACATGTTGAAAGTTTGATACATGAAGTACGAGAAGACCAACGTTTCATGTTCTATCACCTCCTCGAACGTTTCGACGAGATTAAACCAAGACAAACTTGAGCTAGAGGATTTTAGTGGTGTCCTAGTTTCAAGCGTTACTTAGACAAGTCTAGTAATTCCAAGTCATGTATCGATCATTTTCTTAGTTTTTTTTAGAGTCATGTATATCATATCTCTAGTTTTATTAAATGAAAATACATGCTACTTGCTATATTTCTGTGTATATGAGTATGTTGTATAATACATATCTCACTTTGATATTAACATAACATGTTATATCACCATTGCTGAAATTGATCATCAGCCAGACGGATCCCTCATATTTACCTAGACGGATCCCTACAAAGAGGGAACCGTGATACAGAAAACTATTTTTCTACTAACTTGGATCACATTGGAAATTGTGCATTATACTTGTTTTCTAATCTTTGTTTTGTAGTTATTCAATTTACACATGAAGACTTTGACATCCTAAAGCTAGGGGGAGCTTTGTGTCAAAGCAATACATTGCAAATTACTTGCAATATTAGGATTACATTTCATGACATCCCTTTGCAAAATTGCAATCAACAAGGGGGAGCACATTCGTCACATAGACGAAATCTTTTGCAAACTTAGTTGCAAATAAACTAGCTTGGTATTAGTCTCTTGACGCCCTTACATAGGGATGGACTCGTCAAGGGGGAGTAAAGATGAGATCCTTTCCCGTTACTTGCTCTCTATTTTTTTTATTTCTTTCACATGTTTTTCCTAAAACAATGTGTTAGTTTTCTTTCGAAGCTCTTTTTGTTTCGACAAAAAGGGGGAGAAGAAAGTAAAAACTACAAATTCAAACTTTTACTTTTACGAATTTTAATTTGTCCTTAAAATAATTTTATGTTTTGTCATCAACAAAAAGGGGGAGATTGTTAATACAAATAAGCCGTAAAAACGTTTATTTATATTTTACGGTCTTCTAATGTTTTGTCGATAACAAACGTAAAATCATTTTAACGAAACAAATAAAATACGTAAATGGTTTGAACTAATAGTTTCTACCATATTCACATTTTCACATAAAACACTAAAACAAGTATAAGTGATTTTATTATTTAATATTACATGTGTACAACAACTAGTGTTTACATATTTGGGTAAAATATACACATAACTAGTATGTAGTATATTGGGTAATATAAATGGGTAGAAACTTAAGTATCACAACCCATTGACCAAATACATTGAATATAGTTGGGTATAACCCAAAGCCCATGACCCATGGAGCTTGACCCATAACCCATTGCATGACATCATGCTTATATCATATATGGATAATATCCATAACCCATGGTATTGACCCATACGCATGTGACTAGGTGCATTGCACTCAAGAGATACATTGTATCTAGCTAAAGACCCATGGATCAACCCATGACCCATGACCCATAACCAAAATACCCATGGGTAAAGAGGAGCGTCCCACGGATCCCTAGCTTTACACTAGACGGATCCCTTGTGGAAGGGATCCGTGGGATCCGGGGAACAGTAGAATTTTTCCTCTATAAATAGTGAGTCATTTCTTCATTGTTGCTCACCCCTTTCTAACATACTTTCCCCTTGGTTAAAAACTCTCTAACCACAGATCCAAGAGATCTATGTTTGTAGTTTTGTTTTTGTGTGATCTTCTAGGTTCCTCTTAAAGGCGAGATCACCACCTTTGAAGTCGAGCAAGCTCAAGTCCATGAGTTGCCATGCTTCCTCATCATCAAGACTACTGAAGTCTTCTTGTTGATGATTGTTTTTCTTTTCCTAAGAAGTGTTGAAGACATTTGTGAAAGGTGTCTCAAGTGTCAAGACGAAGATATTAGTGAAGGGTATCTATCGTCCATATCATAAGCACTTGTGGTGGGTGCTTAGTAGTCAAGACACAAGACATTAGTGAAGGGTGTCTTGAAGATCTAGTTAAAGGCATTAGTGAAAGGTGCCTTAGATGTACATTCGATATGGTATGTTTCGATGTACAAGATAGATTATTACTAGATCCAAGGATATTTATATCCTTGATGATGTTGTAATAAGGAGTTGGTCTCCTTTGGGATTAGTCGTTGGTGTAGTGTTGGGTAGTAGTTCCCCCATAGCAATGGAACTAGGTGCTTAGCCTAGTACCTAATAAAGGGTAGGCGACGTTGTGGTAGGTGTGGTTCACCTTGGAGTGAAAGAACCCGGTGGTTGGCCTAGTACCGGAAAAAGAGTAGGCGACATTGTGAAGGCTTCTCCGCCATAAAGAGTTGGTGTCGTGTAGTGTTTACGAACTCTCGAGTAGGTGACTCGGGGAGTGGAGTAGGGCAAGGAAGGTGTCTTTGTAGCCGAACCACTATAAATACTCGTGTCGTGGTTATGTGCTTCTTACTCTTTATCTTTCATTGCACTTTTATATATCTATCTATCAACATCCAACATACACATCTAAATAGATTGACATAAGTCGATCCATATATTTTAAAATGAAGTTTTAATTGGTAAAACTATTCAACCCCCCTTCTAGTTTTCCACAACTGCTATTTAGAAAGCACAATTGTCCCATTCCCAAAGTAGGCGTTATAACAGAGACAAAATACGCAGGTATTTTGTCCAAACTATCTTTGGTCATGTTTGTCTTTTTCAATAACGGTTGTAAACCATTGTGTATAAATAAGATCATAAGTAGGAGTAGAAAGGTTGACAAGTTTGTGCACTTAACGCGCTGACATTCACAAATATCTTTCTCTCCTCCAAATACAACTAAGTCCTTGAGAATATCTCAGTTGGTTAGCATAGTTGTACTTAAGCTTAGCTTAAGTTTAGTGAGGAGAATTACCATACTTGTCATTCAATCTCAAGTATTGTTCCGCAAACACTTAGGTATAATTCTTTGTTAATTGCAAATAAAATTAAACGTTAAAAAATTATGTCTTTTACTTTACGTTTATCATTTAACAAAGTATTTCTCATAACATTGCTAAGTTATGGAACTTGGATAAATTATCTTTGTAGTTAATTCTAACCAAATTAACGAGAACAACAATAGAGTTTTTTACGAGTTAGTTTGGTAATTATATTGCAAAAAGGTATAGTTACTACGGAGTATCATTCAAACAAAGCTAGGAGTTAAAAGAGTCTGATTATCAATGGACTATTTTTCGAAATTTGCTAGACCCACATAAAACTATCCACAAAAACAATCCACTCGCTGAGGTGTCAGCGGGTGATTGGTTTTTATGAGAGGTGGATCCCACAAAAAACCAATCACCCACTGACACCTCAGCGAGTGAATTGTTTTTGTGGATATTTTTATGTGGCTGTATCATTGCTTCTATTTTTCAACCTATGTTGTTACTTTTTGGAATGTTTCCTTATTATTTGTGATGATCTTGATATACATTTCATGAATTGATTTATAAATGCTTTGTATTTAGATTGCGAATTGGTTCATCAATGCACGGGTGCGCTTATGGAAACCGATGATTGAAGACATGTACAAAGAAGAATTCAATGATCAAGAAGGCAAATCAGCAAACAATAACTCATCATCTTCAGATGATAAAGAGAAAGAATTGGCCCCAATGGCTAGCGACTCAAATCCTGACTTTTACAGCGAGATAGATGCCAGCAGGTCTCCGACACAAAGGCACACTGACTTGGCTGATCAATACAGGTTATTATCTGATTTTGTGGTATAATAAAAAAAGAGAAAATTACCGAAAGAGGCCAATTTTTCAAGGTTGGTCCATTTTCTAGACACTTTTCTCATCTCTTTCCCAAAAGAGCCACGCTCAACTGCTCGACTCCACCTCTTTTGTGGCATGTGTCAATACAAGTACAAAGTTAGGTGAGGATGCTTTT
Source organism: Chrysanthemum makinoi (assembly GCA_910596185.1). Taxonomy (NCBI): domain Eukaryota; kingdom Viridiplantae; phylum Streptophyta; class Magnoliopsida; order Asterales; family Asteraceae; genus Chrysanthemum; species Chrysanthemum makinoi. Next base: position 298,480,167 of record OU343225.1, read on the forward strand.
TTACCTTTTGATTAAATGACAAATATGCCCTCTCTCTTTCTTCTCTCATATAAATGGAAGCACTTTATCAAGTCAACCTATATTGGTTCTTTCATCTCTCACAGAAAAAGATTCTGGCAATAATTATAATCATATTTGAAAGTGTCGTCCAATATTTGCAAGTGTCGTGCTAATCAGTGTCCATCACCCATTAACTTTTTATGCGGTTCTTTCATCTCTCATAGAAAAAGATTCCGGCAACCATACCAACGATATCAGATCCGGCAACGATATCGTGATTTACTATTGAAAATGGAAGCATATCTGTTAGGACCGAATAACATATATAGATTTATGTGGTTTGGAGGTCGAGGTTGGTGGAAGAAGATGAAGATCTTCATCCTTTTTAGAGAGAGAAACTAGAGAGAGAGAGGAGAAAACACAAGACTTTTATTAAGAAAACACACACTACACCTTTAGCCTAATGATTCACCTCACCCCTCATGGAGAGTCATGAGGGGTATTATAGGCTCAACAAACCAATACTTTTCCACTTAAACGATACTAGTCCCTATTGGCAAAGTATACTACGCATCTAGTCCAATTCACGTAGGTGACGTTATGTTTATAAAAAAGCGAGGCTAACAATCTCCCTCCAAGATATCGTCATACGTGAATGGTTACAATGAGACCTATAAATACAAAACAAAGTAAATTACAATAGTAATGAACAATGTTGACTTCGTTGAAGTGCGGAGTCTCTGTAGTCTAGATACTGAGGCAAACTTTAAGTTCTCCCTTCCGACGATCTCGGCATTTGATCTTTGGCGCTAACGGCACAAATCCTTGTAGATCTGAACTTCAACTATAACGGTCTAGTTAGGTTATTACTCCCTCCTAACTAGTGAGCCTTTTTCATTCTTTTGCTCCCTCCTGAATCGACAACTCTCTTCCATCACGCAACGGAGAAAGTAGACTCTTCTAGCACAATGGTTGTCGTTCTAGGAACATCGTAACAACATAACTCACTTAGTATTGCATCTAAGTTGGTAAAAAGCCCTGATGTACACACACTACTTCTCCTTCTTCAGTCTTAAGCACAAATCCCTTCGTAATCCAATAACGGAAGATAAAATACCAACTTCTCCCTCCTGATGGTTGCGAGCTATCGGAATCATCATAATGTTGCGTACATGCCGTATTACCTTTCTCTTGATGCAATATTAACATCATAGCTTGATCAAAATTCTGTGAGAATATGTCGCAAAAATATACTCTCAATAATTCTCTGACCAACCTTTAATCGAACCTCTTTTGAATTCACCGGCTAATAGTAATGACCACATATGGAGATAACCCGATACGACTAACTTGAAAATGAAGTAATCATCCCAACTTTGTGACTTACTACTTGTTCTAAATTCTTGACCAATCCACAACTACGTGTGACACTGAGCACAACAACGTAACTCCTTAAAGTGATGGTTACACACTGTGAGCACTACAACGTAACTCCTTACATCAGTCATAACCAGATTTTCAAATTTCATAATGTGCTCCAACAAGTTATCAAAGATAAAGAAGTCCACCAGTGAAATGTTACGTCAATTTCTCGTCCCGTAGCCATTTTTTTCAGATCTTCGCTCAAGCCGTGAATTTTGTATCCTCCGTGAAAATTTTATACCAACATACCACTCATCCAAATTTAAAAATTGTATTCAATCTTTTGTAGCATAAAAATTCGGATGACAATCTTCGTAATTTTGAATGCAATCTCAACCATATGTGTGATATTACATGGAGCCCAATACCTTAGCACGTTTCATAACCCAGTGTCAGCCCAAATGCATAATCGGTTATAAACGCCCATGAACCAGTAACAACACCCAATCCATATTCAGGTTTTGTAACCGTGTATATTAACGCACATTTCACAACCATTTCAAACCTAACCCTAAAAACTCTAAAGATAAACATCCGCCTACCACACACCTTTTCTCCCAAACCGGATATGAAAAACTCAAACCATTATCATTTAAACCTCAAACTCGAATACCACAAACACTATAACCATACCATTCTTCTTTTTTCATGAGTAGCTCGTCAAGATCCTTCCTGGGGTCTCGGGTAAGGTTTTTGTGATTTGTTTATGTTTTCGAGTCTTGTTTAGATTCAAGCGAACCAAGAAAGTGAAGTAACATGATTGTTGCATTCATTTCGTTATGTTCGGATAGTAGCACCAGTTGGGGTCAATGATGATATTCAAGTTCAATTAAAACAATCTTGAAAAAGGTTGCAAAAAAAATTGAACATGAATCTGAGATCGAATGATTTTCTGTTTTTGAGATGAGTTATTGGGTATGAGATGGAGTTGAGTTAGGGTAGATTTGATTGGATGAAAATTGTGTTGGATTTGTTTGTTGAATGGTATTTGGTAAATGGTATGTAGTATATTGTGGTCAAGGTCATGTTTACGCCTAGCTTTTTCTTTCTCATTTCAGTCCTTACACGTAAGATTCTTAACTCAAATCTTTATGCGTAAAAACAGGTCTTGGTCCTTATGCGTAACGTTACGCGTAACTTCGTGCTTATGCATAAGCTTGTCTTAGTTATGCGTAAACATACGCGTAAAGGTCCTTACGCATAACTTCACAGTTATGCGTAACAATTTTGAAGATGCATGCTTATGTGTTGCCTAGTTTTTACGCGTATTCCATACGCGTAAAAGTCCTTATGCGTAGAAAACTAGGGTTTTGACCCTTTGACTTTTTTTTACGAGGTTTTCCGACCACTCTTCCGTCAATCTTCATAAAAAAACCAGAAAACATCAATAAAGATGCTTCTTTTGACCAGTTGGACCATGAGAACTGAAGGTTTGACCACTAATATTATTCACGGATATGGTATTTTTTGTCCAAGTTTTATGATTCTCATATACATCTTTTTTCAGATCTGTGATGCGTGGTATATTTTTTTATTTATTTATTTATTATTTTTTTAATAAGTGGTTAATTAAGTAAAGTTATGTTGGAGATGAATTTATTGAATGGGTGGATCGGGTGATGAAATAAGTAATTTTGTGTCAGTTTTGATCAGTATAGATAATTTTTGTGGTTGAGCATTGATGGTTGAGCAGTTGAGCAGTTGAGCAGTGGTAGTCGAGCAATTGAGCAGCGGTGGTGGTGGTGGTTATGGACTGGTGAGGTGATAAGGTAGGTGGATGGAGTGAGGTGGTTGAGCAGTTGAGCAGTGGTAGTCGAGCAGTTGAGCAGCTGGCCGGATCTGGGACGAGGGTGTTGGTCGGATCTGGCCGGATCTTTGACGATAGTCTTGGCCGGATCTTGTGTTGTCATGGTGGCAGGAAGTTAGGTAGAAGAGAGAGTGAGAAAAAAAATTAGAAAAAAATGAAATATGTTGTGGGTTTTATATATGTGTTTGACGGTAAATTTGTCATTTAACTTAAAAGCAAAAAAATATCCTACTTACCTTTGTACTTGTAATTGACACATGTCAAAAAAATAATGGAGTCGAGCAGTTGAGCAGTTGAGCGTGACTCTTTTAGGAAAGAGATGAGAAAAGTGTCTAGAAAATGGACCAACCTTGAAAAATTGGCCTATTTTGGTAAATTTCTTTAAAAAAAAACCAACGAAGCGTAGTCAACACACGCATGCTGATCTTGATTAGAATATGTCAAGTAGCAGTGTAAATAAGGGTGTGAATATAGTTGGTGTTTTGTTTAGACGTATAGCAAACAATTTCCATTAAAGATCAGCCTTCAAGTAAAACTCATATCGGATAAACAAACTTATTATTTGGTGAGCATAGATGTTACCATTTCTTATGTAATAAAAACACAATTTGTTAGCTTCTTTCTTATGCAGAACACACCTCAATCTACTGTCCAATGATGTTAATTTGTAGTAACCTGGCAGCCTACTATTAGAAAAATTGTTGGGTGGTGGTTTAGTTACGGTTGGGACCAGTTCATCTTTAGGACCTAGATGAAAAAAATAAAACAGCTTTAGGGAGGAGGGAGTGGTACCCTAATACCCTGGGTGCTACCTCACCTCTATTCAATAAAAACCCTCCAACTCAAAACTACTCAATTCTACCCTAACACTACCTTAAGTGGAGGGAGTGGTACCCGATACTACCCTAACACTACCTTTCACAAAAGACAAAAAAAAATAGAAAAGAAAAGGTTGGTACTCGATCGGCTTCTGAGCTCGATTTGGTACCCGATTTCAAGTACCCGAAGTAGTAGGAACGGTGTACCCGCACTACCCTAACATACCCTAACAATACCCGACCTCCCACTCCGTCCTACCTTACTAGCAGACAACCGAAATTTTTTGATGCGAACTATTTCTAAAACCCAATAACCGGCCGCAACGCGGCTGGCACCCCCTATTTGTTAATTAACATAGTGAACAGATAGACTCGGCCATATAATTAATTGATAAGTACCAAAATCAATTACGGAGTACTATTCAATTCACTTGTAGTGGACCCTAATTTAAACGCTTGTAATTCAGACGACAAACAAAAAACGCATCAACTTTCTTTTGTTTACAGAACACAGGCTTGATAAAAAAAATTAATTCATGAGATTTAAACCGCTCTTGATGCCAAATATATGTTAGATGAGCTTAACATATACAAGATCAATGTCATGTAAAATCATATTATAACAACAAAATCAAAGTAAACTTGATGGTAGAACCTACGGATTAGAGGCAGGGGCGGAGCCAGAACTTTATTGTTGAGGGGGCAAAATATGATAATTTTTAGAAGCTACACTAAAAATTCGTCTGTTGGAGGGGCAAATTACAAAAAAAGTCTAAAATTTTTGAAAATTTACACTACAATTTTTTTCGCCGGAGATCACGTGACCCCCCGGACCCCCCTTTATCTCCGCCCCTATTAAAGGATGAAGTCATAATATTAGGGTTAGTCGCTTCTGGTAGTGATGTCAACTATCCGATGAAGAGATTCCTCTCTAGTAATTGGAGTTTGATTGAGCGAGTTTTGATTAAGGCATAGTTAAGAGTCAAGGGCACATCTAAACACAATCACCTTTACTAAGATTCTAATTGACTTATAGCCGTCTTATGAATTGGATTATTTAGCTTCAAACACTAATAGAAAGTACAACTATGCCATTTTACACTTTTAATCTAAAAGTGCAATTAATTTGCCAAATCCCATTAAAAAAAGTATAATTTTAATCTTTTTCAACAACAGTATTAGCAACAACACTAGCAACAACACCAATAACAACATTTATTTTTGCTAAACATACCCGTAAAAGATCCCTCCAACCGGGCAAAATATTGTTTATTATCATATAACATGAACTTATGTATGAAATTCTACACCATCAAGATCATCGTTACTCGACTCTTACATTCAATAGCTAAACATTTTTGTAGAATTCCATGATACAAAAAGTAGAAACTTTACAAACAATGTCCAAAGAAGTGAACCCGGCCTCTTTAGCCAAGGCATTGTATTCTTTTACCGTACGTTCTTTGCCACCGGGGTTAGCAATCAACATTATTAAATCACTACAAACGGCAGTCTTAGAAACTTCATCGGTGGCACTAATATGGTCAGGGTCTGGCATGATCACTTCCACCACCACCACCTTACCGCACTCTGGTAATGCTGCCCAACAGTTGTTTAAAAGCGTGATGCAATAGTTGTCGCCCCAGTCATGAAGTATCCACTAATTAAAGGAAAATTCAAAGTGGTTATTTAACAGAAATAAGTTTAATAAAAGTTTATGTACTAAAAGTTGGTGTACCAACTACCACCAACCTTCATGAAAATAACATCTCCTTTAGGAACACTAGCGAACATATCTCCTCCAACATGCTCCACACCTAGTCAATAATGTGGTGCAAACATTGTCAATTACATGGACTTAGAGATCTAGATCAAATTATAAAAAAAGAGTATGAATCATGCATGGACGTAAGGTGTTTCTATACAATAAGACTGATCATGGTTACTCAACACATATGGGTATTAAATATGAATATTATCTAAAATATATGATCTAATGCTATGCACACTAACCGGTCACACGATGAATATTAGTGTGGTGAATCTATAGGTCCTAGAGCAAGTAAAGTTGGTGTACAAGCTTAGATATATCAACACATTATACTGTATGTGGGCATATGATTTTGAATACCTGGATAAGGAGGTGCGTCCTTGATGACATGGGGTAAGTCAAAGTTTATGCCCTTGATATCAGGATACTTGGAAACAATAAGCTCAAGATTAGCACCTAAACCACCACCAACATCAGTTAATTCTTTCACCCCTTCGAATCCTTTGTACTTTTCAAGAATCATCTTCATCACTATTCTTGTTTCATCATACATGCACTTGTTAAACACCTCGTTGAATCTGTTATCTTTTGCAGGGTACTCAAAAGCATTCACCCCATGGGCCCTGTCAAACGGGACTCCTCCTTCAACCACTGCATCTTTGAGGTGATACCTGCCCCAAAGAAGAAAATATATATGTAGCGATTAGAGATGGCAATGGACTTATTTTAGTGAGAATAAGTCAAATGGAGTTCTATTTTAGTTATAATGGGTTACTGACCAAGCTTTAAAACGAATAGCTGAAAATTGAAAAGGTTACGGTTTAAAAGTTGGCTAAACGTAGTATCCAAAGATGGCCGCTTTGACTATTATGCAGTATACTTATACATGAGTCGAAATTTCAGAGTAGAGTACAGATTTATCCCAAACGGATCAATTTTGAAACAAGTCAAATGGGTGGGATTAGTTGAAATGTCTCACACATGCATTTTAGCGTTTTAGTCATTTAATTTAGATAACCAGTTTATGGTTTTGACAAAGTCGTCATTGTAGTAATGTTTAACGTATTACAGCAACTAAAGCTAAACTAAAATGAACAAACGAAGACTAAATGTTTGCGGGTCAACCCAATCATACGCGTCACCCAGACTAAAACAGCCCATTTTGACCTGATCTAACGCTACCCGCTCTCCCCGATTAGCGATTCACCCATTTTGCTACCTCTATTGAGATCTCTTGCTCGTGTTTGAGTAGTTTCTAATCACTTGGATGAGTGTTCATTAACATATCCATGCAGTTAAATTAATTAATCAAGATATAAGATGCAAAGATAAATAACTAACCAACAATTGACAAGTACTTTATCATATATAAGGAGAAGCGTGGAAGCATGAGACGTCCCATCTTCCTTTCGCACATAATAATTTGACACATGTGTCATGCCATACAATGTCTTAGAGTCTTCATGCTCATCTGTGACTACTTTCGACGTGAGAATAGATTGGCTAGCAAGAAACCGAAGAAGCCGTTCAATTAAAACCGGGGTTTCAGGGCTTTGCTTCGGAAGACTAGAAGCTAGATCAAAAGCAGAAAAATGGCGACCAGGACTCTTTGCCATGATCTCAAAAAGATCAAGTTCTAGAGCAGTTTTGATAACCATAGGAAGAAGCATTCCACTATTTATTTGATTCACTCTTAGCAATCCTTCTTCTTCCCTAGACATCTTGCTATCTTCTTGTGATGATGAGTCCATGATTGAGCTATAGATTATGTCTATTGGTGAACCTTTGCTATGAATGATATTTATATATAGTATACCACCACTACTAAAATATTCTTTGCTAGGGTGTACTACACTTTGTAGGACCACTCCCTTATATAGTTAAGGGAGGGTTATTATCTGATCTTATCGTTTTATTGCAGCGGGGTCTACTTTAAACAAATCTTTTGTCCCTTTGGGTTTCATTGTCACGTGGACACAGCAGCTGTGGGTCCTCAACCTTTTTTTTTTTTTTTTTTTTAATTTAATTGTGTAGTGTTTAGGTATATGTATAGTGTATTTATGTGTGTAGTGTTTTTATATGTATAGTGTTTTTAATTGTGTAGTGTTTTTATATAGTATTTATTTTACGTTATTTTTTATAAACTTTTTTTTATAAATTTTTTTTAAACTTTTTTTATAATTATTTTATAAACTTTTTTATAAACTTTTTTTATAAATATTTTATAAAAAAAGTTTATAAAAAGTTTATTAAAAAAGTTTATTAAAAAAGTTTATTAAAAAAGTTTATAAAAAAAGTTTATAAAAAGTTTATAAAAAAAAGTTTATAAAAGTTTATAAAAAAAAGTTTATAAAAAGTTTATAAAAAAAGTTAATAAAAAAAGTTTATAAAAAAGTTTAGAAAAAAGTTTATAAAAAAGTTTATAAAAAAAGTTTACAAAAAGTTTATAAAAAAGTTTATAAAAGTAGCGTAAAAAGTTTTATTGTTATTTTAAAAAGTTTATAAAAAAGTTTATAAAAATTTATAAAAAAGTTTAAAAAATTTATAAAAAAGTTTATGAAAAACACTACAAATTAAATATACCACACAAATAAATACCTATATCATATAAAAACACTACAAATTAAATATCCACACAAATAAATCACTTATATACATATAAAAACACTATACAAATTAAATATAACACACAAAATAAACTATACACAATCAAATTAACCTTAGCCATTTTTTATAAACATTTTTACAATTAAATTAAAAAAAAAAAAAGTTTTGGGTACAGCCGCATGTGGGGTGGGGGACCCACAGCTGGGAGAGAGAGGGAGGACAAAAGGGGACAAAAGCCTGGCAGTCTAGGGGGCTAGGGGGGTAGAGCCCGTATTAATAGTATGACCCATAGTTAATCATAGGGACTAATTCATATGCTTAATTTAATGCCTAACAAGAATCTTGGAACACATGTCAAAATTAAGGGAGGTGATTTGTACACTCCACAAAATGATTTGCACACTCTAAATATTTATATTTTGACAGATCTACCCTTACATGAGTGAATATGATTAAAAAATATATAGGTCGTAAATGTAGAATAACAATTTGAGTGTACAAATCATTTAATGGAGTGTACAAATCAACTCCCCAAAATTAATGGTAAATAAAAGAAGTGAGAATAAATGGAATACATGTGTAACTAAATGAATAGATTAGGCATGAAATTAGTCACATGACTTAGGCATCTCAATCATTTTCCTTAATCATATCTTGTTGAAATGATAAACAAAACTAGAAAAAGATAATGTGTGAACGTGACTTTTATATATTCTTTGTCTCTTTCAAATCATACATATGTATTATATTCAGGTAATATTCATTCTAGAATGTATTCAAGAGAAATGATCGTCGCACTTAGTTATTCACAAATATTCACGCAAAGCGACGATATATAACGACAAATAATTATATTTTTGAAATCGTATAATCATATTTATGAAATCATATTTTTTACGAGTTCAATTTGTAATCATTGCAAAAAAAAAAATTCTTCGGGTTAAAAACAAAAAATATCTCTAGTCACTAATTATAAGTCAATTTTATTTTTCAAGTCTTTTTCTTAAACTTTAACCTTAATATTTCTTTGTGTTATATAATACTTGATGAAAAGTATCAATAAAAATGCATTTAGCATATCCATATATATATATTTTACATTAAGTATTATATAGGCTAAAAGAAATAATTAAAGTCAAAGTTGAAATAAAATGATTTTGAAAAAGTCAAAATGGACTTATAATTTGGGACGGAGAGAGTAATAGTTTAAAGATCAAACAATATTTGAGATATTTATTAAGTGGTAGATGTTGTTATC
>OU343225.1:298489949-298506605 GCA_910596185.1 Chrysanthemum makinoi
AAGTAATTGCCAAGAATGGTTGGTATAAGAATACAGTAAAGGAGATGATATGAGTTATTCTTCAATGGTTGTGGAACAAAACTTACAATGAACCAAATATGGGTGGGAGTGGTGCAATATCTATTCCTACCCTTGGAAGTGTAGCCAACCGACAATGAGGTAGTTACGAGACAAAAGAAGGGAGTTGAAAGGCCTATTGGGAGTGGGAGGAAGATGGAGAGAGAAAGAAAGCATGCGGATCTTGGTATGTTAATGTATTATACTTCATTTATGTGTCATTTTTAATTTGATTATATTGGATGCTATGATCTTTTGATGACTGTTATATGTCGATATTGAGTAGCATTATTAAGTGCCCGATTAGTAGGTTTAGGATAAGCGAGTATTATGGTTCTAAGTAGGTCGTTAATGGGAAATATAGGATTGTTTGGCATAGCGGTTATAATTGCTATACTTACTAAGTTTTTACATTGACTTATTAACTAAACTACAACTATACATGATACATAATCAATAGCTTTGCATCTTCAGTAAGTAGGATTGATGTCTTGTAAAATGTGGTGAGATATAGAACAACATTGCATTGCTCTGCTTCACTTGAGCCTGCATACTTCAGTCTGCACTTGTCTGCATAACTGTTTCATTGACTATTGCTGCATTGACTTTAGCATGTATACCATTAGTTACATAGGTGCTGGTATGTTTTTATGTGATGTTTGAAGTCTATATGGATTGTGTCTTCTCACATTAAGAGATGTTGATGTAGTAGCTTGGACTTTGTTGTAGCAGTTGTAGTAGCTCTTTAGACTTGATGTTTGAATTAAAATGATACATGTGAATAATGTGTTATTTTAATTGACAATTTGACATTTGAATTTAAACGGTGGCATGTTTAATTGCTTATCAGGATGAAATTGTGTTCAACATGCACAATAATGGATTCTTTGAATTTGCTCCATTGAGTTATGTACAAGGGAATGTTTCTACACATTGTGCATTTTTCTATCAAAGACATATCTTTAGTATTGGTTTGGATCATATGTTATCACGCATTAGGGGAGAAAAATGGGCATTGTTCTTTTGTTTTTCTGGAAAATCATTAGAAGAAGGTTTGAAGTTGATTCACACAAACAATGATGTGCATACAATGTTCGAACTAGGTTGTTGGAATGGTTTTGTAGATTTGTTTGTTGCCCACAAAAATCAGAGGTTATCTGAATACTATTTAAAAAACATTGATTTAGAGGGTGAAGGTGGGGAGGTTGTTGGATGGGTAGAAGAAGAGGCTAGCTTCTGGTGCTCTAGTACTTCAACTCCTTTTAGGACTAGTACTTCAACTAGGGAGAGAAGCATACACTTGAAAAGAAAGGTTGTGGGTGATGTTGATGCTGAATTCGCTAATAAAAGATGGTGAAGAGGTCTGTGGATAAGGGAAAAGGAAAAATGGTTGATGAAGATGATGATTTTAACAGGAACACACCGGATGGTATTGTCATTAGAGAGGGTGTTTCTATGAAGAAGACAACATGTGATGGTTCAGTGAATGTGGGAGCTAGGGGTGCGGGTTTTTTGAGACCAAGAAGTGATGTTAAAATCACTAATTGCGTACTGGGTCTAATGGCACCATGATTAATGGGAAACAAAGTTGTGTTATTATGACTATGTGAGTCTAATGAATTGTTTAGAAAAAATCTTAGATACATTGCATTGCATATTATACTAATCTCATTACATTGCATATTTTGATTGTGCAGGCATAGTTGATCACTTGTTAGTTCAACCAGTAGAAGCTTTTGAAGTTTGTCAAATATGTTCATCTTTTGGGATTATGTAATGTGTAGAAACAAAAACGATTTTAATTTGGTTGTATATTACATTGCATATTTTGATTGTGCAAGTATAGTTGATCACTTGTTAGTTCAACAAGTAGAAGCTTTTGAAGTTTGACAAATAGGTTCAACTTTTGGGATTATGTAATGTGTAGAAACAAAAACAATTTTAATTTGGTTGTATATTACGCATGTAATTTAACTTATGTAACTTGAACTATATTACTTATGTTTCGGATAGACCAAGGGCTGTGTGGAGGTAGTGTGATGAGTTCATCTTTTTGGTACATGCCGAACGATATTATGAAACTTGAAGTATTACATATGGGTTAATCTTTAGTGATGGTTCACTCCTATCAATACTCTGTTATTGCATCCAATTTCTTATACATAATATGTTTGTGTTTGTGTTTTATGGTTCGATTAATAGCATTTACAAGTTTATGTTTGTGTTTTATGGTTAGAATATTGTCATTTTCAAGTTTGTGTTTGTGATACGAATCGAACACTGTATACAAAGAAAATTGGGATCAAACGACCCCTTACATTATGTAGAAAACGTAGAGGGGGTGAATACGTTCCCGTTTAAATACTTAAAATATTGTGTATCAAATGATCAATCAAGTGTGATGTAATACGAAAAGTATCAACAATAATCTTACTAGTCTTACAAGAGCTAGAGAATATAAAGCAACAATTAAGACATATCACAATAACAAAAACTAAGACGTATAACATGCCATGACACAAACACAACTAACACAATATAAGCACAAGCCACACAAATATAAACGCAATGCAAAATATAAATGTAAAACAATAATGCAAAAATAAAAGTAAAGAGGTAAGTAAAGAAAGCGCAAACCGGACACGATGATTTATAGTGGTTCGTCAAAGCTCCTCTTCTACTCCACTCGAGTACCCAACTCAGATACTTCACTAATCAACAAGCTCCCTTCTACGGAGAAAACCATACAACGTCACTTACATTATTTTCCGACACTAAGCTAAATGTCGAGTTCTTCTTCGGGTACAACCAAACCCGTTATGTTTTATGGCCCAACATAACAAACCTTATGTTTTGAGGCCTAAACACATAAACCGCGTCGCTTACATTATTTTCCGACATTAAGCTAAATGTCGAGTACTAATCTAGCTAGTACCAATCTCACTCACGATCTACTCGATCCTCACAAATCACACAAGCTACAAGATCCACATTATCTACTATCGATCTACCGGATCTACTCACTATCTACCCGATCAACACAATCTACACTATCTCCCCGATCTTCACATGATCTACCCGACCTATACACGAACAACACGATCTACACACGAACAACACAAGCTTCACGAGACCTTCTTGATCTCAACAAGATCATAATGATCTACCCAATCTAACTAAACAAGATGATGGACAAATTGATGTATATCTAGATACAACAAGTACGTAACAAGTGTTATGGACACACTACACTAACACTACAACACTTTTTATCTCTTGATACGATGCATTCTTCTCTTGGACTAGTATAGGAATGAAGGTGATCTCTAGAATAGATGATTGGATCACTCTTAAACAAACTAAAACTCACTAAATGATCAAACAAAGTGATCTAAATAAGAGAGGATTAGACCAGAGAAAACTAGTTGGGAAAATCAAGTTGGAAGTGTAAAATGGTCCACTATTTATAGGCAAAGAAAAAACTAGCCGTTATGACGACGATGCCACTAATTGTCAGACGGTACCATTAAATTTAGTGGTACTGTCGGTACCAAAAACGCTCCTTTTTTTGTTTTTAGTGGTGAAGGGTTATTAGGGGATGTTTGGAGCTATTTCGAGGGGGAAAATAGCCGTTGGGATTTTTAAACTTATTTTTCCAAATAAAACATTTCTTTTTATTTCAAAAATAATTTATAAAATGTATTTTTGAAAAAATGCTTTGTCACATTCATAAAATGTGAAGTTTAGAACAAAAAAATTATTTCTTTGATCATCCATCAAGTTTTAAATTTGTTTGTACATACCATGAGTGATTTACGTCGGGATGGAAATCTACGACTTTGTTGAGGCATACTTGAGACGTCGAGAGATGTTGATGTAAGTATGCATTGATGATTAGTGTTTACGAGTAACATGGAAATTTTACGTTATGCATTACAAGTTACATGTTTATCATTATTAAAACCGGAGAAACCGTTTAGTTTAAATATCGTAATATTTGCACTAACACATTCATCAACTATACATGTACAAGCTTACGATAGGGAAAACCACAACCCCTATCTACATCTACATCTGCATTCAACAGCGGAAGCAAGAACAACAAAAGAAACCACAAGTCCCCAACCCCCTACTACCTACATTCATCATAAACAACAAAAGAAACCATCCCAGCCTCCAGCAACCAAACCCCTCACATAAACCTCCATCTCACAACAAAATCAATCTTGGAAACAATGTTGTCATTATTTTACCTAAGCATCCTCATCAACCCCCTCATCTTTCGTAAATCAGTTGTCTGAATCCTCCTAAGCTTGTTCACATTGGACATTGCAACTCTCGAACCCCTTAAGTTTTGGAGCCCAGCAATCAGCTCCATCCTAATTTCAATCCTATTAGAAAGCTTTTGGCACCTATTCATCAATTCGAGTGCATGTTGAATGTCTTCCTCAACCTCTCTCTGGTAATGGGATAACATTAATTCCGATATGAAAAATGAGTTACAGGCAAGCACGAGATCAAGACAGCGAGACCTGTTACTGGTTAAGGAAATGATAATTGTTTTGTTAAGGGTGTGTGTGTTTCTGTAATATGCAAACATATTGACTTTGCAAATTTAGTCGTTGAGGTCATGTAGCATTGATATCACAAGTTTGGCGGCAATATAAACAGTGAAATGACAATAATACCCTCATTGACGAGGCACTTAACGAGAAAAATAACAAAAGTTATCAAAAAGTAGCTCTCGGTGGCTATTTTGCAAAAATATAAAACATTAATGTCGTTTTTGCAACAAAATTTGTCTCAGTATAATCTTTGTGCATTTGGGCTACTTTAGGGATCATTTTTGCAATTTAGCATAAATTTAAAGAATGGACATATACTCTTTATAAATAATAGAGATAATACAACCATTAATGAAAAGAGTCAAAACTGGTGTGTTTGATTTCTTGTTTTTTTTATTTAATTTACTGATTATTTATTTATTTTGAACTTAGGGCGTGTTTGATTGATGTTTCAACATTTGTAATGTACATTTTATATTTCATAATAACTTCCTTAGGTGATTATCATAGCTACAAAAAAATTGCAAGAAACAACTATACTTTTATTAATAAATCATATTAAAGTAAATAAAATTAACAAAAAATTAAATACAAACATAACAGAGACAAAGACAGACTCTAAATCCGACGAGCCATTTTAAATTTTAGGCAGTGTCCCTTTGAAACTTCTAATAAAAGACACAAATTTCATTTTTTTTCTATTTTATATTTGTGTGACTGTTAAGTATTTTGTGCGATCCCACTACATTTACACTATCTTTTTTGCCATGTGTCCCATTTGGCAGGTGAATGTTTTTTGTGCGATCCCACTACATAACCATATTTTTTTTGCTAGACTGATGGTTCTACTTTTCGTGCGACTAGCGACTGAGAATTTTTTTCCATCGGTTTTGTTTGTTTCGAAAAAAGACAAAATCCTCATAAAAGTAAAAAAGTTTGAAAATTTATTTTTTTTCGGGAATTCTTGTTTTTTTTTGAAAAATACATAACTATCACACAAAATATCAAGTCAACCGCAAAAAAACATCTATTAATCAACATGGACACTTGACAACAATGTAGTGGAGTCACATGGTCACACAAATCTAAAATTGGAATTTGGGGTCGCACAGTCGATATAGGAAAGATTGAAAGTGTGAGTGACATGTTTTTTATATTGATTATTAAAAAAACAGTAAAATAGTCAAAAGACTTATTTGATCAAAAACAGAAATAAAAAACGAATCACTAAAGAGCCAAGGCATGTGTTTTATATGCTTCCCTTAAAATTGATTTGCCGTCTGTTTCCTAGGGCACAACTGCCAAAACAAGAATTTAAACTGTCTGACTTAACAAAACTGCCTAGAATTTCACCTTAAGAGATGCATATTCCTTATGTTAAAAATCAATAATATTTTGATTTGATGTGTGAAAAAACCCATGGAATTAGGGCCTCTATTATAAGCAATAAACTGCCTCCAAGTTTACCCATCCCATCGATGTTGGATACAAAACAAATCAATTTCGCTCTTTAAGCATGATATCGAATGACTAACTTTGAGACGCGATATCTCCAGCGACGGATACAAGATTATGAATCATATGTGGTACGATTCTCTACTTGCTTCGCTTCGATCGCGAGTAATTGTTAGTTTTGGTTTTCCATTTACTAGTACATAGAAAAACATATAGCCTTCTTTGATAGTTTATATAGTGACATATGCTATATTTAGGGTGTTTTAATAGTTTATACATTGACATAAAAGATACTGATGGTGTACCCCATCTTATGGCTCGGAGCCTAGCCTCCGATGTTGTATACATGCATTCAAAGTGTCCATTGGTGTAAAGTCCACCGGGTTACTGTAAAGGAATCCGCCAATACACAAGAGTCCAATCCACGAAGTCCAATGCTTCGAAGAGCTTCGGCCTCCTAGGAGATTGAGGCTCCAACACTAAATGACAAAAAGAATATTTCGTGGACCCTACACGGATAACGGTTGTCCTTTATTTTTGTTCGTGTCGACAACTGGACGTGGGCATGATCTCGGAGCCTATTCTCTTAGCCTTCCCATTTGCCAAAGAGAATATGCCCCCTTTTAGCCAATCCAGTTGAGACATGTGGCAAATCTAAATCCTTCTTAGAAATGCTTATAAATAGCCGACACATTTCATCTAAAAGAGTATGTCATTCATTTCCTTTCTACTTTCTCTCGTTACACATTACTACTAAATACAATGATGACTTATTCTCACGCCGGAGGCGGTTCGCAGGGTCCTACCTTACGCTTCGTCTAACTCAAGCGTGTTATTTTTCTAATTTTAGGCCACTCAAAAGTTCTTTGAAGTATCCAACTTGTGTCTTCGCAAGCTCTAATTGAAAAAGTGCAGTTTATTGTACGATCATATACATTTTTTATATACAGTTTATAGCTCATTATAGTGATACGCTCATACAAAATGAGCCCAATAATTATCTAAATTTTGAATTTCTATAATGCAAGAAGATTGACAAAGAGTACGTCAAGTATCAAGTTTATACATTAAAATAAAGCAAAGAAAATTAGCTACAGGACATGCAAGACTACAAAACAATACTGTTTACCATCTTCAAAATTTTCATCTTTCATTTTCTTCTTCAAAAACAAAACTCACAACATATTTCTCTTCCAAATGGGTGTAGCGCTTTATAAAAACCAAAAATCTTCTCAAACAAACTACATTTCGTCGGACAAAACCATATGTGGCACGTGCCACACGTGCCTCACTTCGAGATCTACCCATGGATATCTCATTTACATCAACTCTAATTTGGACATATAAAAACTTATTGCAAAGCTCACTCTGCCAGGATGGATGTTTACCGTCCTCTGGTAATGCAGTCCAACAGTTTTTAATAGCTTTGTGCAGTAATCATATCCCCAATCATGTAGTACCTACTGTATTTCTTGTGCTTAGTCGTTTATCTACAGAAATATTCAAAGAAATAGAAACATTAAAGTTTTGTATTGGTTAGTGTCCAAAATAGTAGGGATGAGCATGGGCATGAAACCCACCGGAATCAGAACCGATGAATCCGAGAACAAAATTTTGTGAAAAGTAAGAACCGATAACCAAACCGAGTATAGTTTTTGGTTCAGGTTCAGGTCCGGTTCTTTGAGTCTACTCGGATAGAAACCGACTTTCTAAAGAAAAAAAATAACCTCAAAGAAACAATCATTCTCTATAGTTTCACATGTTCATATTTTTAACAAACAATGAGTGGTTTTCCCTCTCATTTCTTTTCAAACCAAATCGTCCCTTTAGTGGTTTGCATTGCAAGTCACGACATTTCCATTACTCGGTCGTTAAACATGTTAAACTAATTTCCTAAACTCGTAACTTCTTAAACTTTATTGTAATACTATATGTACAACGTACATACATATAAATTTTTTATTCCGTGGTAGCATGTAAGCTCATAGGTCAATGACGGTAACCAACCGTATTAGTTATTTTTTGTCTCGTGCACACAAAAATTCATTTGAGTATAAGAAGTAAAGAATATTACATGTTTTTAGAATTATTGGGTACTTGGTTCTGGAACTGAGAATCGGTGGAACCAAACCGAACCGGCCCAATAACCGAAAAATCTCAACTCAAGAACCAGAACCGAAACCTTCAGGTCTGAGTCTAGTTTTGTTCTTCTTGATTTCGGTCTGATTCTCAGTTTCGATTTTATTGTTTGGTTCTTTTGCTCATCTCTACAAAATATCATTTACTAACCTTCATCAAGATTACATCTCTTTTTGGAACACTATGAAACATGTCACCTCCAACATGCTTCACTCCTTTTAATATCAAGAAAACAATGTTAAATCTATCATGTTTAGGCACTCGATATAGGACAACCAATTATTGTATTGGTATAATATATAAACTAATTCTACACGCTTTTTAGTCATGATCAGACACGTTTTTTTTAATCCATAGTTTTTGACCTTTAGGCCGACTAATCCACGGGGTTTGAGCCCACCTGTTGGGTTCAGGCAGTACCCAAACCCCTTAATTCTAGGATTTGAATAGAAAATACCCTAAGTGTTTATGACCTTAAACACTAACAAGTCACTGAGCGTATAGTCAGAGTCATCTTTAGGATACTTAGAATGAGACTTAGAAGAAAAGTCTCTCCACTCGGTGAGGCGGAACTCAAGGAGTGAAGACCGAGTCAAGAAGAAGATGATGGGTTCAGTGAGTGATGACAATAACTCCCTGAATCCCATAACTCCTCATCAACTACAATCATTGAAGACAAATACTGAAGACCAAGATTGAAGGCAATGAAGACTGAAGAATGGGGTGGACAAGGCGGGATAAGTTTGAACTTATAAGGAGGAGTCCTTATCAGCCATAAGTCAAACTTTCTCTGAAAGGCTAACAACCAAGATCGTGTCATCATCACTTATGACCCAAAGCTACTTTGTCCATACCCAATATAGCCTCTTGTAAACAGAGAAAAACATACATGAGATTTTGTCTCTATAGCTGTCGTTTGTCTTTTGGATATAGTTAAATTTCCATACTTGTATAAATAGACATATAGGTAGGAAAAGTTGAGCTTGTGCATAATTGTGAAAACACACACGCAACTTTTACCTTCAAATATGACTATGTCCTTGAGATAGCTCAGTGGTTCCTTATAGTTGTGCTTAGACTTAGCCTAAGCTTAGTGAGGAATGCACACCATACTTGTAATTCAATCCCAAGTGTTGTTCCGCAAACACTTGGGTAATATATTATTTTGATTCGTTTTAATAAGAATATAAACGTTGAAAAATCTACCGTGTACTTAATTTACTTATCTTGTTTAAACTGATTTTTCAATTACTTTGCTTTAGTCATAGATCACACTTAGCCTTAATTACTGTTTTGCTATTTGTGATACGGGAACAACAAGTGGTATCAGAGCAGGCTGATTTATAAAACCTTTTTAAGCCGCTCAAAACATTAATAAAATCAGGATCCTAACATGGCTGAAAGTGAAGTTCCCTAACTTGTCGATAAAAAAGGTGGAGCCTATGCTGCTGTAATTGTGTGTTGGGCTTGGGTTGTCGAACACTGTTAGGAACCAAGTACAACAATGAAGCAAATTGATTTTTACTCTTTTGTGTCAATTTGCATTTCCATATTAGTAAAGTAAGTAAATAAATTGTTATGTGTTGTGTTTGTTGTGATGGGCCGAGAGAAACAAGACATGGGCCGAGCGCACTCTAAACATGTGTTTTCGTCGTATTGTGTTTGCCGCGGGTGTGGTCCAAGGCCCACACTGAGCCCAAATAATGTCGGAACTACTTAATTGGTTCCAGCTTATTCGACTCATTATTTCACGACTTGATTCTAGCTTATCTCAATGTATTCGATCACGAGCTACGCGACTTGTTTTATAAACGGTTTTTTAAAACGTACTTTATAATCAAAATTAGATATTGCTCATCACACAAAATTATAAGTTATTATATATTTAGAACTTATTAAAAACTAGACTAAAACTAAAAATATAAGTTTTACTCATTTTTAAAATTGTCAACTAGTATTATCTAATTAAACTCATCTAAGCTCATTGTAACACATTTAAACTTATAAAAACTTGTTGGAGTTTATAAAGTGGTTTATTGATAAAATATAAAAATTATAAATTTTGGTAATCTTTGGAAAACTAAAACGTATATACGGGTCATGCCCAATTTTCATCAAAAATATACACTTAAGTTATTTTTTATCAGACCCGACTAAAAGACAAAAACAAAACATAACTGATAACATCAAATAGTCCTGAATATTAAGTGTCAATTTCCCCTGTTAATGCTCGTTATTTATATCATTTATATGAATTTACGCTTATTTTCCATTGTTTTCCATTTTCAGGTAAATTACGAGCATTGGAGCTAAAAGAGACGCGGAACTGGAAACATATCTAAAGATTTATTACAGTATGCTATTTTGAAGAAGTTACGGCGTAACTCGTCTCTCACATTACGCCGTAACTATTGCGTGACTCAGTATGCCAACTTATCAGAAGGTTACGGCGTAACTCCTCCCAAAGGTTACGACGTAACTACATTATGTCAAAAGAGGTTCCACGCCGCTGATACTTACGCCGTAATTCTCGCATCTCTTACGACGTAACCGATTTTATTGAAGACTACTACGGTAACCATTCATTAGGTTACCCGTAACCATCGATCTAGTACATTTTACGAAGAAATAGAAGGTTACGCAGTAACTCCTATATTGGTTACGCCGTAACCCGATCCGCCTACAAATACCCCACGAATTCCGAATTTCCAATCATCCCATTCCACACACAACACTGAGAACGCGGAAAAAGCTCAGGCGTGTCTGGGGAGCATACTGAGTGTTTCCAAGGGAGAGTCACTCCATTACGATAAGCATTAGCGTTTTATATTTCTTTTACTTTCAATTCATGTATTTCGTACCTTTGAATATTGAATTGATTTGCATGATTAATATGAGCGGCTAAGCACCTTTTGGTGCTAGCCTAGTTATGATTCCTTAATTGTTTTTTTTGCGTTTACCTTTACTTCCGTACAATTATTTCTAAGTGTATGCATGCATAGTTCATTGGTAGCCACCCTTGGTTAGGTAGTTTTGATTGGCGGTAGTGGCCAATTGCCTAGGAGATATGACCAACTGACCCTAGGTGAGCGGACTGAGACGGGAATGGTAAGATATGACCAATTGACGACCCTTTCTACTTGTGCGATTTGACCAACTGATCACCTATCGTTTGGATGAACTTAAGAATTGGGGCATGTAGTGTCTAAGTTCTAACGGCCGCACTCACTATTATGAATCTAGCATGTAGCGGTACTTAATGACTTGGCTTAGGGGACCAGGAACAAAAATACTTATGACGGTGCTCTGATTTCTCCGTGGTGGCATCTTTGCTGATAGGTTAGGGCGAATTGACCAAATGTTGTCCTCTCGAATTTGACCCCAACTGAAGTAATTGGAAGTAAGTAGACGTAGACATAACTAGCTAGGATGATTAAATAGGTTAGCACCACTTCTCTCTATTGATTTCCCTTTACCATTTATCTGCTTTTATTTACTTTATTCTGCATTAGTAGTTTAATTATTTAAATCCCTATCGAAACCATTATTATTCTGTGACACTAGACTTAGTAATAATCAACACACATATCTCTTGGGACGACCTCGGCTTTACCATTTACTACACTACACACGACCGGGTACACTTCCCGTTAGTACACTAGGGTAGACCATAGGTATTTCGAGACACTATAAATATTAAGACCTGGTTAGTAAAACCTGCATCAAGTTTTTGGAGCCGCTGTCGGGGAGTTATATTAGGATTGATATTAAGTCTTTCATTTTATTTTAAAACTTTTCTCATGATCATATTTCAAGTTTTCCGGTACCCTAGAAGTTTTTAACATCGATGACCTCACTCTTGAGGAATACTTGGCGTTGACAAGAGCGGAACAAGGGTCGGGTCTCGTAAGACCGACAATTGGAGCGGATGTCCGTTTCGAAATCAAAGACCAATTTATGAGGGAGCTTCGCGCTAACCATTTTTCAGGAAATAGGGACGAAGATGCATATGAGCACGTTGAAAATGTCCTATACATCGCAAGCCTTTTCAACATTTCGGGCGTGTCTCATGATGCTGTTATGCTAAGGGTTTTCCCAATGACTCTTACGGAGCGCCAGAGATGGATTGAAAGATTGCCTTGGGCAATTAATACTGGGCGCTACTAAAGAAACACTTTATTCAAAGATATTGCCCGCCGTCAAAGATTTCTAACCAGCTTTTGGAGATCCATAATTTCAAACAAGAAGAGGACGAAACGCTGTATCAAGCTTGGGACAGATACAACGATCTTCTTTACAAGTGTCCTACCAATGATCTGAACAACCAGCAGAAGGTCAATATTTTCTACAAAGGAATTAACGTAACTACAACTATCAAGGACCTATCCCGAACATGACTCCTACTCTTGCTATTGAAGTCATTCAAAAAATGGCGGATCACTCTCAAAAATGGCACGACGGAGGAAGTAAAAGAAACCAAGGCGGAAGTTTTGACTGAATTGCAGCAATCGCTAGTAAAATTGAAAATCTCAGGAGATATGTGAAGGTCGAGAAACCGTTCATGCCATCCAAGTGGGTTGTGAAAGCTGGGAGGAGGACATCTACGAAGAATTTTCCTCATGTGGACGAAGAGAATATTGAAGAAGCTAAGTATGGAGAAAATCGACCATTTTACGGAGATAATCGAAATAGTAATGGTTATCGTGGAAATTACAACCGTGGGCCTTATGGAGAAAGAAAGCCCAATCTTGAAGAAACAATTAATAAGTTCCTGGAAAGTTGAGCCCAAAGACAAAAGGAGCAAGATGAGTGGTTGAAAGATTTCCGGAAAATACCGACAGAACCTTTCCAAGCACGACACAACTCAAAACCTAGAATCCATGGTAGAAGCTCAAAAAAGTAAGGAGGAATAACGATAAACTGAAGGATCTAAACCAACTATGGAATGTAAAGATTTTTGCTGATGACAACTCGACAGCAGGCCATTGAAACGGATTCGAGGATGATTGTCGACAGATCGAGTTACGCCGTAACCCTAACGAGTAACGACGTAACTATGTCTTTGACAGATAACGGGGTTATGAGAACACCGAGGATAACGACTCTAGCGAATTACGCCGTAACCAAGTAACCAAGAAACTCCGCCAAGCGTGAAGAATTCCGTAAGAATCGTGAAAGGATGGTCCCATGACATCAACTTGCCCTCTGCCCAAATCTAAGAAGAAATATCACGGTGCAAAATGATACCGCCTAAGGGAGATTGGTACGATCTGGGCTTCTTGTGATCCAGAAATGAGGTTTGTGATGGCGGAAGCAATAAGGATAGGATCAACCATAACAAATTTATGTGGCCGGCATATACTGATGATGAAAGACTCGAGAAACTCTCCCTTGAAGATGAAGAAGAGCCACTTATCACTCACTGGTGTACTCCTGTCATCATAACTGAGGTGGAGTCCACACGAGCATGGCCCACATGCAACCTTTTCCGTGAGTATTGCAATGGCGGGGATAGTGAAAGAGAAGAAGAGTGGACATGCCCTCATGAGCGTGAAAGACATTGTATAGAGTTCGGTGACTTGGCATTTGCTGACTGGTATGCAATACAATTCGGGGATGCCAAGATTAACCCGAATCTCCTTAAGAAGCTATAAATTGATTACGAGGACATTAAAAAAGGAAGAGGCTAATAAAGACATATAATGCGGATGAGAATTCAAGTGAAATGACAACATGGAATTACGCATATCTGGTGCGAAAGAGTAAAATCTCCCCGGGAAATTTTCAAGGCCATGCAACCCGTATGACGATATATGTAACGGGGAAGCACTCGGGAGAATAGGAAAAGATGAATTCTTTTGGTCCTCAACCAATGATGAGAAGAGAACGAGTTTGCCTTGGCTGGACAACCTAGGATTCGATAGCTGGGTAAAGATTAAGTATAGACATGTGGACCCATTAACCAAAGAGAAGATTTGGAAGGAGTACATGGATCGAGAAAATTCAAACAACGAAAGTCTCAACAACACGAGTGAAATAACAATTGAAAATGACAAAGAGTTGGTTAGTGATGAAAAAGAAGAATGCAAGCGCGTTCTAGTGGAAAATCTGCTCGATGAAGAATGGTTCAAGGGTACAGCTTCTGATGATGATGATATTGAGGGGATCCTAGATTACCTTGAGTTGCAAGGTAATGAGGAGTTTACTGATCCCGACGATGAAGCTTACGAACAAAGGAGGTGCAAACTCCGGGATTCCTACAAAAGACCACCTCCAATTATTGTCGAAAAATATGAATTCACTACCACCGGGACCGAAGAAAAATTTTGTAAAGTCCGAAAATCGAAACCAATGAATACCCGAACTGCTTCATGTCGCATGGATGAGGCATAACTTGATGAAAGATATTGAAGAAGTGGGCAGATCCAAAGGCCCCATAGAAGCCCCCGCGGCCCGAGTCTAACTTAAAGACTCATAAATAAAGAAAAGTGCTCTTTCGAGACAACCCATTATCCCTTTCTTTTATTTTATTTCCTTCGTTGGGTTTTGTGATTTCTAACTAGTTTTGCAGGAACGAGGAACTAATTACTGTAGCTGCTGACTGATTAACACGAGTTACGGCAGAACTCATCTTGGTGATTACCAGTAACAAACATTTTAGAAGCAGAACTTGGACGCATCACCACACCACGCATAATACCATCTCGTTGGTTACGTCGTAACTACTCGCTATGGACTCATTCCAGGTTTTGCAGCGGTTACTTACAGTAAATCCTCAAGAGTTACGACGTAACTTTCCTCTCGCTTAATTCTTTCATTTTAAAACACAATAACCTTGTATTAGTTTTAAATGAACTTTATGGGTGTGTTCCCTATAAACCCTCACGAGACTTCACTCGTCCACTTGGGACACCAAGTGGTTTAAAAAGCTTGTTGCATTCGCTAAATGCAACCGTGATTCCTACGAAAGTGAGTTAGGTTTGTTTTTAATTTTTCATTTTTCTTTTTAGAATTATGCTTGTCGGTATTGTGATTTCAGGGATTGAAGTTTGTTCATGACGCTTATACGAAGGCATGTTTCTTGTTCGTGGGCCTTCTTCTTTATGGAGCAAATTCAGGAAGTTCTCGCATCTAATTCTACCTTTCTCTTCACCTTTATTTAAATGCCTAGTACAAAAGGGACTTTGTACAATTCAAGTGGGGTAGAATTATCTCTTGAACTTTATTTTAGCCTCGTTTTCTAGTTTATTTTGAAAAATTATGCCATTTTTAAAATTTTGACATGTTTTTCTTAACCTTACTAGATTAGACCTTAGCCGAGCACATACAACCCTTGATATTATATGGTGAGATTAGCCTTATCCGTTTCCAATATTTTACCCCAAATCCACCAAATTATGAGTGTGACGGTAGCTTGTAAACTTTAGAACTTGGCATTTGCATCATTTCGAGACCATAGACGAGGTATGTTGAGTTAGCTCGATGTATTTGGACTTTTAGTTTTAGAAGGCAATATTATAGGATTATCACCCAAACAGCCTACCATTGTGAGTCTATCGATTAGTCACCTCGACTTTTCGACCCCCATGTGAAACCCTTTTGTTTCACTCATCTTTAGTGCAAGATACCCCTAGATACACCCTTCTGAACCATTCCTTTCATTTTGTTCACCCAATATATTGTTTTGATACACCTATACACCTTAGCCTACCCTGTAGTCTTTATTTGTGATTGAGAAGTCATCATTTGCCTAAGTTCAAGGTTCGAGTGGAAAGGTTCGGAAATCACGCTTTCATCGACAACATTTCTGAAGATCATTGAAGACCCCCCAAGTGGGGGGATATTATGTTACTATTGATTGTTATGTTGAAAAAAAAAGTTGTTATGATTATGATTATTGTAAAGTGCGATGTTATAAGCACTGTAGTATGAGCTTTATTGATTTAGTATCGAGGAGGTGACCTCGGTCACATTTAAAGATTGAAGTTGGTAGTTATGCCAACAGTTGGAGAAAAAGGTAGTGTGCCCATCACGAAGTCCTCTAATGACACATCTACCTTGCATTTCATGATCCGGTTTCTTGACTTCAAAGCTTGAACTTTGGGCGGATGGTAAGTGGTGATGACTTGGTTATAGATTTAGACTACCTGCTTGTTTTAATTTTACACCAATTATATATCCCATGTCTTATCCTACCCTTTCAGTCATGAAGCATGTCTAGGTGATGCAGCAAGCAATCTTTGGTGTCTTGGCCATGGATTTGGTCATGTATCATTGATTTTGTCCACTTCGCCGTGACATGTTAGTAATGACGAGTCACCCCTTAACCTTTGTCGTGTCTACCCATATTGCCTTTGAGAATTGTTTAGCCCTTAACTCTAGTGGTGGAGATTCGTGTAACCGCCAAGCTTATAATAGAATACATGTTATGACTGTGCGA
>OU343225.1:298506705-298669906 GCA_910596185.1 Chrysanthemum makinoi
GGATATTGGATTTCACATACACATCAAACCATAACTCAAAGTGGGCGATAAAGGTGGAAGTTCTAGAGAGAGAAAGTTAGAGGTTTAGGGAACTTAGTGAGAGAAAGAAAAAAATATTATTATGAGCTCCAACTCTCTACCTTGGGAGGTAGAGAGTATTTATAGTCTTACATAAAACGCCACACAACGGGTCGTGGATCGTGCATACAAGGTAAAGACCCGTCCGGCCTCCACGGTGTTACTAAACTAAATACTACTTAACATAGAAGTACTATGACTACGAAGCTAACGATTACATATACTTGAGGTGACCGACTTTAATACCCGGATTTCTAATTCCTAACAATCTCCCCTAAGGGAGGTCACCTCAAACATATACTAAAATGACATTGAATACAATCTGATATTACATTAACAATTGATCTTGCATTCTTGATGTAGTACTTTGTCAAGCTCGTAGTCATTGATTCCACACATTGCATGTTTGGTTAATCCAAGTGAAGGTCTTTTAATGATCCACGGATAATAATGTTCGCCTTTGAGATCATCACTAATAGAAAATCTCCGATACATCCATTGTGGTGTTGGTATTATGTGATGTTGTGACTTTCGGACCGACATGCTCACATTCAGATCATGATATCTTCTCACGTGAGTAGCTGGGCATGGAGTTGAATATCGAGTCATTGATGCACCAATCATGATTTCTTTTGATATGAATTTGTTGTGTGAGCATGCGGCTATGGATTGACGCTTCATTCCGATCACCGCAAACGCCGGTGTACCCGCATAAGATAGTTAGCAAAGCGCATCGAAAGTGTCTTTGATCACTTTCGTTGAGGTACACGCCCACGGTTCCTCGCTGATCAAGAAGTACTTCGCGGATCGTATAATTCAAGAATTTCTTTGACAGTTTCAGAGTCGTTCTAGCCGTTCTCAAACCGAACGCCTCAAAGAAGACAACACGAGTGAGTGAACCAAATAATTTACGCCCATCGATTGATGAAAAGAGATTTGAAAACAATCCGTATTGCTCAATAGAAATTGTTTTTGCAATATAACGAAGGTTTTAATGAAAATCAATTATCAATCATAAAACACCTTTGATTTGAAAAATTAGTACACGGCCGACGTGCTAATGAAAAGAGTTTTAAAGCACAAAGACCGGTTTTTCAAAGGTATCCGCAATCCATAACCTCGAACTGTGATTGATTCAAAAGATTGAATCGCCCCATTGTTTTCGCTCAGCTTGTCACATGGTTGATCTGTATAATAGATCTCACATGCCACCTACCAGGAGCTTGTTAGATGTTGGCTCCGGAAGGCTTTCCATCTTCATTGTGAATATGTAAACACATCACTCGGATGTTCTGGCAATACCACAAGGATAATGCGTAGGACTCAAGATATAATCTCTTTCCACATTGTGTGAAACAGAGAGTCTTCATTGAAAGTGTCCTAATGAGATTTATTGATGATCTCGTGGCACTAGACTCAATTTGTGCATATTTGGATCCTATATCGGAGACTTGGGAGAGGGTCTCCTCCTTCAATATCAACAATCTCTAAGAGAAAGTCGATAGATAATGTCGGTTCCCCGTGAGAATGAAACAAGTCCTTTTAAGAGGAACTTGAGTGGTTTGAGAAGTTGAAGTGCAAGTAGGCCACCGGGTCCATGACGCCTTGTCTTCAATACCGATGTTACCATCTCAGAGCATATGAATTGAACCCTTCCGCTCTAAGGTTGAATATATGGAGGGCTATTTGTTTTCACCCTTTTCTCATTCAATTCTTGTTCATTCTTCAACCCTTCAAGCTTACCGAGACTTCATAGCAAGAACCTTGTTGGGTTTATTCAAAGACTAGCTCACCTTAGTCCGACTCTTCCCATATCTCATTTTTCTCCTTTTATCATCATACCTAAGAACTCTACACTAACTAGTGGATAGTACCTGGGTAGATCCCTCCGCTCAAGGATCATGGGAACACATACCTAACCTTATCATCCTTATATCACCATACATAATGTAAAGTTGGTCGGTCTTTTTGGTATTGTTCATCCGCCATAGAACCAATTTGAAAATCAATCCACATACTTATGATATTTTATCAAAGCATTTTGTACCTGAATTGTTTTTGATATTTTTAGAAGAAGAACTCCCCTCAACATGTGAATCAAGTATTTGAAATAGTTTTCCACACGGAGGCAAGAGAAAGAATTAACTTCTTTGATTACCATTTTCAAAAAATATTAACATCACTTCCCTAATCAATCAAGTAGATAAAGCATTTTGGGGAAGGATGAGGTTTTCATGATTTTGCTCCCTCAATATGTGCCTCGAGATTTGAAAAGAGTTTTGCACATACTAGAGGGAACCTCACACTTGAGATAAGTTATCACGCTTCAAATCATAGGTTTAAGATAGATGCTCCCCCTCAACATGTGCATGGAAAATTTGAAATCGCTTGTCACATGTGGGAAGGAGAGCTTGTACATCCTTATAAAACCATTTACCGAATTATCAGCTTAAATCCAATTTAAATCACACATTCTCCCCGATCACAATTATCAAATCATTTGAGATTTGTGATCTCTTATAGATTTAAATTGATTTTGAAAGCTTTTAAGGAGATTGTGACTTGATTATGAAAAGCTTTTAACCGATAATGATCGGATTTTAAGACTTTAAACTCCATTGATAAAACATGCTGAATATCTTTTGAAAACAATTGAATGCCAAATAACCTTTTAATTTAATTGAAATCATTCTCCCCTCAATCAATGACATAGGTTGTTGATTGAGAGATTGATATTTTGACAAATAAGTCAGATGATTATCAAAAATAGAGACTGAAGTTATTTTTCAAAGCAATTAGTTTTCAAGAGATAAATGTTTAAAGAATCGAGCATGGAATTTTGAAAACATGATAAAGTATGGCTCGTTTTTTGAAAAAGCTGGTTATCGTCAAATGACAATAAACCATTGTTTCTCTTTCTCCCAAAAATATATTTTTATTTTTTTTTTAAGAATTCGAACAACATCTAAAGTCCCGTGTCATTCTTTGAATGAAAGCACAAAGACCGTAGATATTATCGAACCGAGAAAAACATGACAAATTGACAATATTTTTGAAGAATTTTTTGAATTTTTATTTTTATGGTTTTGAAGGTTTTATAATTTTGTATTTTGTTTTTCGAATAGATATATACAAGAGATAGATGAAGATAGACCTTTACTCCTCGCCTTCCTCCCGAAGACGTTTGAGTGTTTCGTTGAAGACTTTCAAGCCAAGACGTGGAAGAATAAACTCAAAACGTTCTCTTGGAAGAGCTTTGGTGAAGATGTCCGCTAACCGATATTGCACTCACAAAATAGAGTTCCACCACACCTTTTCCACTTGTTCCCCGATGAAATGATGTCAATGTCGATATGCTTTGCTCTTGAGTGTTGAACGTTGTTGCATGAGAGAGCAATAGTACTTTTATTATCACAAAGACAGGGATTTTGTTGAATTCAAAGCCATAGTCCGATAATTGAGATCTCATCCATAAGACTTGAGCACAACAAGATGACATGGCTATGTATTCAACTCTCAGAGGAAATAGAAGTACTCATTTGCTTTGAAGACCACTCACAAGCTTATCACCCAAAAACGAAAGCACCTCCGGATGTACGACGAAGTATCTTGACACCGCATGATCAAGATTCTGATAGGTCGTTAGTAATATGGGTGTCTTCGGTACCAAAGTCCCATATTGATGGTTCCTTGGAGATACCGAAAGACCCGCTTAACCGCTTCAAGGTGCTTTTTAGTAGGCTTAGCCTGGTATCTAGCACACATGCAAACAAATAACAAGATGTTCGGTCTACTAGCTGTGAGGTACATCAGGGATCCAATCATACTACGATATTTTGTTTGGTCAATCATGATCCCCGAGTGGTCCTCATCTAGTTTGGTTCGATCAATCATGGGAGTGTCAACAGGTCAAATCCAAATTTCTTTAAGATCTCAGTTGCATATTTAGATTGATTTATGAAAATGCCTCCGACTTTGTAAATTTGTAATCCCAAGAAAATGACATTTGTCCCATCATTGACATTTGAAATTTTGAACTCATTTCATTAGAAAACGATCACATTCCATTGGGTCTGTCGAGGCAAAAATAATATCATCAACATAAATTTGAACGTGAATTAAATGTTTGACTTCCTCGGTGAACAATGTTGGATCAATCGCTCCTTTGCTAAATCCGGTTGATAGAAGAAACTTTGATAGTGTATCATACCATGCCCTTTGAGCTTGCTTTAAACCGTAAAGGGCCTTCTTCAAACGATAAACGTGAGTAGGATGCTCTTGATTTACAAATCCTTCGGGTTGGTCGACGACGACTTCTTTAAGATCTCCGTCAGAATGCCGCCTTCACATCCATCCGATAGACTACCATGTTCTTACTAGATTAGCCGAAGATTCTGATTGCCTCGAAAGCAATGGAGCAAAAGATTCTTCAAAGTCTATACCTCCTCTTGACGGTATCCTTTAGCAACTAATCGAGCCTTGTTCTTCAACACATCACCATGCTCATCAAGTTTCACTTTGAAGATCCATTTTAGAGCAATGATCATAGCACATTCTGAGCGGTACTAACTCCCATACATCAAGTCGATCAAACTCATGAATTTCATCTTGCATAGCATTGAACCAGCTATCTTCATTCATGGCAGTTTTAACATCCTTTGGTTCGACCTTAGAGAGTACGGAGTTGAAGAAGCACCATAAGGCATCGGTTGCAAGTTGTTTCCGTGTGATACGGACGAGAGGATTTCCAATGATGTTGTCTAATGGATGATCGTGAGTCCATTTTCTCAGGTGTTCATGTGGTAGTTGTTGAGGGACCGGCAAAGGTATCGATCCTCCGAAGAAGATGGTTCATGAAGATTCAGAGCAAATATGTTTTCAAACGGAGCATCTTCATGAGTAGCAAAGGGATTAACTTCATCATTGATGCCGTAAACAGTTCCATGATGTACATTTGAAGAATGATGATTTGTTGATGAGATCAAGGATCGCCAGGCGCTTCTTGACTTAAAGATATTGAGATCGAGGGATTGACTTCATTCAATGGAATATGAGCCTTCTCTGTAGGATCAACACCTCATTAGTACTGGATCATAAAGTTCATCAAACATAGGATCAAACAATTTCTTTAAATCATCTTCAGATGGAGGTACATATGGAGTTTCTGAGAAAAGTTTGGAACAAGGGATGAACCAATTGATGATTGAAGTGCGTCCGAACTGAATTGTTCAGAGCCGTTGACCTGGGCTCATACGTAACGAATTGTTTCCATGATGTTTCCGGTTCTTTTGTTGTAGATTCGGTATCCCTTTTTGTTTGGTGCATACCCTACAAATACTCCAATGTCCGCTTTAGCTCTAAGTTTGCCTAAGTCTTGACATTCATTAGTTGGATAGCACAAAGCTCCAAACACACGAAGGAAAGAGAGATTAGGTTTTCTTGTGGACAAGTTCATATGGTGTCTTTCCATGAACAAGGTGAATCAGTGGAACGATTTTGTGTGTAGCATGCAAAGGCAATAGCTTCCGCCAGAGAAACATTGGAACTTTGAGTAAATCAGCATTGTTCTAGCGGCTTCTACAAGAGTTCGATTTCGTCCTTCAACTACACCGTTTGTTGAGGAGTTCGTGGAACACTTCTTTGATGGCTGATTCCAATGCTTTCATAGAATTCACTAAGTTATTTGTTAACAAACTCGCCCATTGTCCGTCCGATATTCGACGGTTTTGTTAAGTCGAACCTCGAACTGTTTGATGAGTTTGATGATGATATCGGAGTTTCATCCTTTGTCCTTAAGAACTTGACCTGTGAATCTAGAGTAATCATCAACTATAACTAACACATATTTCTTCCCAAAGATATTCTGCACTCTCATTGGTCCACATAAATCCATATTAATTGTATGAAGAACTGTGATAGTTAGTAGGTTTGGGTTTATGGGCATACTTTTGCTTTTTCCCAATTGACATGCTGAACAAAGATGATCCTTTTCATACTTTAGTCGAGGTAAACCTACAACTAAGTCCTTTCTCGAGAGATCATTGATGGTGCCGAAGTTCAAGTGATTGAGACGTCGATGCCATAACCATGACTTTGTTTTGAAGCCTTGACAAACAAGCAAATTGGAGAAGACTTCATCATATCTTCTATAGAGATGGTGTAAAGATTTGAACCACGAGTTCCTCTTAAAGTTCCTTACCATCAAGTTCTCTAACAAAACAAGTATGTTTTCTGAATGCTACTTCTAGATCAATCACGAATTGACCACGAGAGAACGTGATTATGACCAAGACCTTCCACATAGTATACTCTAGAGATAACACTATCACCAACAACATAATCACCATAACCCATAATTGCACCGAAATGATCATTACCGAATCTAACTGTCCGATGAATTTGCTCACGGTTCATGAGCCGCGACCGCTCCGGCCATATGCTTGGAATGTACTGAGTCCGTGTACCACGTAACGATTTGAACGATCTGCAGTTGAACACGCAAGAATGGATAACTGGATAATTGGGATCCCCATGCAAGAATGGGTTCCACTTGGTTAGTAACAAAGAATTGGAACACCCACATCGTAAATAGAAACATCCATATCGTAAGTAGAAGCAATGGAATCATTGGGAATAGATGCAATGTCGGTGTCCAGATTTGACCTATTCAAAGTATGTTCACTTTAAGGGAATAGTTCTACCAAGAGGCATCCATTTTCTAGGGCATAATCTTAGCAGCTGAGAGCAAACCGATTATTCTTATGGCCAAAAGGTATCCAATAATAACCTATCTTTATAAAAGTTCTTCCCGTGGGTTTCCACTGTTTTCTAACAATCTTTCGTTTTTGCCTTTTGCCTTATTTGCACGATTATTAGCATTAACAATTTTAACTGGGCATTTGACAAAATTAGACAAAGCATTCACACCACATTCATGATTAGCAACAGATTCAAGCGCACATCATTACAAGGTTTGCAAATAGTATCGAATTCAATTAATTACAAGACTTGCTAATACTAGAATCAACACGATTCGCTTTATTCAACTCAAGCTTAAAGTTCCTAGATTGGTCTTCTACTCTCTTCCAATGCACATTCTTAGCTTGCAAGGTCCTATCATTCCTTGTATATTCTTGAGACTTTGACCGCCGCTTTAAAGTCACTGATTACTCCCAGAGAGGAATGGGAACATTAGTTGGTTGATCTACTTTTTGCATTCCCCAACTTGATGTGCAAGGATTTGAAGTACTAAGGCACATTAGTGTATACTTTCTTAAGACGTGATTTGAGCTTTTTGCGTGCACACTAAAGTTCACTTTCTTAGCACTAACATATCCGAATCAACTACTTGAAGGCACATTAGTGTTTCTTAAGACTGCATAGAACGGATTTCTGCTGGCACTAGGCATAGAACAAGGCTTCACAGCCTTGCCTTTTTCACCTAAGGGTTTTGGACATGTTGCAATTACACATTCTAGCAACTCTTGAGATCGTTTGGCCTGGAGGCAAGCAAACCTAATTTCTATCAAGAGGTTTAAT
Source organism: Chrysanthemum makinoi (assembly GCA_910596185.1). Classification (NCBI taxonomy): domain Eukaryota; kingdom Viridiplantae; phylum Streptophyta; class Magnoliopsida; order Asterales; family Asteraceae; genus Chrysanthemum; species Chrysanthemum makinoi. The sequence goes on from OU343225.1 coordinate 298,514,323, forward strand.
GAAATCCTCTTCAACAATCTCACGGAGACATTCTAGACTATCCTTAAGGTGAGCACAATAGTCATGAAAAGCATGTTCATTATTCCTAAGATGAGGAGGAATATATTTAACTGTCACAAAGGTATTTGCAATCTAAGGGTGACTTTGAGACAACATTCTTATTGAAAACAAGTGGCGGTTTCCCATTTCCCTGACTTCTCAGATTCTCAATTTCCTTTGTAAAGACGTTATTTTTTCGTTGTTTTGGTCACGAGTGACTTTCATTGAATCATATAACTCTTTAAAGTGTCGCTTAACTTTTTCATTTTCTTCTAGAAAACTCTCGTTTGCCTTTTGTAAGGCATTAACTAAGTTTTGAAGATGAAAAGTTTGAGAGTATTGAGAATCTAAAGGATGAGGCATTTGGGATCCGTCATATTGTTCTTTCACCCTTTAATTGAGAGATTTGGGCTTTCAACTTTTGATCGTTACAATGATTCGAATCTGCTCATCACGCTTGTTAATTTCAAAAATCGCATCAAATTCTGGAGCATCCAAGGATGTCTTGATATTTGAGGTTTTAACATTTTCTTTAGATGTTGATATTTTAGTTGTAAATTAAAATGTTCAACTTCTAGTTTAGAAAAATGTTTAACCAAATTATCGATCATCCTCAATCAATTTCTCATTAGTTCAATTATCTTTTCAAGCTCAATGACACGATCATGGGAGACTTTCGGAGCAACAGATAATTCATGAAATTGAGAAGCATTAATGGAACAATTTGAAGTGTGAAAACACCTTGAGCAATACATTCGAAATAAGATTCTCATTCAAGGTATGCAAGTTCTTCCTCTCAATCTCATTATATTTTAATGCTCGCCCATAGTCACTAACCTCAACTATCATTGCATCAAATTCCTTTTCCATTTCTTTAATATCTGAATTCATTCCCTTTTTAAGACTCTCAAATTGATCTTTTAGTTGTTTTAAAGAGGCATGACCTCGTTAAATAACATTCTTTAGTTTGCTCAAAACCCTTTCTCCTTCGTTATACCAGTGGTGTGATCCTTTTCTTGCAAGTTTTCTCAAAATCAACAAATAGTTGAAAGATAACATATTGACTGATTAAGGTCTTGCCTTTAGTGGCAATAGTTCTAGGAACTAGATGCATTGGTGTATTTGGAGGATACACGTCAGGTTTCATAACTTCCATCAACCAGGCTTAAACTTGTTTAAGGCAATCCATTCCCTTTTGTAATCATGGGGTGATGATTACTTTCTTTTCTTTACATTTTGATCATCTAGTTTCTTGTTTATCCTTTTCCCTAGTGATTTCATCCATTTCTTATCTTCCTCTCGTGCACTCAAAGCAACTAGGTTTCGTCTAGGTTTAAGGATTTCATTGCCATCATAAAGAACCTTATGAGCATTTCTAGCCTTTTTAATCCTCTCGGATTTGGTTCCTCAATAAAGGGAATGCTATGCTTATCTCTTAAGACTCTATGCTTAGTGATCATGAAAATTGAATGGTGTTTCCTTTGTACGTACAACTTATTTTCAAGCTTGTTTTTCAAGGTTTTAGATTAGAAAAATCATTCAAAAGTTTTGATTCCTTAGCATTAAATTCTTGCTTAAGCATTTTAACATTTTCTTGAAGTTCTTGTTTTTGCTTAGCAGTTTTAGAAAGCTTTTCTTGTAAGGATTTAACTCTTGTTTTAATACTTCTTCTCTAAACCTACTTTTTCTAATAGTTGTACGCATATGGTCATCCATTTCCTCACGCAGTGGTCAACTCAAATTTAACATGTTGTTCATAAATAGCAACACGTTCTTTATAGGCATTAAGTTCGTAGATTACAGACTCATCAGGGGCACAGGCAGGTATTCATCAAAAATATAGTCATTGTTGATCAGGAGATGCATCACTTGTACAACTTCACTTTCACTTTGTTTCACATATTGATCATATGGGACAACATTGATATTACCCATATTTTCAATATTTGATACAAAAGTTTCAGTTGATAGTACTTTGTCATGCATCTTTTGCACATCAGGATCATCGTATAGTTTTAGTACCTCTGAGATGAGTTTGTCTTTGGATGGGCCAGCTTGTGGTGAAGAGGAGACCTTGGGAGAAACCATTGGAGAAATGCTAGCCATAAAGATTGTGTGTGCAGTAGTTCCATCATCCACATCGAGTCGATGCATCACAATCACGACTTGAAAGGCATTCCGATGATTGTGACCTATTTCCTGATAGCCGCCATCCACATCTCATCATAGGTCTTGGCATTGCCTTCAGCTAGAAACAACAATTCCTCTTCATCCAAAGCAGCACCATTTTCTTGAGCTTGCACAAGCAAGATCTTATCTCAAGTAATCAAGATTCTGTGGAGCTTTGGAGATGTGCAGTTCCTTGCAATGTGTCCCTCACCACCACAATTATAACATTTGATCGGCTTAGCTTGACCTTGATTACCATTCCTTCCTCGATTCTGATTATCAACATAACCTCTACCACTCCACCTCTCTTCCCTCGATCATACTGTCTTTCCTGAACTGGTTGCACCACGATCCTCCCATCTTTAACAGTAGCTTGAATGTGTGGGTTAGATGTCGTTCGAGGTTGTTATTGGTTTGTGGGAGAGAATTCATGTTTTGACTAATCAGGAGAGCTAGTTGATTAATGAAATTGCCCACGTGTGCATCAAAGACGCTTGTTTGAACATAGGATCAGGAATTAGTTTGTGATTACCATTTTCCATGGGTATGACTTGTGAGGCTTTGGTTGTGATTCCGATGTTTGAGTAGAAGGCAGCTGAGTCATTAGACGAGCTTGTTCTCCCCGTTGGTTTTGAACCGATTAGAACCAATTTTTCAAACATCGCATGTCTCTCATTCCAAGGAGGAAGGCATAGAGTTGCTCATAGTTTGTATTCTTCAATCCTTTAGTGAGCTTCACAGAGGTGACAAACTTGTGCCATTCGGGATTCATGTTGTTCACAAATTTTGAGTTCAAATGAATGTTAGGCATAGTCATTCCGATGTTCCTCATGTCATTCACCAACTTATGAAATCTCACATAGTACTCATAGACACTCTCATCTGGTTTCATCTTGAAGTGTTCAAAATCGTCATAGAGTTGGGATTCTCTTTCTTCCATAGTTAATTTCAACGAGAGAAGCATCTTGACATTATCCCATAACGCCTTTGCTTTGTTGTGATTGATCAGCTTGTAGATGTCTTTAGGAAGACCTGGAAGAACAATGTTTGAAGCCCCGATATCAAGATCGAATCTCTTTTCTCCTTATCATCAAGCTCATCATACATCTTTGGTCCGGTCCATTCCAGAAATCGAGTTCCATCTTCAGCAGTATCAAGTACATCTCTAGTCGTCTCAACTCGATACGGTCCTTCATCAATGGATTTGAGAATGTTGACACCATATTCCTTTCCAAGGCAAGATAACTGATTCGCTTGAGCCCAAGAATCAGTAGTCGGGCTCAAGCTGGGACGAAAGACCGAATCCACCGCTTGAACATCCTCAAAACAAGAGATGATAGTAGGAACGCTTGTAGACATGTTTCAAGCTCTACGGGATTTTGCAATTCTTTGATTAAACCGGAATAGATTCTTTTCACGGATTTTACTAAACCAAAAGAACAACCGTAAGAATAAAATACCTAAGAAGAAAAGGTCTAAATGAAGTCACAACCTATATACCAACACGCACACTCAACTCTCAAAATTAATCAAGTCGCTAAATAGCCAACTCGCTTAAGTCTCAAGTCGCTATATAACAACTCGCTACAATCCAAGTCGCTAGCAAAATTTTGGCAAGAATTCGCTAAGCACCAAGTCGCTAAATATTCAAGTCGCTAAATAGCAACTAGCTAGGTACCAACTCTCGCTAACACAAGTCGCTAACAATATAAAGTACAAGTCGCTAACTTACACCGTCGCTACGTAGTGGAGAATCCACTAATTGTACTTTTTGTCGGCTTGTCTCAATAGACAAGTCGCTAACCCAACCGCTAAGACTTTAACTACAACCGCTACCAAATTGTAAAGCAAGTCGCTACCAAGAAAACTTTTCCGTGGCTCAAGTCGCTAGCATGAAAAAACACATGAAAACCACTTTTCAATCCAAAACAACCCAACCAAGATGATTCAAACCTTCTAAATCAAAACCTAAACACTTGTGATGATTCTAAACACAAAAGTACTACCAAAATCGAAACTTTAACACTAGAAATCAATCAAATGATGCCAAAACCACTAAACTTTTTCAAACTCAAAACCACCTAAAAACCACTAGAAATCCAAAGATATGTAAGATATGATCTAACCATGGCTCTTGATACCAATTGTAGGATATTGATTTCACTTACACATCAAACCATAACTCAAAGTGGGCTTATAAAGGTGAATTTAGAGAGAGAAAGTTAGAGGTTTAGGGAACTTAGTGAGAGAAAGAAAATCTTATTATGAGCTCCAACTCTCTACCTTGGAAGGTAGAGAGTATTTATAGTCTTACAATAAAACGCCACACAACGGGTGTGGATCGCATACAAGGGTAAAGACCCGTCCGGCCCCACGCATGTTACTAAACTAAATACTACTTAACATAAAAGTACTATGACTACGAGCTTTCTAACGATTACATATACTTGAGGTGACCGAATCTTTAATACTTGGAATTTCTAATTCCTAACAGTTTCGATGTACAAGATAGATTATTACTAGATCCAAGGATATTTATATCCTTGATGATGTTGTAATAAGGAGTTGGTCTCCCTGATTAGTCGTTGGTGTAGTGTTGTAGGTCTCCATAGCAATGTAACTAGGTGCTTAGCCTACCTAACAAAGGGTAGGCGACGCTAGAAAGGGTTCACTTTGGAGTTGAAAGAACCCTGTGGTGGCCTAGTACCGAAAAAAGAGTAGGCTACATGTGAAGCCCCATAAAGAGTTGGTGTCGTGGTAGTGTTTACGAATCCTCGAGTAGGTGACTCTCGGGAGTGGAGTAGTAAGGGAAGGTGTCTTTGTAGCCTTTAACCACTATAAACGATGCGTCGTTATGTGCTTCTACTTTTATCTTTCATTTCACTTTATATATCTCATCAACATCCAACATACACATCTAAATAGATTGACATAAGTCGATCCATATATTTTAAAATGAAGTTTTAATTGGTAAAACTATTCAACCCCCCTTTTAGTTTTCCACAACTCTATTTAGAAAGCATTAATTGTCCCATTCCCAAAGAAGTTATAACTTAGACAAAACACGGTATTTTGTCCAAACTATCTTTGGTCATGTTTGTCTTTTTTCAATAACGTTGTAAACCATTGTATAATAAGATCATAAGTAGGAGTAGAAAGGTTGACAAGTTTGTGCACTTAACGCCGACATTCACAAATATCTTCTCTCCTCCAAATACAACTAAGTCTCAGAATATCTCGCCATTAGTTATAGTTGTACTTGCTTAGCTTAAGTTTAGTGAGAGAAACCATACGTCATTCAATCTCAAGTATTGTTCCGCAAACACTTAGGTATAATTCTTTGTTAATTGCAAATAAAATTAAACGTTAAAAAATTATGTCTTTTACTTTACGTTTATCATTTAACAAAGTATTTCTCATAACATTGCTAAGTTATGGAACTTGGATAAATTATCTTTGTAGTTAATTCTAACCAAATTAACGAGAACAACAATAGAGTTTTTTACGAGTTAGTTTGGTAATTATATTGCAAAAAGGTATAGTTACTACGGAGTATCATTCAAACAAAGCTAGGAGTTAAAAGAGTCTGATTATCAATGGACTATTTTTCGAAATTTGCTAACCCACATAAAATCCATTCACAACAATCCACTCGCGAGGTGTCACCGGTGATTGGTTTATGAGAGGTGATCCCACAAAACCAATCACCCACCGACACCTCAACAGTGAATTGTTTTTGTGGATATTTTATGCGTGGTCAGATCATTGCTTCTATTTTTCAACCTATGTTGTTACTTTTGGGCCTTATTATTTGTGATATCTTGATTATATTATAATTGATTATAAATGTTTTGTAATTAGATTGCAAATTGCTCATCAATGCAAAATTGAAACCATGATGAAGCCATGAACAAAGAAGAATTCAATGATCAAGAAGGCAAATCAGCAAACAATAACTCATCATCTTTAGAAATGGCTCCAATGGCTAGCGCTCAAATCCTACTTTAACAACGAGATATGTGTCTTCGGCTAACAAAGGCACATAGACTTGCCGATCAATACGTTATTATATGGTTTTATAGATAATAAAAAGAGAAAATTACCAAAAGAGGCCAATTTTTCAAGGTTGGTCCATTTTTTCTAGACACTTTTCTCATCTCTTTCCCAAAAGAGCCACGCCAACTGCCGACTCCACCTCTTTTGTGGCATGTGTCAATACAAGTACAAAGTTAGGTGAGGATGCTTTACCTTTGATTAAATGACAAATATGCCCTCTTTCTCTCATATAAATGGAATCACTTTATAGTCAACCTATATTGGTTATTTCATCTCTCACGAAAAAGATTCTGGCAATAATTATAACATATTTGAAAGTGTCGTCCAATATTTGCAAGTGTTGTTAATCAGCTTCAATCATCCATTAACTTTTTATGTTCTTTCATCTCTCATAGAAAAAGATTCCAAGTAACCAGATCCTAAGAACCATACCAACCATATCGATCCCAAGAACTATATCATTTACTATTGAAAATGGAAGCATATCTGTTAGGACCGAATAACATATATAGATTTATGTGGTTTGGAGGTCGGGGTTGGTGGAAGAAGATGAAGATCTTCATCCTTTTTAGAGAGAGAAACTAGAGAGAGAGAGGAGAAAACACAAGACTTTTATTAAGAAAACACACACTACACCTTTAGCCTAATGATTCACCTCCCCCTCACAGAGTCATGAGGGTATTATAGGCTCAACAAACCAATACTTTTCCACTTAAACGATACTAGTCCCTATGGGCAAAGTATACTACTATCTAGTCCAATTCAATAGGTGACGTTATGTTTATAAAAAAGCATGCTAACAACTCCCAAGATATCTCATACGTGAATGGTTACAATGAGACCTATAAATACATAAACAAAGTAAATTACAATAGTAATAATGTTGACTTCTTGAAGTGCGGAGTCTCTGTAGTCTAGATACTGAGGCAAACTTTAAGTTCTCCCTTCCGACGATCTCGGATTTGATCTTGCATGCTAACGCACAAATCCTTGTAGATCTAACTTCAACTATAACGGTCTAGTTAGGTTATTACCCCTCCTAACTAGTGAGCCTTTTCATTCTTTTGCTCCTCCTGAATCGACAACTCTCTTCCAACACGCAAATGAGAAAAGTAGACTCTTCTAGCACAATGGTTGTCGTTCTAGGAACATCGTAACAACATAACTCACTTAGTATTGCATCCGTTGGTAAAAGCCCGATGTACACACACTACTTCCTTCTTCGCCTCTTAAGCACAAATCCCTCAGTAATCCAATAACGGAAGATGAAATACCAACTTCTCCCTCCCGATGGTTGCACCTATCGGAATCATCATAATGTTGCATGTCAGTATTACCTTTCTCTTGATGCAATATTAACATCATAGCTTGATCAAAATTGCGGAGAATATGTCGCAAAAATATACTCTCAATAATTCTCTGACCAACCTTTAATCGAACCTCTTTTGAATTCACCGGCTAATAGTAATGACCACATATGGAGATAACCCGATACGACTAACTTGAAAATGAAGTAATCATCCCAACTTTGTGACTTACTACTTGTTCTAAATTTCGACCAATCCACAACTACGCAGACATCGAGCACAACAACGAACTCCTTAAAGTGATGGTTACATAATCAGGAGCACTACAACGTAACTCCTTACATCACCATAAACAGCATTGTCAAATTTCATAATGTGCTCCAACAAGTTATCAAAGATAAAGAAGTCCACCCGCGGAAATGTCACGTCAATTTTCACCTGCAGTTTTTTCGATCTTTCGCCAAGCCGTGAATTTTGTATCCTCCAGAAAATTTTATACCAACATACCACTCATCCAAATTTAAAAATTGTATTCAATCTTTTGTAGCATAAAAATTCTGGATGACATCTTCGAATTTTGAATGCAATCTCAACCATATGTGTGATATTACATGGAGCCCAATACCTTAGCACGTTTCATAACCCAAAGGTCGTTTCAAATGCATAATCTATAAACGCCCATGAACCAAAGAACAACACCCAATCCATATTCAGGTTTTGTAACCGTGTATATTAACGCACATTTCACAACCATTTCAAACCTAACCCTAAAAACTCTAAAGATAAACATCCGCCTACCACACACCTTTTCTCCCAAACCGGATATGAAAAACTCAAACCATTTAAACCTCAAACTAATACCACAAACACTATAACCATACCATTCTTCTTTTTTTCATGAGAGCTCGTCAAGATCCTTCCTGGGGTCTCGGGTAAGGTTTTTGTGATTTGTTTATGTTTTCGAGTCTTGTTTAGATTCAAGCGAACCAAGAAAGTGAAGTAACATGATTGTTGCATTCATTTCGTTATGTTCTTGGATAAGAAAGCAATTGGCAATGATGATATTCAAGTTCAATTAAAACAATCTTGAAAAAGGTTGCAAAAAAAATTGAACATGAATCTGAGATCGAATGATTTTCTGTTTTTGAGATGAGTTATTGGGTATGAGATGGAGTTGAGTTAGGTAGATTTGATGGATGAAAATTGTGTTGGATTTGTTTGTTGAATGGTATTTGGTAAATGGTATGTAGTATATTGTGGTCAAGGTCATGTTTACGCCTAGCTTTTTCTTCTCATCAGTCCCTACACGTAAGATTCTTAACTCAAATCTTTATGCGTAAAAACGTGTCTTGGTCCTATGCGTAACGCTACTGCATCCGCTTATGCATAAGCTGTTTCAGTTATGTGAAACATACGCTAGTAGTATCTAATGCATAACTTCACAAAGTAAATAATTTTGAAGATGCATGCTTATGTTGTTTGGTTTACCAGACCGCACGCTCAGAAAGTCCTTATATAGAAAAACTAGGTTTTGACCTTTCACTTTTTTTACGAGGTTTTCCGACCACTCTTCCGCCAATCTTCTTCATAAAACCGTAAAACAATAAAGATGCTTCTTTGACCGCTTGACCATGAGAACTGAAGGTTTGACCACTAATATTATTCACGGATATGGTACCAAAAAAAGTCGTATAAGGACTGTTTGGACACGTTTACCACAAACAGATATTACTTTGATGGGACCATGACTTATTTTAGACCAATAAAGAAGGGATACATTATAACTTGTTCCAAAACTGATATTGCAAAAGAGTAGGAAAAAAATTTTCCGACACACAAAAAAGGATAAAAATCAGTTTAAAACAAGATTCGGACCAACATAAATCATCAAAAGTTAACCATGGCTCTGATATCACTTGTTAGGACCGAATAACATATATAGATTTATGTGGTTTGGAGGTCGAGGATGGTGGAAGAAGATGAAGATCTTCATCTTTTTTAGAGAGAGAAACTAGAGAGAGGGAGGAGAAAACACAAGACTTTTATTAAGAAAACACACACTACACCTTTAGCCTAATGATTCACCTCACCCCTCGGATTCGATGGTATTTATAGGCTCAACAAACCAATACTTTGCCACTTAAACGATACTAGTCCCTATAGCCAAAGTATACTATGATCTATTCAATTCACGATGCGGACGCTATCTTTATAAAAAAGTGAGGCTAACAATATCGATCCGAAACCATACCGATCCTAACCATAGCAAATCAAAACGTGAAAAGATTCCGCTTTTTTGGTATGTGGCCTGAGAAAAAGATTTCGCAACCATACCAATGATATGCAGTTTCAAGATCCAATGCATTATGATTAAGAACGAAGTATGTAACTCTCTATAAATGGAACCCTCGATCTGAAAAGATCTAGCTATGGGTCGAGAAAAGATTCGTGATTCCATGAAATTTTGAAAAGCTTTACTATTATTTTGCCGAATTTTTGAATGTTTTTGTATTAACTTGGTTTGGTACTTGTATGAATCTTTTGATCATGCTTAGATACATCTTTTTCGATCTCGTGATGCGTGGTATTTTTTTATCAAGTTTTATGATTCTCATATACATCTTTTTCTGATCTCTGTGATGCGTGGTATATTTATTTATTTATTTATTTATTATTTTTTAATAAGGGTTAATTAAGTAAAGTTATGTTGAGATGAATTTATTGAATGGGTGGATCTAGTGATGAAATAAGTAATTTTGTGTCGTAATGGATCAAGATAGATACCTGTGGTTGAGCATTGAGTATTGGCACAGCGCTTTGAGCATAATTTGTTAAATCAGCAATGTGGGTGGTGGTAAGGTTATGGATCGTGAGGTGATAAGGTGTGGACGAGTGAGTGGTGATTAGCTGAAAGAAGGGTAGTCGAAAGCAGTTGAGCAAATGGCCTGATGGGATCTAGGGTGTTGGTCGATCCGCCGATCTTTGACGATAGTCTTGGCCGGATCTTGTGTTGTCATGGTGGCAGGAAGTTAGGTAGAAGAGAGAGTGAGAAAAAATTAAAATGAATATGTTGTGTTTTATATATTGTTTGACTAAATTTGTCATTTAACTTAAAGCAAAAATATCCTACTTACCTTGTACTTGTAATTGACACATGTCAAAAAAATAATTGAAATGTAGAAATAGTTGAGTTACTGAAATACTCTTTAGTGAAATAGATGAGAAAGATCTGAAAATGACCAACCTCAAAATTCCACTTATTTTAAATTTCTTTAAAAAAAAACCAACGAAGCGTAGTCAACACACGCATGCTGATCTTGATTAGAATATGTCAAGTAGCAGTAAATAAGGTGTGAATATAGTTGGTGTTTTGTTTAGACGTATAGCAAACAATTTCCATTAAAGATCAGCCTTCAAGTAAAACTCATATCGGATAAACAAACTTATTATTTGGTGAGCATAGATGTTACCATTTCTTATGTAATAAAAACACAATTTGTTAGCTTCTTTCTTATGCAGAACACACCTCAATCTACTGTCCAATGATGTTAATTTGTAGTAACCTGGCAGCCTACTATTAGAAAAATTGTTGGGTGGTGGTTGAGTTACGGTTGGGACCAGTTCATCTTTAGGACCTAGATGAAAAAAATAAAACAGCTTTAGGGAGTACCCAATACCTCTGCTACTCACTTCTATTCAATAAAACCCTCCAACTCAAAAACTACCCACTTCTACCCTAACACTACCCTAAGTGGAGTGAATTGCACCATACTACCCTAACACTACCTTTCACAAAAGCAAAAAAAAATAAAAGAAAAGGTTGGTACTCGACGGCTGTTTCGATTTGTATTCCGATTTGTACCGGTGGGAACGTGTACCCAAGCACTACCCTAACATACCCTAACAATACCCGACCTCCCACTCCGTCCTACCTTACTAGCAGACAACCGAAATTTTTTGATGCGAACTATTTCTAAAACCCAATAACCGCCGCAACGCCGCTGGCACCCCTATTTGTTAATTAACATAGTGAACAGATAGACTCGGCCATATAATTAATTGATAAGTACCAAAATCAATTACTATTCAATTCACTTGTAGTGGACCCTAATTTAAACGCTTTTAATTCAGACGACAAACAAAAAACGCATCAACTTTCTTTTGTTTACAGAACACAGGCTTGATAAAAAAAATTAATTCATGAGATTTAAACCGCTCTTGATGCCAAATATATGTTAGATGAGCTTAACATATACAAGATCAATGTCATGTAAAATCATATTATAACAACAAAATCAAAGTAAACTTGATGGTAGAACCTACGGATTAGAGGCAGTGGGCGAGCCGAACTTTATTGTTGAAAAGTGAAAAATATGATAATTTTGTAAGCTACACTAAAAATTCGCTCTGTTGGAGGAATTACAAAAGTTCAAAATTTTGAAATTTACACTACATTTTTTTCACGAGATCACGTGAACCCCGGACCCCCTTATCCTCCCTATTAAAGGATGAAGTCATAATATTAGGGTTAGTCGCTTCTGGTAGTGATGTCAACTATCCGATGAAGAGATTCCTCTCTAGTAATTGGAGTTTGATTGAGCGAGTTTTGATTAAGGCATAGTTAAGAGTCAAGGGCACATCTAAACACAATCACCTTTACTAAGATTCTAATTGACTTATAGCCGTCTTATGAATTGGATTATTTAGCTTCAAACACTAATAGAAAGTACAACTATGACATTTTACACTTTTAATCTAAAAGTGCATTAATTTGCCAAATCCCATTAAAAAGTATAATTTTAATCTTTTTCAACAACAAGATAAGAACAACACTAGCAACAACACCAATAACAACATTTATTTTGCAAACATACCCGTAAGAGATCCCTCCAACCGGGCAAAATATTGTTTATTATCATATAACATGAACTTATGTATGAAATTCTACACCATCAAGATCATCGTTACTCGACTCTTACATTCAATAGCTAAACATTTTTGTAGAATTCCATGATACAAAAAGTAGAAACTTTACAAACAATGTCCAAAGAAGTGAACCCGGCCTCTTTAGCCAAGGCATTGTATTCTTTATCCGACGTTCTTTGCCACCGGGTTAGCAATCAACATTATTAAATCACTACAAACGGCAGTCTTAGAAACTTCATCGGTGGCACTAATATGGTCAGTCTGCATGATTCCACCACCCACCACCTTACCGCACTCTGGTAATGCTGCCCAACAGTTGTTTAAAAGCGTGATGCAATAGTTGTCGCCCCAGTCATGAAGTATCCACTAATTAAAGGAAAATTCAAAGTGGTTATTTAACAGAAATAAGTTTAATAAAAGTTTATGTACTAAAAGTTGGTGTACCAACTACCACCAACCTTCATGAAAATAACATCTCCTTTAGGAACACTAGCGAACATATCTCCTCCAACATGCTCCACACCTAGTCAATAATGTGGTGCAAACATTGTCAATTACATGGACTTAGAGATCTAGATCAAATTATAAAAAAAGAGTATGAATCATGCATGGACGTAAGGTGTTTCTATACAATAAGACTGATCATGGTTACTCAACACATATGGGTATTAAATATGAATATTATCTAAAATATATGATCTAATGCTATGCACACTAACCGGTCACACGATGAATATTAGTGTGGTGAATCTATAGGTCCTAGATAGTAAAGTTGGTGTACAAGCTTAGATATATCAACACATTATACTGTATGTGGGCATATGATTTTGAATACCTGGATAAGGAACTTGATGACATGGGGTAAGTCAAAGTTTATGCCCTTGATATCAGGATACTTGAAACAAGATTAGCACCTAAACCACCACCAACATCAGTTAATTTTTCACCCTTCAATCCTTTGTACTTTTCAAGAATCATCTTCATCACTATTCTTGTTTCATCATACATGCACTTGTTAAACACCTCGTTGAATCTGTTATCTTTTGCAGGGTACTCAAAAGCATTCACCCCATGGGCCCTGTCAAACGGACTCTCCTTCAACCACTGCATCTTTGAGGTGATACCTGCCCCAAAGAAGAAAATATATATGTAGCGATTAGAGATGGCAATGGACTTATTTTAGTGAGAATAAGTCAAATGGAGTTCTATTTTAGTTATAATGGGTTACTGACCAAGCTTTAAAACGAATAGCTGAAAATTGAAAAGGTTACGGTTTAAAAGTTGGCTAAACGTAGTATCCAAAGATGGCCGCTTTGACTATTATGCAGTATACTTATACATGAGTCGAAATTTCAGAGTAGAGTACAGATTTATCCCAAACGGATCAATTTTGAAACAAGTCAAATGGGTGGGATTAGTTGAAATGTCTCACACATGCATTTTAGCGTTTTAGTCATTTAATTTAGATAACCAGTTTATGGTTTTGACAAAGTCGTCATTGTAGTAATGTTTAACGTATTACAGCAACTAAAGCTAAACTAAAATGAACAAACGAAGACTAAATGTTTGCGGGTCAACCCAATCATACGCGTCACCCAGACTAAAACAGCCCATTTTGACCTGATCTAACGCTACCCGCTCTCCCCGATTAGCGATTCACCCATTTTGCTACCTCTATTGAGATCTCTTGCTCGTGTTTGAGTAGTTTCTAATCACTTGGATGAGTGTTCATTAACATATCCATGCAGTTAAATTAATTAATCAAGCTATAAGATGCAAAGATAAATAACTAACCAACAATTGACAAGTACTTTATCATATATAAGGAGAAGCGTGGAAGCATGAGACGTCCCATCTTCCTTTCGCACATAATAATTTGACACATGTGTCATGCCATACAATGTCTTAGAGTCTTCATGCTCATCTGTGACTACTTTCGACGTGAGAATAGATTGGCTAGCAAGAAACCGAATAAGCCGTTCAGTTAAAACCGGGGTTCAGGGCTTTGCTGGAAGACTAGAAGCTAGATCAAAAGCAGAAAAATGGCGACCAGGACTCTTTGCCATGATCTCAAAAAGATCAAGTTCTAGAGCAGTTTTGATAACCATAGGAAGAAGCATTCCACTATTTATTTGATTCACTCTTAGCAATCCTTCTTCTTCCCTAGACATCTTGCTATCTTCTTGTGATGATGAGTCCATGATTGAGCTATAGATTATGTCTATTGGTGAACCTTTGCTATGAATGATATTTATATATAGTATACCACTACTAAAATATTCTTTGCTAGGGTGTACTACACTTTGTAGGACCACTCCCTTATATAGTTAATCATAGGGACTAATTAATATGCTTAATTTAATGCCTAACAAGGATCTGGGAACACATGTCAAAATTAATGGTAAATAAAAGAAGTGAGAATAAGTGGAATACATGTGTAACTAAATGAATAGATTATGCATGTAAATTGGCTATAATGACTTAAAAAGATCTCAATCATTTTCCTTAATCATATCTGGTTGAAATGATAAACAAAACTAGAAAAAGATAATGTGTGAACGTGACTTTTATATATTCTTTGTCTCTTTCAAATCATACATATGTATTATATTCAGGTAATATTCATTCTAGAATGTATTCAAAGAGAATGATCATGCACTTAGTTATTCACAAAATATTCACAGTTTACCTATATATAACGACAAATAATCATATTTTTTAAATCGTATAATCATATTTACGAAATCATATTTTTTACGAGTTCAATTTGTAATCATTACAAAAAAAAAAAAAAAATCTTCGGGTTAAAAATGTAATATATTTTCCGTTCTAAATTATGTTCAATTTTTTATTTTTCAAAGTCTTTTTCTTCTGACTTTAACCTTAATTATTTCTTTCCATGTTATATAATACTTGATGAAAAGTATCCCAATAAAAATGCATTTAAATAGCATATCCATATATATATATTTTACATCAAAAGATATATAACGCAAGAAATAATTAAAGTCAAAGTCAAATAAAATGATGAAGTTTCAAAATGGACTTATAATTGGGATCTGAGAGAAGTATTGTTTAAAGATTAAACAATATTTGAGATATTTATTAAGTGTAGATGTTGTTAATGGTTTTATCAAGGGTATAATGTTCATTAACATTATTCAACTTTAAGTAAGAGTAAATTGCAAAAATGGTCTATAAAGTAGCTCAAATGCGTAAGGATCACACCGAGACGAATTTTGTTGCAAAAACGATATTAATGTTTCATTTTTTTTGCAAAATAGCCACCGAGAGCTACTTTTTGCTAACTTTCGCTATTTTTCTCGTTAAGTTCCTCGTCATTGAGGGTATTATTGTCATTTCGATCTGCTCAGTCTCTCTCGCTAATTATACTTCAAGGACAAAATTTGCAAACATAACTAACTTCATTAAATCAACTAGAGTAAGCTTTTGCAGAAAACATTAAGTGCCAAAACAACCCCATTTAACATACTTTCAAATCGAACAGTCAAGCCCTAGCTTTAAAACCAAAAATGGCACAACCAAACCCGACTATGGCAAATAATGATAAAGGAAAGTCTTTCTTGATTTGGGGGGGGGGGGGGAGGAATCATCAAAAAAGTCGTGGGGGAAAGTTTTATTAAATGATGAAGTCTTTGAGGAAGTTATGGCTACATTTAGTGATGAAGTAATTGCCAAGAATGGTTGGTATAAGAACATAGGGAATGAGATGATATGAGTTATTCTTCAATGGTTGTGGAACAAAACTTACAATGAACCAAATATGGGTGGGAGTGGTACGATATCTATTCCTACCCTTGGAAGTGGTAGTGAAACCGACAATGAGGTAGTTACAGAGACAAAAAGAGGGAGTGAAAGGTCTATTGGGAGTGGGAGGAAGATGGAGGAGAAGGAAGAGCATGCGGATCTTGGTATGTTAATGTATTATACTTCATTTATGTGTCATTTTTAATTTGATTATATTGGATGCTATGATCTTTTTGATAGACTGTTATATGCTGATATTGAGTAGCATTATTAAGTGCCTGATTAGTAGGTTTAGGATAAACAGAGTATTATGGTTCTAAGTAGGTCGTTAGAATGGGAAATATAGGAGTGTTTGGCATAGCAGTTGTACTGCTATACTTACTAAGTTTTTACATTGACTTATTAACTAAACTACAACTATACATGATACATAATCAATAGCTTTGCATCTTCAGTAAGTAGGATTGATGTCTTGTAAAATGTGGTGAGATATAGAACAACATTGCATTGCTCTGCTTCACTTGAGCCTGCATACTTCAGTCTGCACTTGTCTGCATAACTGTTTCATTGACTTTAGCATGTATACCATTAGTTACATAGGTGTTGGTATGTTTTTATGTGATGTTTGAAGTCTATATGGATTGTGTCTTCTCACATTAAGAGATGTTGATGTAGTAGCTTGGACTTTGTTGTAGCAGTTGTAGTAGCTCTTTAGACTTGATGTTTGAATTAAAATGATACATGTGAATAATGTGTTATTTTAATTGACAATTTGGCATTTGAATTTAAACGGTGGCATGTTTAATTGCTTATCAGGATGAAATTGTGTTCAACATGCACAATAATGGATTCTTTGAATTTGCTCCATTGAGTTATGTACAAGGGAATGTTTCTACACATTGTGCATTTTTCTATCAAAGACATATCTTTAGTATTGGTTTGGATCATATGTTATCACGCATTAGGGGAGAAAAATGGGCATTGTTCTTTTGTTTTTCTGGAAAATCATTAGAAGAAGGTTTGAAGTTGATTCACACAAACAATGATGTGCATACAATGTTCGAACTAGGTTGTTGGAATGGTTTTGTAGATTTGTTTGTTGCCCACAAAAATAAGAGGTTATCAATACTATTTAAAACATTGATTTAGAGGGTGAAGGTGGCTAGCCTGGTGCTCTAGTACTTCAACTCCTTTTAGGACTAGTAATCAACTAGAGAAGCATACACTTGAAAAGAAAGGTTGTGGGTGATGTTGATGCTGAATTCGCTAAGAATAAAAAGATGGTGAAGAGGTCTGGATGGGAAAGGAAAATGGTTGATGAAGATGATTTTAACAGAACACACCGATGGTATTGTCATTAGAGAGGGTGTTTCTATGAAGAAGACAACATGTGATGGTCAGTGAATGGGAGCTAAGCGGGTTTTTGAGACCAAGAAGATGTTAAAATCACTAAATTGCTACTGGGTCTAATGGCACCATGATTAATGGGAAACAAAGTTGTGTTATTATGACTATGTGAGTCTAATGAATTGTTTAGAAAAAATCTTAGATACATTGCATTGCATATTATACTAATCTCATTACATTGCATATTTTGATTGTGCAGGCATAGTTGATCACTTGTTAGTTCAACCAGTAGAAGCTTTTGAAGTTTGTCAAATATGTTCATCTTTTGGGATGTAAATGTAGAAACAAAACGATTTTAATTGGGTATATTACTGCATATTTTGATTGTGCAAGTATAGTTGATCACTTGTTAGTTCAACAAGTAGAAGCTTTTGAAGTTTGACAAATAGGTTCTGGTACATGCCAATCTATACATTATGAAACTTGAAGTATTGCATATACACTTGAGTATGTCTACCTCATCAATACTGTTATTGCATCCAATTTCTTATACATAATATGTTTGTGTTTGTGTTTTATGGTTCGATTAATAGCATTTACAAGTTTATGTTTGTGTTTTATGGTTAGAATATTGTCATTTTCAAGTTTGTGTTTGTGATACGAATCGAACACTGTGTACAAAGAAAATTGGGATCAAACGACCCCTTACATTATGTAGAAAACGTAGAGGGGGTGAATACGTTCCCGTTTAAATACTTAAAATATTGTGTATCAAATGATCAATCAAGTGTGATGTAATACGAAAAGTATCAACAATAATCTTACTAGTCTTACAAGATAGAAAGCAACAATTAAGACATATCACAATAACAAAAACTAAGACGTATAACATGCCATGACACAAACACAACTAACACAATATAAGCACAAGCCACACAAATATAAACGCAATGTAAAACAAGAATGCAAAAAATAAAAGTAAAGAGATAAGTAAAGAAAGCTAAACCGACACGATGATTTATAGTGGTTCGGTCACAAGCTCCTTCGCCTACTCCACTCCTCGAGTACCCAACCTGAGATACTTCTCTAATCAACAAGCTTCCTTCTCACCGGATAAAACCATACAACGTCTCTTACATTATTTTCCGACACTAAGCTAAATGTCAAGTTCTTCTTCGGTACAACCAAACGTTATGTTTTATGGCCCAACATAACAAACCTTGTTTTTGAGGCCTAAACACATAAACCGGCCGCTTACATTATTTTCCGACATTGCTAAATGTCGAGTACTAATCTAGCTAAAATTACCCTCACTCACGATCTACTCGATCCTCACAAATCACACAAGCTACAAGATCCACATTATCTACTATCGATCTACCGGATCTACTCACTATCTACCCGATCAACACAATCTACACTATCTCCCCATCTTCATGATCTACCCGACCTATACACGAACAACACGATCTACACACGAACAACACAAGCTTCACGAGACCTTCTTGATCTCAACAAGATCATAATGATCTACCCAATCTAACTAAACAAGATGATGGACAAATTGATGTATATCTAGATACAAACAAGTAATGCAAGTGTTATGGACACACTACACTAACACTACAACACTTTTTATCTCTTGATACAATGCATTCTTCTCTTGGACTAGTATAGGAATGTAGGTGATCTCTAGAATAGATGATTGATCACTCTTAAAACAAACTAAACTCACTAAATGATCAAACAAAGTGATCTAAATAAGAGAGGATTAGACCAGAGAAAACTAGTTGGGAAAATCAAGTTGGAAGTGTAAAATGGTCCACTATTTATAGGCAAAGAAAACTAGTTACATGCAGACGATGCCACTAATTGTCGACGGTACCATTAAATTTAGTGGTACTCATCGGTACCAAAACGCTTCCTTTTGTTTTAGTGGTGAAGGGTTATTAGGATGTTTGGTTTATTTCAGGGGAAAATAGCCGTTGGGATTTTTAAACTTATTTTTCCAAATAAAACATTTCTTTTTATTTCAAAAATAATTTATAAAATGTATTTTTGAAAAATGCTTTGTCACATTCATAAAATGTGAAGTTTAGAACAAAAAAAATATTTCTTTGATCATCCATCAAGTTTTAAATTTGTTTGTACATACCATGAGTGATTTACGTCGGATGGAAATCACGACTTTGTTGAGGCATACTTGAGACGCCGAGATGTTGATGAGTATGCATTGATGATTAGTGTTTACGAGTAACATGGACATTTTACGTTATGCATTACAAGTTACATGTTTATCATTATTAAAACCGGAGAAACCGTTTAGTTTAAATATCGTAATATTTGCACTAACACATTCATCAATACATGTACAAGCCGATAGGAAACCACAACCCTATCTACATCTACATCTGCATTCAACAGCGGAAGCAAGAACAACAAAAGAAACCACAAGTCCCCAACCCCCTACTACCTACATTCATCATAAACAACAAAAGAAACCATCCCAGCCTCCAGCAACCAAACCCCTCACATAAACCTCCATCTCACAACAAAATCAATCTTGGAAACAATGTTGTCATTATTTTACCTAAGCATCCTCATCAACCCCCTCATCTTTCGTAAATCAGTTGTCTGAATCCTCCTAAGCTTGTTCACATTGGACATTGCAACTCTCGAACCCCTTAAGTTTTGGAGCCCAGCAATCAGCTCCATCCTAATTTCAATCCATAGAAAGCTTTTGGCACCTATTCATCAATTCGAGTGCATGTTGAATGTCTTCCTCAACCTCTCTCTGGTAATGGGATAACATTAATTCCGATATGAAAAATGAGTTACAG
The DNA here is from genome assembly GCA_910596185.1 of Chrysanthemum makinoi. Classification (NCBI taxonomy): domain Eukaryota; kingdom Viridiplantae; phylum Streptophyta; class Magnoliopsida; order Asterales; family Asteraceae; genus Chrysanthemum; species Chrysanthemum makinoi. Next base: position 298,534,775 of record OU343225.1, read on the forward strand.
GCAAGCACGAGATCAAGACAATGGACTGGCATGGTTAAGGAAATGATAATTGTTTTGTTAAGGGTGTGTGTGTTTCTCAAAATATGACTTTGCAAATTTAGTCGTTGAGGTCATGTAGCATTGATATCACAAGTTTGGCGGCAATATAAACCGTGAAATGACAATAATACCCTCATTGACGAGGCACTTAACAAAAACAAAGTTATAAGTAGTCGTACACAAAAATATAAAACATTAATGTCGTTTTGCAACAAAATTTGTCTCAGATAATCTTTGTGCTGGGCTACTTTAGGGATCATTTTTGCAATTTAGCATAAATTTAAAGAATGGACATATACTCTTTATAAATAATAGAGATAATACAACCATTAATGAAAAGAGTCAAACTGTGTTTGATTTCTTGTTTTTTTATTTAATTTATCGATTATTTATTTATTTTGAACTTAGGGCGTGTTTGATTGATGTTTCAACATTTGTAATGTACATTTTATATTTCATAATAACTTCCTTAGGTGATTATCATAGCTACAAAAAAATTGCAAGAAACAACTATACTTTTATTAATAAATCATATTAAAGTAAATAAAATTAACAAAAAATTAAATACAAACATAACAGAGACAAAGACAGACTCTAAATCCGACGAGCCATTTTAAATTTTAGGCAGTGTCCCTTTGAAACTTCTAATAAAAGACACAAATTTTTCTATTTTATATTTGTGTGATAAGTATATTTTGTGCGATCCCACTACATTTACACTATCTTTTTTGCCATGTGTCCCATTTGTGAATGTTTTTGTGCATCCACTACATAACCATATTTTTTGCTAGACTGATGGTTCTACTTTTCGAAGCGACTAGCTGAGAAATTTTTCCATCGATTTTGTTTGTTTCAAAAAGACAAAATCCTCATAAAGTAAAAAGTTTGAAAATTTATTTTTTGGAATTCTTGTTTTTTTGAAAAATACATAACTATCACACAAAATATCAAGTCAACCTAAAAAACATCTATTAATCAACATGGACACTTGACAACAAAGGAGTCACATGGTCACACAAATCTAAAATTGGAATTTGGGGTCGCATTTATAGGAAAGATTGAAAGTGGAGTGACATGTTTTTATATTGATTATTAAAAAAGCGAATAGTCAAAAGACTTATTTGATCAAAAACAGAAATAAAAAACGAATCACTAAAGAGCCAAGGCATGTGTTTTATATTTCCTTTAAAATTGATTTGTCACTGTTTCCTAGGCACAACTGCCAAAACAAGAATTTAAACTGTATGACTTAACAAACTGCCAATTTCACCTTAAGAGATGCATATTCCTTATGTTAAAAATCAATAATATTTTGATTTGATGTGTGAAAAAACCCATGGAATTAGGGTAAGCAATAAATGCCTCCAAGTTTACCCATCCCATCGTTGGATACAAAACAAATCAATTTCATTTTAAGCATGATATCGAATGACTAACTTTGAGACGATATCTCCAATGACGGATACAAGATTATGAATCATATGTGGTACGATTTCTACTTGCTTCGTCGATCGCAGTAATTCTTAGTTTTGGTTTTCCATTTACTAGTACATAGAAAAACATATAGCCTTCTTTGATAGTTTATATAGTGACATATGCTATATTTAGGGTGTTTTAATAGTTTATACATTGACATAAAAGATACTGATGGTGTACCCCATATGGCTTGAGCCTAGCCTCCGATGTTGTATACATGCATTCAAAGTGTCCATTGGTGTAAAGTCCACCGGGTTACTGTAAAGGAATCCGCCAATACACAAGAGTCCAATCCACGAAGTCCAATGCTTCGAAGAGCTTCGGCCTCCTAGGAGATTGAGGCTCCAACACTAAATGACAAAAAGAATATTTCGTGGACCCTACACGGATAACGGTTGTCCTTTATTTTTGTTCGTGTCGACAACTGGACGTGGGCATGATCTCGGAGCCTATTCTCTTAGCCTTCCCATTTGCCAAAGAGAATATGCCCCCTTTTAGCCAATCCAGTTGAGACATGTGGAAAATCTAAATCCTTCTTAGAAATGCTTATAAATAGCCGACACATTTCATCTAAAAGAGTATGTCATTCATTTCCTTTCTACTTTCTCTCGTTACACATTACTACTAAATACAATGATGACTTATTCTCACGCCGGAGGCGGTTCGCAGGGTCCTACCTTACGCTTCGTCTAACTCAAGCGTGTTATTTGTCTAATTTTAGGCCACTCAAAAGTTCTTTGAAGTATCCAACTTATGTCTTCGCAAGCTCTAATTGAAAAAGTGCAGTTTATTGTTCGATCATATACATTTTTTATATACAGTTTATAGCTCATTATAGTGATACGCTCATACAAAATGAGCCCAATAATTATCTAAATTTTGAATTTCTATAATGCAAGAAGATTGACAAAGAGTACGTCAAGTTTCAAGTTTATACATTAAAGCAAAGAAAATTAGCTACGGACATGCAAGACTACAAAACAATATCATTTACCATCTTCAAAATTTTCATCTTTCATTTTCTTCTTCAAAAACAAAACTCACAACATATTTCTCTTCCAAATGGGTGTAGCGCTTTATAAAAACCAAAAATCTTCTCAAACAAACTACATTTCGTCGGACAAAACCATATGTGGCACGTACCACACGTGCCTCACTTCTAGATCTACCCATGGATATCTCATTTACATCAACTCTAATTTGGACATATAAAAACTTATTGCAAAGCTCACTCTGCCAGGATGGATGTTTACCGTCCTCTGGTAATGCAGTCCAACAGTTTTTAATAGCTTTGTGCAGTAATCATATCCCCAATCATGTAGTACCTACTGTATTTCTTGTGCTTAGTCGTTTATCTACAGAAATATTCAAAGAAATAGAAACATTAAAGTTTTGTATTGGTTAGTGTCCAAAATAGTAGGGATGAGCATGGGCATGAAACCCACCGGAATCAGAACCGATGAATCCGAGAACAAAATTTTGTGAAAAGTAAGAACCGATAACCAAACCGAGTATAGTTTTTGGTTCAGGTTCAGGTCCGGTTCTTTGAGTCTACTCGGATAGAAACCGACTTTCTAAAGAAAAAAAATAACCTCAAAGAAACAATCATTCTCTATAGTTTCACATGTTCATATTTTTAACAAACAATGAGTGGTTTTCCCTCTCATTTCTTTTCAAACCAAATCGTCCCTTTAGTGGCTTGCATTGCAAGTCACGACATTTCCCATTACTCGTCGGTCGTTAAACATGTTAAACTAATTTCCTAAACTCGTAACTTCTTAAACTTTATTGTAATACTATATGTACAACGTACATACATATAAATTTTTTATTCCGTGGTAGCATGTAAGCTCATAGGTCAATGACGGTAACCAACCAGATAGTTATTTTTTGTCTCGTGCACACAAAAATTCATTTGAGTATAAGAAGTAAAGAATATTACATGTTTTTAGAATTATTGGGTACTTGGTTCTGGAACTGAGAATCGGTGGAACCAAACCGAACCGGCCCAATAACCGAAAAATCTCAACTCAAGAACCGAACCAAACCTTCAGGTCTGAGTCTAGTTTTGTTCTTCTTGATTTTGGTCTGATTCTCAGTTTCGATTTTATTGTTTGGTTCTTTTGCTCATCTCTACAAAATATCATTTACTAACCTTCATCAAGATTACATCTCTTTTTGGAACACTATGAAACATGTCACCTCCAACATGCTTCACTCCTTTTAATATCAAGAAAACAATGTTAAATCTATCATTTAGGCACTGATATAGACAACCAATTATTGTATTGGTATAATATATAAACTAATTCTACACGCTTTTTAGTCATGACGTTTTTTTAATCCATAGTTTTTGACCTTTAGGCCGACTAATCCACGGGGTTTGAGCCCACCTGTTGGGTTCAGGCAGTACCCAAACCCCTTAATTCTAGGATTTGAATAGAAAATACCCTAAGTGTTTATGACCTTAAACACTAACAAGTCACTGAGCGTATAGTCAGAGTCATCTTTAGGATACTTAGAATGAGACTTAGAAGAAAAGTCTCTCCACTCGGTGAGGCGGAACTCAAGGAGTGAAGACCGAGTCAAGAAGAAGATGATGGGTTCAGTGAGTGATGACAATAACTCCCTGAATCCCATAACTCCTCATCAACTACAATCATTGAAGACAAAGATCAAGACCAAGATTGAAGGCAATGAAGACCTAAGAATGGGGTGATGAACTTATAAGAGGAGTCCTTATCGCCATAAGTCAAACTTTCCCTAAAGGCTAACAACCAAGATCAGTGTCATCACTTATGACCGAAAGCTACTTTGTTCTGTTACCCAATATAGCCTTCTTGTAACAGAGAGAAAATACATCGAGATTTTGTCTCTATAGCTTAAGGTCTTTTGTATAGTTAAATTTCCATACTTGTATAAATAGACATAAGGTAGGAGTAAAAGTTGAGCTTGTGCATTAATTGTGAAAACACACACAAGCAACTTTTACTCCTTCAAATATGACTATGTCCTTGAGATAGCTCAGTGGTTCCTTATAGTTGTGCTTAGACTTAGCCTAAGCTTAGTGAGGAATGCACACCATACTTGTAATTCAATCCCAAGTGTTGTTCCGCAAACACTTGGGTAATATATTATTTTGATTCGTTTTAATAAGAATATAAACGTTGAAAAATCTACCGTGTACTTAATTTACTTATCTTGTTTAAACTGATTTTTCAATTACTTTGCTTTAGTCATAGATCACACTTAGCCTTAATTACTGTTTTGCTATTTGTGATACGGGAACAACAAGTGGTATCAGAGCAGGCTGATTTATAAAACCTTTTTAAGCCGCTCAAAACATTAATAAAATCAGGATCCTAACATGGCTGAAAGTGAAGTTCCCTAACTTGTCGATAAAAAAGGTGGAGCCTATGCTGTTGTAATTGTGTGTTGGGCTTGGGTTGTCGAACAATGTTAGGAACCGTACAACAATGAAGCAAATTGATTTTTACTCTTTTGTGTCAATTTGCATTTCCATATTAGTAAAGTAAGTAAATAAATTGTTATGTGTTGTGTTTGTTGTGATGGGCGAGAGAAAAAGACATGGGCCGGAGCCACTCTAAACATGTGTTTATTGTATTGTTTGCCGCGGGTGTGGTCCAAGGCCCACACTGAGCCCAAATAATGTCGGAACTACTTAATTGGTTCCAGCTTATTCGACTCATTATTTCACGACTTGATTCTAGCTTATCTCAATGTATTCGATCACGAGCTACGCGACTTGTTTTATAAACGGTTTTTTAAAACGTACTTTATAATCAAAATTAGATATTGCTCATCACACAAAATTATAAGTTATTATATATTTAGAACTTATTAAAAACTAGACTAAAACTAAAAATATAAGTTTTACTCATTTTTAAAATTGTCAACTAGTATTATCTAATTAAACTCATCTAAGCTCATTGTAACACATTTAAACTTATAAAAACTTGTTGGAGTTTATAAAGTGGTTTATTGATAAAATATAAAAATTATAAATTTTGGTAATCTTTGGAAAACTAAAACGTTATATACGGTCATGCCCAATTTTCATCAAAAATATACACTTAAGTTATTTTTTATCAGACCCGACTAAAAGACAAAAACAAAACATAACTGATAACATCAAATAGTCCTGAATATTAAGTGTCAATTTCCCCATTAATGCTCGTTATTTATATCATTTATATGGATTTACGCTTGTTTTCTATTGTTTTCCATTTTCTAAATTACGAGCATGGAGCTAAAAGAGACGAATGGAAACATATCTAAAGATTTATTACATGCTATTTTGAAGAAGTTACGGCGTAACTCGCCTCACATACGCCAGTAACTATTGCGTGACTCAGTATGCCAACTTATCAGAAGGTTACGGCATAACTCCTCCCAAAGGTTAACGCGTAACTACATTATGTCAAAAGAGGTTCCACGCCGTATACTACGCCGAACTACTGCATCTCTTACGACGTAACCATTTTATTGAAGACTACTACGTAACCATTCATTAGGTTACTGTAACCAAAGATCTAGTACATTTTACGAAGAAATAGAAGGTTACTTACAGAATTCTAGTTACGCCAGTAACCCGATCCGCCTACAAATACCCCACGAATTCCATTTCCAATCATCCCATTCCACACACAACTCTCTGAGAACGTGGGAAAAAGCTCAAGGCAGGTCTAGGGGAGCATACTGAGCTGTTTCCAAGGGAGAAGTCACTCCATTACGATAAGCTTTAGCGTTTTATTTTTACTTTCAATTCATGTATTTGTACTTTGAATATTGAATTGATTTGCATGATTAATATGAGAAGCTAAGCACCTTTTGGTGCTAGCCTAGTTATGATTCCTTAATTGTTTTGTTTATGCTACTTACTGTACAATTATTTCTAAGTGTATGCATGCATAGTTCATTGGTAGCCACCCTTGGTTAGGTAGTTTTGATTGGCGGTAGAGGCCAATTGCCTAGAGATATGACCAACCTGACCCTAGGTGAATGGACTGAGACGGATGGTGATATGACCAATTGACGACCCTTTCTACTTGTGCGATTTGACCAACTGATCACCTATCGTTTGGATGAACTTAAGAATTGGGGGTGTAGTGTTGATTGGTGCTGAACCGTCAAGTTTATCACACAAATCAACCACTTGTAAATGGTCAACCATAATAAAATTCAAAACAAATTTTAAAACCAATGCAATTTCCTTGAATATAGTATTCTGTGTCGTTAAGTCCACGAGGATTAATGTGTTTCAAAACGTCAGATGTCTAATAATCACTGGGATAGTGATCGAAGGATTTTGAGTGGTATACTCATAATTACCATTGATTGAATGTATTTGGATATAGAATTATAAAGCACAACAATCGATAACAAACTTAAACACGACGCTTATTAAATTACGTAAACGACAAAATAAAACGTGAATTAAAAAAGAATAAACACCTATGGATATAAAATGATATTTTACAATCTTAATAATAAAAGAAATTTATTAGAAAATTAAAATTATTTTTATAACTATTTATTTAATTATTATTAATTAAAACTATTTTAAACTATTTAATAATACTCTAAAATATAATAAAATATGAAATAAAACTAGAAAATTGAAATTATGATTTAGAAAAATCTAAAATATTATTAAACTTATTTTAAAATTGAAAATATATTTTTTACACTTTTTATCTATTTATTATTAATTAATTAATATTTATTAATTATTTAAAATACACTTAAATACAAGAAAATATAAAATTAACCCTGAAAATAAACTTATAACTTAGAAAAATCTAAAATATTATAAAACTAATTTTTAAACTCGAAAAAGATATTTTATGGTTTTTATTTATTTATTATTAATTATTTAATACTTTTAACTATTTTAAATTCTAATAAATACTAAACAAGTTAAGAAAATTATGAAATTTTTTATAAAATTAACTTATGATGACAGAAAGCTAAGTAAATTATAAAAACAGGAAGTGCTTAATAATGTTTAAAAGAAAAAATTAAAAGCTAATTTCAAGAAATAAACGCTATCACTATTTTAAAAATGATGTTTTTATGATTTTTTCTTTTTGAAAACTATTTAACTACTGATAATAAGCAACTTTAATGAAAAAAAAAAATTTTACAACTTAAAAATAAGCTATTTGAAACTATATAAAGCTTAACAGTTGGAGCTTATGAAGCTTATATTGATGTTTTCAAGCTAAAACAAGCTTCATAGTTGGAAACAAAAGCAATGCTACAAACAAGCTAAATGAACTTAAATTAAGCTAAAAGGCACAAAGGAATACACTCTGATGAGCTTATAAATAAGCTAATAAGCACTAATCCTAAGTCTACTAACCAAACAGTCTCATGTACCATATTATCAACAAATTTTAGCTTATTAAATGTTCAAAAGCTCAAAAATTAAAAACTGAAAGTCAAGATGAACTGGTGAGCTTTCTAAAAACTAAGGCTCTCACTGTGGGTCCACTAATGAGCTTATTACAAGCTAGAAAAGCATGTAAACCACCTATTGCTTAGCTTTACAATAAAAATGACAAAATGAAAGTTTATCAAGCAGCCTCTATCAAATAAGCTACAAAGTGAAAAGATTGCTTTGAATCTTCAAGACAAAATAGGTTAGCTCAAAAGAACCAAAATACACAAGCTAAGCTAGCTAATGAGCTCTTATGAGCTTGTGAAAAAGGTAGGTCTAACTGCAAGTAATGTGGCACTTTTTTCGCAATGTGTTCAAAATAAGCTAAGAAATAAGCTATTAAATAAGCTATCTAGAAAATATAAAAAATATTAGGATAAAGATGAGCGTATATGCAATATTCCAAAAGCTCAATTATTGAAACTTAATATTAAACCCTATATAAAATTATCTATTTTATTTAAAAATGGAAATTTGACTTTTTATATAACACTAATAGTTGACTTATATGAACTTTAAATCAATATTAATGCATCGATTATGATATATTGCTATAATAAGATCAAATTGCTTAGGTTAACAAGTTTTAAGCTACTGTGGTGATTTTAATAAACTAAATCCTAACAGCTAACTAATGGTGATTAAAGGGTATTTTGACTATTTATTAAACAAGCACTCGTTTTATTGTCTATATGAGCTAATATGACCTATGAGACATGCATCAAAACAAGAAAAAGACTAGAATACCTTCTAACACAGTTTATACAAGTAAAACCAAACAAACTTATACTGCATGTTTTGAAGCTTTACACACTAAAAACAAATTTTAAAACCAAGTAACCTATTGATTAACCGATATTAACTATATTTAGACGCATTTGCTAAAATTAACAAGATTATAACACTTATACTTAAAATTGCAAATTTTGAAGAAATGGCTTACAAGTTGTGTTTATGCACAAACCGAGAACCGAGAACAAGGATCACTCCCATAAAGCTACTCACTGCCTCTAAAACCCAAGCAATCCAAGATTTACCCTGCTCCAAATGGTAATCCATCTCCATGGATTTTTTATTTTAACTAATTTTTGTATTTTGGTATTTTTTTTGAAACTAAATCAATTTAGGTTACTAAAAAGTTTTAATAAGCTTTCGTGATTATGTTACCATAAGTCCAAAACAACAACTAACAACAACATTAAGATAACATGAGATTTTTTTTAAATGAAAATTGCATAAACTGAGAATGAAACTTAATACTGAAATTGAAACTGAAAACAAGTTTTATTATTAATCGGGATAACCTAACAAAATAAAGCTTAAAGATACACTGGAAAACTTAAAATATTTAAAAATCCACATAAGCAAATTAAAATTACTCTAAGATAGATGTCTACATTGCCTTCTATCTTCTTATAAAGATCTTTTTTGAGTCCCTTTGTCGACCTCTCGAGACTTTCCCACCTCATCTTGACCATTGAAACTCTAATTCATCACCACTGTCCATTTGGCATGGCGCCAAAATATCTGGAAGGTGTTTAGCATTTAAAGAAGTTCGGGGAGATTGTGGAGGTGTTGTGAGTTGGTAAATAGGTGGAAAGGTGGTGGTGAGGTGAGAGTGGGGAAAACAACCTGTTTGGAATTACGTGAAGGTAAAGGAGAGAACAGGTAATGTTTACAAGGATCAGTTTCAACCGAAAGTGATATTAATAACTGGGGTTCAAAACGTGGTATATGAATGGGTCAAAATGATTTTTGGATCGCTCGGGCGGTATAGGTTCAGGGTCAAGGGTCAAGTTTAGTGGGTTTGGGCTTGTGATGGGCCACCGTTGGGTTGTATTTTGGGTTTAATATCAAAAGGATCCGCTTGTTTGTATAACACAAGGACCAATTATGCAATTCGCCAAAATTAAGAGACTGAACCTGCCATTTTTCCAAAGTTAACACAAGGACCAATCCTGCCAAATATGAATAGTACAAGGATAATATTTGATAATTTTCCATTTTTAAATATCCAAGGACTATTTTGACATTTTTTCAAAGTTTAGGACCAAAATTGTCATTTTGCAATTTTTAAACTTCAAGGACAATTTCTTACAACTTGTGAATCCCAAGGACCTTTTATGATATTTTTCATTATTTTGATTTACCAGGGACTAAATTTGACAACTTTAGAAACTCGGGGACTACAATTATGCAAACTTGATAATGCTTATCGACGGTATTTTTTGCATTTAAAACACATAAAACACTTATTTGTGATATTTTTTTCATTTTGATGCATTTGAAAGTGTTTTCGGATGTTTTTGCAAATTAAATCAAGATGTAATATGGAAGATTAGACACTCAATGTTGTCTAAGTTCCTAACCACGCACTCACTATTATGAATCTAGCATGTAGCAGACTTTTAATGACTTGGCTTAGGGACCGGAACAAAAGACTTATGACGGTGCTACCATTTCTCCCTGTGGTGGCATCTTTGCTGATAGGTTAGGGCAAATTGACCAAATGTTGTCCTCTCTAATTTGACCCCACCTGAAGTAATTGGAAGTAAGTAGACATAGACATAACTAGCTAGGATGATTAAATAGGTTAGCACCACTTCTCTCTATTATTTCCTTTACCATTTATCCGCTTATTTACTTGTTCTCGCATTAGTAGTTTAATTATTTAAATCCCTATCTAAAAACCATTATTATTCCGTGACACTAGACTTAGTAATAATCCAATACACATATCTTTGGGACTAACCTCGCTTTACCATTTACTACACTACACACCTAATCGTACACTTCAAGTTAAGTACACTAGTGTACCATAGGTATTGAGACACTATAAATATTAAGACCTCGTTAGTAAAACCGATCAAGTTTTTGGATACCGGAGTTATATTAGGATTGATATTAAGTCTTTCATTTTATTTAAAACTTTTATGATCATATTTCAAGTTTTCGTGTACCTCGAAGTTTTTAACATCGATGACCTCACTCTTGAGGAATACTTGGCGTTGACAAGAGAGGAACAAGGGCCGGTCTCGTGAAGACCCAATTGAGCGGATGTCCGCTTCAAATCAAAGACCAATTTATGAGGGAGCTTCGCTGCCACCATTTTTTCAGAAACAGGACGAAGATGCATATGAGCACGCTTGAAAATGTCCTATAACAGCAAGCCTTTTTCAACATTTCGGGCGGTTCTCATGATGTGTTATGCTAAGGGTATTTCCAATGACTCTTACCGAGCTAGCCAGATGGATTTAAAGATTGCCACCGTGGGCAATTAATACTTGAGCTCTACTAAAGAAACACTTTATTCAAAGATATTGTCACAAAGATTTCTAACCGCCTTTTGAGATCCATAATTTCAAACAGATCAAACGCCTGATCAAGCTTGGGACAGATACAACGATCTTCTTTACAAGTGTCCTACCAATGATCTAACAAACCAAGCAGAAGGTCAATATTTTCTACAAAGGAATTAACGAACTACAACTATCAGGACCTATCCCTAACATGACTCCTACTCTGCTATTGAAGTCATTTAAAATGGCGGATCACTCTCAAAAATGGCACGACGGAGGAAGTAAAAGAAACCAAGGCGAAGTTTTGATGAATTGCAGAATCGCTAGTAAAATTGAAAATCTCAGTGAGATATGCTGAAGGTCGAGAAACCGTTCATGCCATCCAAGTGGGTTGTGAAAGCTGTGGAGGAGGACATCTTACGAAGAATTGTCCTCATGTGGACGAAGAGAATATTGAAGAAGCTAAGTATGGAGAAAATCGACCATTTTACGGAGATAATCGAAATAGTAATGGTTATCGTGGAAATTACAACCGTGGGCCTTATGGAGAAAGAAAGCCCAATCTTGAAGAAACAATTAATAAGTTCCTGGAAAGTTCAGCCCAAAGACAAAAGGACCAAGATGAGGGTTGAAAGATTTCAGGAAAATACTGACAGAACCTTTCCAAGCACGACACAACTCAAAACCTAGAATCCATGGTGAAGGTTAGCTTAAAAAGTAAGGAGGAATAACGATAAAACCAAGGATCTAAACCAACTATGGAATGTAAAGTGATTTTGTCGATGACAACTCAAAGTTCAGGCCATTGAAACGGATTCGAGAGATGATTTCGTCGACAGATCTGAGTTACGCCATAACCCGCCCTAACGAGTAACGACGAACTATGTTCTTGACAAATATAACGGGTTATGAAGAACACGAGGATAACGACTCTACGAATTACCAGACCAAGAAACTCGTTACGGCGAATGGGATACGCAGGTAAAAAATTCCTTAAAGTAGAAGAATCAAGAATCAGGAAAGGACTGTCCCATGACATCAACTTGTGCCCTCCGCCCAAATCTAAGAAATATCACCGTGCAAAATGATACCAGTTGCTAAGGGAGATTGGTACGAATTTGGGCTTCTTGTGATCCGAGAAATGAGGTTTGTGATGGCAGAAGCAATAAGGATAGGATCAACCATAACAAATTTATGTGGCCGGCATATATCGATGATGAAAGACTAGAAACTCTCCCTTGAAGATGAAGAGAGCCACTTATCACTCACGGTGTACTCGTCATCATAATGAGGTGGAGTCCACACGAGCATGGCCCACATGCATCCCCTTCCGTGAGTATTGCAATGGCGGATAGTGAAAGGAAGAGTGGACATGCCCTCATGAGCGTGAAAGACATTGTATAAAGTTCAGTGACTTGGCATTTGCTGATGGATGCAATACCGGGATGCCAAGATTAACCCTAATCTCCTTAAGAAGCTAAAAATTGATTACGAGGAGCACATTCAGAAAAAGGAAGAGGCTAATAAAGACATATACTGCACGGATGAGAATTCAAGAAACGACAACATGGAATTACGCAGTCACTGTGCGAAAGAGTAAAATCTCCGGGAAATTTTCTAAGGCCATGCAACCCGTATGATCGATATATGTAACATGGGAAGCAGCTCTGGGAGAATAGGAAAAGATGAATTCTTTTGGTCCTCAACCAATGATGAGAAGAGAACGAGTTTGCCTTGGCTGGACAACCTAGGATTCGATACGGTAAAGATTAAGTATAGACATGTGGACCCATTAACCAAAGAGAAGATTTGGAAGGAGTACATGGATCGAGAAAATTCAAACAACAAAAGTCTCAACAACACGAGTGAAATAACAATTGAAAATGACAAAGAGTTGGTTAGTGATGAAAAGAAGAATGCAAGCGCGTTCTAGGAAAAATCTGCTCGATGAAGAATGGTTCAAGGGTACAGCTTCTGATGATGATGATATTGAGGGGATCCTAGATTGAGTTGCAAGGTAATGAGGAGTTTACTGATCCCGACGATGAAGCTTACGAACAAATGAGGTGCAAACTCCTGGGGATTCCCTACAAAATACCACCTCCAACAAAATATGAATTCACTCGCTACCACCTGGGACCTAAGAAAATTTTGTAAAGTCCGAGAAAATCGAAACCAATGAATACCTCAAGCTCGAATGTCGCATGGATGAGGCATAACTTGATGAAAGATATTGAAGAAGTGGGGCAGATCCAAAGGCCCCCATAGAAGCCCCCGCGGCTCGAGTCTAACTTAAAGACTCATAAATAAAGAAAAGTGCTCTTTCGAACGACAACCCGAATTATCCCTTTTATTTTATTTCCTTTCTGTTGGGTTTTGTGATCTAACTAGTTTTGAAACGAGGAACTAATTGCTGCAGTTGCTTCGATCTGACAGAAAGTTACGGCGTAACTCATCTTGGTGATTACCGTAACAAACCTTTTTAGAAGCGTAATCTTGACGATCACCAATTACGGTAATACCATCTCATGTTTACGCTGTAACTACTTTGGCACTCATTCCAGGTTTTGCCTACTACGTAACTCCTCAAAAGAGTTACGACATAACTTTCTCTGCATTTTTCATTTTAAAACACAAGAACCTTGTATTAGTTTAAATGAACTTTTGTGGGTGTGTTCCCTATAAACCCTCACGAGACTTCACTCGTCCACCTGGGACACCAAGTGGTTTAAAAGGCTTGTTGCATTCGCTAAATGCAACCGTGATTCCTACGAAAGTGAGTAAGGTTTGTTTTTATTTTTCATTTTTTCTTTTTAGAATTATGCTTGTCGGTATTGTGATTTCTGTGGATGAAGTTTATTCATGAGCTTATACGAAGGCATGTTTTGTTCGTGGGCCTTCTTCTTTATGGAGCAATTTCAGGAAGTTCTCGCTCTAATTCTACCTTTCTCTTCACCTTTATTTAAATGCCTAGTACAAAAGGGACTTTGTACAATTCAAGTGGGGGGACGGGAGTAGAATTATCTCTTAAACTTTATTTCGCCCTCATTTTTCTAGTTTATTTTGAAAAATTATGCCATTTTTAAAATTTTGACATGTTTTTCTTAACCTTACTAGATTAGACCTTAGCCGAGCACATACAACCCTTGATATTATATGGTGAGATTAGCCTTATCCGTTTCCAATATTTTACCCCAAATCCACCAAATTATGAGTGTGACGGTAGCTTGTAAACTTTAGAACTTGGCATTTGCATCATTTCGAGACCATAGACGAGGTATGTTGAGTTAGCTCGATGTATTTGGACTTTTAGTTTTAGAAGGCAATATTATAGGATTATCACCCAAACAGCCTACCATTGTGAGTCTATCGATTAGTCACCTCGACTTTTCGACCCCCATGTGAAACCCTTTTGTTTTACTCATCTTTAGTGCAAGATACCCCTAGATACACCCTTCTGAACCATTCCTTTCATTTTGTTCACCCAATATATTGTTTCGATACACCTATACACCTTAGCCTACCCTGTAGTCTTTATTTGTAATTGAGAAGTCATCATTTGCCTAAGTTCAAGGTTCGAGTGGAAAGGTTCGGAAATCACGCTTTCATCGATAACATTTCTGAAGATCATTGAAGACCCCCCAAATTCCCATTGTTCATCTCAAGTGGGGGGATATTATGTTACTATTGATTGTTATGTTGAAAAAAAAAGTTGTTATGATTATGATTATTGTAAAGTGCGATGTTATAAGCACTGTAGTATGAGCTTTATTGATTTAGTATCGAGGAGGCGACCTCGGTCACATTTAAAGATTGGAGTTGGTAGTTATGCCAACAGTTGGAGAAAAAGGTAGTGTGCCCATCACGATGTCCTCTAATGACACATCTACCTTGCATTTCATGATCCGTTTCTTGACTGAGCTTGAACTTTGGGCGGATGGTAAGTGGTGATGACTTGGTTATAGATTTAGACTACATACTTGTTTTTTATTTTACACCAATTATATATCCCATGTCTTATCCTACCCTTTTAGTCATGAAGCATGTCTAGGTGATGCAGCGAGCAATCTTTGGTGTCTTGGCCATGGATTTGGTCATGTATCATTGATTTTGTGCACTTCGCCTGACATGTAATGACGAGTCACCCCTTAACCTTTGTCGTGTCTACCCATATTGCCTTTGAGAATTGTTTAGCCCTTAACTCTAGTTGTGGAGATTTGTGTAACCGCCAAGCTTATGATAGAATACATGTTATGACTGTATGTATTGAGTGATCACCCTAAATTGACACTTAGAATAGTTGAGAGATTTGAGTCTTTTGTTCCTTTCGTAAGGTGTTCGGCTTTGTTTTATTCTAGCATAAGGGATTTGTAAACTCATATCTTCCAGGTTATGGGAGATATCTTTTTAGAATCTATCTAATAAGGTCTACTTGAGGGCAAGTAGAGTTCAAGTGGGGGATATTTGGTAACATCAAATAGTCCCTGAAAATTAAGTGTCAATTTCCTAATGCTCAAGTATTTATATCATTTATATGGATTTACACTTGTTTTCCCTTGTTTTCCACTTTCAGTGTAAATTAAGCATTGGAGCTAAAGAGACGCTGAACTGGAAACATATCTAAAGATTTATCACAGTATGCTATTTTGAAGAAGTTACGCGTAACTCGCTCACATTACGCCGAACTATTGCATGACTCAGTATGCCAACTTATCAGAAGGTTACGGCGTAACTCCTCCCAAAGGTTACAAAGTAACTACATTAGGTCAAAAGAGCTTCCACGCCGCTGATACTTACGCCGTAACTACTGCGACTCTTACGACGTAACCGAGTTTATTGAAGACTATGGCGTAACCATTCATTAGGTTACACTAGGGGTGATCAAACGACCCGAACGGACCGGACCGACCGACGGACCGACCAAGACCGGACCGGACTGACCACATTCGTCCGGCCTCTGTCTATGCATTTGGGCTAATTCGGTCCTCGGTCCAGTTGGTCCGGTCCGGTCCGGACCACAAATCGACTATTTTAGCCTTAAGGACTTCCAACGTCCCGTTTCGACCGACGGACCGCACGGATTGACCAGACCGGACCGACCGACCGACATCGGTCTCGGTCTCGGCCCTGGTTTTACCTTTAATTCTGGGCTTCGGTCTTGTCGGTCCGTCCGTCCCGAACGATGCTCACCCTTTGGTTACGCCATAACCAACAGATCTAGTGCATTTTATGACGAAATAGAAGGTTACGGCGTAACTCCTATATTGGTTACGCCGTAACCCAGATCTGGCCTATAAATACCCCACGAATTCCAGCATTTCCAATCATCCCATTCCACACACAACACCTCAGAACGTAGGAAAAGCTCAAGGCAGGTCTAGGGAGCATAACGGAGTCGTTTCCAAGGAGAAGTCACTCCATTACGATAAGCATTAGCGTTTTATATTTCTTTTACTTTCAATTCAAGTATTTTGAACCTTTGAATATTGAATTGATTTGCATGATTAATATGAGCGGCTAAGCACCTTTTGGTGCTAGCCTAGTTATGATTCCTTAATTTTTTTGTTTGAGTTTACCTTTACTTCCATACAATTATTTCTAAGTGTATGCATGCATAGTTCATTGGTAGCTACCCTTGGTTCGGTAGTTTTAAATGGTGGTAGAGGCCAATTGCCTAAGAGATATGACCAACTGACCCTAGGTGAGCGGACTGAGACGGGAAGGGTAAGATATGACCAACTGACCACCCTTTCTACTTGTGCGATTTGACCAACTGATCACCTATCGTTTGGATGAACTTAAGAATTGGGGGTGTATTATCTAAGTTCCTAACGCACTCGCTATTTTGAATCTAGCATGTAGCGGTACTTAATGACTTGGCTTAGGGGACCAGAACAACAGGACTTATGACGGTGCGCTGATTTCTCACAAGGTGGCTTCTTGCCGATTATAGTATTGAATTGACCAAATGCTGTCCTCTCGATTTGACCCCACCTCAAGTAATTGGAAGTAAGTAGACGGACATAACTAGCTGATGATTAACTAGGTTAGCACCACTCTTCTCTATTGATTTCCCTTTACCATTTATCTGCTTTTATTTACTTTATTCTTTATTAGTAGTTTAATTAATTAAATCCCTATCGAAACCATTATTATTCTGTGACACTAGACTTAGTAATAATCCAACACACATAGCTCTTGACAACCTCAGCTTTTACCATTTACTACACTACACACTAACCGGCATACCTCGTTAGTGCAACTAGGTAGACCATAGGTATTATGCGAGACACTATAATATTAAACCTGTCAAGAAACCAGATCAATAACTTACACTTTTGAAAATATATAATCATCCACTAACTATTTTAATCTTATTAACTTAAACTTTTATATATATACACCTACATAATAATAATTATTTAAACCTTAATTATATATAAACTTACACACACACACACATATATGTATCTATCTATATATATATATATATATATATATATATATATATATATATATATATATATATATATATATATATATATATATATATACACACACATACATACATACATACTACTTAACTAACATCTTTTTATGTCTTTCGACCATGTCTATTATTCATGACACTTTACTTGTGAATATTCGCATTCCTTGTCTATCTGATACTTTTGGAAAGTTCATAAGTATATATATATAGGGTCTGGATCCGGTGCGGATTAGACTCTAAGTAGGGATGGCGCGGATAATATCACAGTAACTATTTTTTCAAAAAAATCTGAAAAAATTAAAAAAAGAATGAGGATAACAAATAATTAAAAATCGCTGAAACAAAATTCAAAAAAGAATCGGTTTTCAATTTTCATGGTTCAAAGGTATTATAATATTATGTTTTTTTTAATATCACTGTCACTATCATACATTTTTTTTGAATTTTTTTAATATCACCGTATTACTTTTTTAAATATCACAATAAAAAAAATAGTGATATTAAGTTTTTAACTAATATTAAAGTAACTTTTTCAATAAATAGCTTATTTTTACATGTAAAATAACCTTTAAAAAAAATTAATATCATAGTAACTATCATGTGTTTTTAATATCATACTTCATTTTTACATGTAAAAAAACTTAATATCACGGTAGGTCTTATAATATCGTTAATATCACGGTAGGTCTCACAATCAAAAAACAAAAAAGTGCTCAGAAAAATCTGAAAAAACAAAAAAATGAAAGAAGATAGCAATAAGAAGGACGCCAAGGAAAAAAAATCTTTTACATTTGGTCAATTGGTACCGTGAAGTTAGCACAGATCTTGACTTTTACAAAGTCACCATCGATCCTAATGGATTGGTCCGTCCACACGTCCGCCACTCAAAACTAAAAAAAACCGCACGTGATCCACAATATATATATATATATATATATATATATATATATATATATATATATATATATATATATATATATATATATATATATATATATATATATATATATATATATATATATATATATATATATATATATATATATATATATATATATATATATATATATATATATATATATATATATATATATATATATATATATATAGAATTGGACGTGAGAATTTTTATTTTGAGAAGATTGAGAGGTTTTCAAAACGATAGATTTTAACTTTGATTCATGTTTTCAAGCGCGAAAACTCATTTTAATGTGATTAAACTTCAAAATGTGTAAAAAAAATTTGAATCAATGTTAAAAATCTCTTGATTTTGCAATATATTGAATAATCGAATCATCTGTACAAATTTAATGAAACATCATTATAACTCGATTTTAACAATGATTTGTGAATCAAATTTGTGATTTATAAATTTGATTCACCCTAAAATGTTGTTTACTTATGAATCAAATAAAAAACATGAATCAATTTGCTCAAACGAAGATTTCTCAATCTTCTCAAAATAAAAACCTTCTCAATGGAACCGGAGCCTATATATATATATATATATATATATATATATATATATATATATATATATAGGGTGAGGTTCTTTTCAGAACTAAATAAATTGCGAGAACCACCATCAACTAATCAGATTTTTTTATATTAAATTTTATTATATAATTCAAAAGGGTATAATGGTAAAAATACTTTATTTTATTTTATTTTTTATTTTTTTTATCAAAAAACGTTTTTTTAGTTCACTAAATACTCGGATTTTTTTTTCTTTTTTTTTGTTTGTTTAATAAAACATTATGTGCACATGTGTTTTACATTATGTGATATTGTATTTCTCTTTTTTGCATAGGTGTTTTGTATTTGCACATGTATTTTTAAGAAATATTACATTAATATAAATACAAACAATAAAACTTTAACAATAGATTTATGCAATTTCAAAATTTACAAATTGTATTCCTCAGACAAACATCATTATATTTACACTTGTATTCAATTTTATTAAAAATATATGAAGCGTGCACATGTGCATAATCTAATGTCTTTAACAGTTGGTTCATCTTTTAGGCGTGCACATGTACTCCTCGCCTAGTTCAAGAAACCATGAAATCTGAAGATGCACCTTTTTCTTGGGGCCAATTTTTTTTTGGCCAAAAATTTCCCGCCAAATTTTTATAACTATGATGCACCTTTTTATTTTGGTGCATCACAGTTATAAAAATTAGTTATAACTATGATGCACCAAATTTTATAACCGAGATGCACCCAACGATTGTTACCTAATATGCTCCAATAACATTGTAATAACTTAGTATACTATGCTTTTTAAGGGGCATTAGTTGTACAACCAGAGACGGAGCTATGGTACCCATGGTAGCGTCGCATGCTTTGTCATTGGGATAACGCTAGTGCATATATTAACAATCGTGAATTGATGAAAAGTAAGTTAACCTTGTGATTAATAAAATGAATCTGAAACATGTTAGGATAATTGATTTCATTGTATATTTAACCATGTGATTAATAAAATAAGCGTGTTGAATCAGTTGAAAAATCTCTCCTTTATACACAAAGGTTGACGGTTCTAATTCAAAACTTTTTCTGGAATAAGTTAATAACATACGCGATCTGATGCACCTTTTTATTTTGGTGAATCACGTTAAAAAGTAGGTTATAATTATGACAATGATTATTTTATAACCGATCACGCAAAAATCACAGTTATAAATTTTTTGCGGGAAAAATTTTATTTGCCCAAAATTTTTTTTTGGCGGGACTTTTTTTGGGGGGTGGTGGTGGGGGTGGTTTTCAAACTTACCCCTTTGAGATGTTTCAAATTAGACCCTATAACTTTTTCTCACTTTCTCTCTAATTACACTTTTCTCTAGAACCGACTCTTATATATATATATATATATATATATATATATATATATATATATATATAATATATATATATATATATATATATATATATATATATATATATATATATATATATATATATACTTATCTTCCAAAGCCGATTCATACAAACACTTAGAAAACTATTTAAACTTGCCACACAAGCAACAATAACACAAACACTTTAAAACTTTAAAACTTATTTAAACTTCATCTAGTCTTACACCTGGAACTGTAAACTAAACTTGCCATACTAATCTAGGTCTTTCTTACTTATTTCAGACTGCTATTTGCTGAGGTGAGTTTATAGCCCCAACTTTGGGGTGAGAAACATGTAAACTTTTCTTAGACCAAAAACTATACTTATGCTTTTATAAAATATTGCGTAGTTAGCCTAAGCCCTGAATCCATTTATGCCCACTTTCATGAACCATCCAATCCTACTGGGAAACGCCCGCGATTGCTATAGACAGATCTATTGGGGTGACTCCCCCATTCGGTTTGATCAGACGGGTCAAATACGAATGTATATCATGTCAGAATACGAGTGTAATAGGAGAAACACTCGCTACGGGCCCCCTTTTTACCTTACGTGCTATATTAGCATGCTTTACTGTCGTAGCTTCGGTTGCATGAACTTAGTGCTTGCGTAATAGTCTCTTTTGTATGACATTATATTCGTTGTAATGTTCATATACTTTGCGTATAGTCCAACTTTATTGCTTTATCATAACCTATAAACTCACCAGCTTTTTGTTGTGTTTTTAAGCATGTTTTCTCAGGTCGTTAACTTATTGATGTATGATGATTCGAGGCATGGCATGGTATGGCATAGGTTGTAGGCCTTATCAGACGTGTATTCTTACACGAATATGGCCAATTTTATAATATGGGACAACTTTATTTTATGGGCCATGTTTTCCGCACTAAAACAATGATGTAACTTTATTTATTTGAATTTATACATTTCAAAATGGATCTGGTAAATCCGTTCTCTGTTACTTTGTGTTGTGATCCAATATGTAGTACCCCAGTGACCTGAATGCTTCCGTTGTACTGATTTTGGGGGTGTTACAGAAACATCCCGTAGAGCTACAAATACACTTAACTAACGAAAAGATAGGTAACTACCCAAGATTTTGAGGAAACTTTGTCATTTTGGAAGAGAAAGAATTTAACAAAAGAAAACTCCATTTTCATTATTAACGAAATACTTGCATATCGGTGCCATGCTATATAATTTCTCAGTGTCTTCATTTTGACCTGTGATGATCTTAGAGGTAAGAATGTATTTGCTAGCTAGATACCGGAGTAACCTTTTAATTATATATATGGTTTGAGCCTTGAGGGGTTCGTGTAGGAAAATGTGACAATATCCAAAGAAGTGAATTCACCACCACCATTATTAACTTTCACCATGATTTCATAAAGATCTAGTTCTATGGCAGTTTTCATAACCGTAGGAAGAATTGCTTCTTCTAACATTTGCATAACCTTTGGTAATTCGTCTTCTTCTAGCGACACCTGAAATTCTTCTTGTGCCTCATTCATGACTAACTATCTTTGCTTATTCGACATGAATTATGAAACTCTCATCTATATATATTGTGTATATATATACTTTTATGTTAATATAAATAAGCTGTAAAAACGTTTATTTATATTTTACGATCTTTTTACGTTTTGTCGATAACAATCGTAAAATCATCTCAAGTAAAACTAACATACATAAGTTCTTAAATTTATGGATTTCCAACTCATCAAAATCATGTTTATAAGAACTATACATTTTTCAAGTAAACACAAAGTTACTTACACATTTATTTTAGAGGCATTTACATACATCCTCATATACACATCATTATTTACATACATCCCTATATACACATCATTATTTACATATTTCCCCAAACCTTTCTTTAATAGCCTTGTACATCATGCATTAAAAACTTGTATTTAGAAAAATATATAAATATTGATGTGTATATGGGGATGTATTTAAATCCCTCTTTATGTTAAGCATAATTAAAATGATTATTACCTCATGCATGAACTCATTAATATCTTGAGGATATCTTGTTAGTTTTGGGTATATTTTGCTAGATTTGGGCATATCTTGCAAGATTACATAAGATCTTGAAATATTTTTTAAGCCAAAATCCGAATTTATCAAACCAGTAGGCCGGATCCCTTGGATTACACTGGTCGGATCCCTTTTGAAAGGGATCTGCTGGATCTGTGGGATCAGAGGCATTTTTTTTATTATAAATAGAAGGCCATTTCTCATTGTTTACTCACCCATCTCATACACACTCTCTTATATTCTCTCGTTGCATTATACTAACCTTGATCTCAGAGCAAAGTCACAGTTTACTTTCATTTTGGTGATTCTTTTTAGCAATGTTGCAAAAATCGTGAATCGGTAGTCTGGCGGTCGACCACCCTGTAGCGAGTAATCGGTCAAGTCGGGATTAATCGGTGATTAATCGGATTGGTATTTCCTATAATTTTTTGCTATTTCTGGAGACCAAACTAAAAATCTTAACCGATTCCAAGCCTGCTATGTTTCCAAACCTCAATAAAAGGCTCAAATTCTGATTATGATGCCCATTATGCGTTATAAATGAAATATACGATTCCCAAATTAAGTAGAATGCCTAAATTATTATTTTTTTTAAAATGACCGATTTGACCGATTTGGCCGATTTTTGACCGAGTCGGCCGATTTTTGACCGATTCGGCCGATTAATCGGCCGATTCAGCCGATTAATCGGCCGATTCAGCCGATTTTTTGACTGCTTAGTGTTGATTTTTTTCCTAGGCCGATTTTTTGACTGATTTTCAAAAATCGACAAGGTACTCGGCCGATTAACGATTAATCGGCGATTAATCGACCGAGTTGACCGATTTTTGCAACATTGCTTTTTAGTGCTTCATAAAGGACGAGATCACGTTTTGCATACAAGACTCTCAAGCTTCAAGAGAAGAGTAGCTAGTCTTCATCATCATCACTAGATCTCATATTTGATTCTAGTTGATCATTCATTTCATTATACTATAAACTTGTATTGATAGATTGGTGCTTTGGGTTGGTTCTACTTTTGTAAAGAACACGGTAATTAGCTTTGTACTAGATAAAGTGTAAGCGACGTCGTGAGGCTTCTTCGCCGGATAAGGAGCTTGTTGACATAGTGTTTACGAACTCTCGAGTTAGGTAATCGGGGAGTGGAGTAGGGCAAGGGAGGTGTGCTTGTAGCCGAACCACTATAAATACTTGTGTCACGGTTCTTCTTTTCTTTACTTTACTTTACATATCGTATTTATCTTTATTATTTATATACTTGCATCGTCAATACTTCATTATCCAAAAGCTTTCACATATACTTGATCTAACTATTTCTGAAACTAGATTTTAATCAAACACTATTCAACCCCCCTTCTTGTTTTTCACATGTTATTTTCCTTCCACACGCTGCCTAACTTAATGACTTATCACATGCTTTTTTGAACTAAACCACACACTATATTGTGTAAGTGTAACCATAAAGGAAACAACAATTCATAGTTTTAAAACATTCCTTTTGCCAAACACTAGTTTATAGATATAGTTCATAATGTAGTTTCTAAACATTTTCTCCCGTCTAACAATATACGCTACAATTTATTACGGTACTACAAATAAATACATGCCCTTCCATTAATAATGTAATGGAAGCCGCACATGTATGTAACCTAACTTTTCCCTTTGGTTAGGGGTGTTTGGGATTGTTTATTGAAAACATAGTATGCGTTTTGATAACAGATAATAAGATAATCAATGGTTACAAAACGTGATTCTGAAACTTAGTGTTTGGATTTGTTTAAGCTGTTGATATCGCAAAATTCGATAATCAGTTTTAAAAGTGTTTGGCAAATTTGATTAATGAATAATCTAACTCGTAAAATTACCAAAAAAGACAACTTATATATTACTGAATCAATCATATTTAACATGTATAACTAAACCTTTTAGGGGGTCTTTGTTTCCGCTTATATAGCCGACTTATAGCTTATTTGGTTTTGGGCTTATCTTTCATAAGCTTACTTTTTGTGGCTTATTTTGAAGCTTTTAGGATTGTATAAGCTCAATATGACATTAAAAAATGTTACTTTTTTATACATTCAGATCATATAAAAAGAATTATAGTGAAGTATAACTCTCTTTTATTACTTAATGGCTTTTTAAAGAAACCACATGGACTATCGTTTGTTATGGACTATATTAGGTATAGAGTATATGAAGTTAAAATTAGGTTTACATTTGGAACTTATCATCATCTTCGTCGCTTCTCATATCTCTCAAGATCACAACATATCTCTCAAGATCACAGCAGCTAAAATATACATATAGATTACAAGCAATGTTAAAAGATGAAATATATTTAAGAAAGAAGGATATGGACGAGGGCAGTTCGGTAAATCAACAAGCAAAGGAAAATCACGTTTTTCAAAAGCATGTGTGGAGCTGTTTCTCCAAAACCGCCTTTTGATGCTCCTAAAACGCAAAACATCACGTTCTTGATTTACTTTCCCAAACACTAGCCATTAGATTATTGCGTTTTAAAAACGCAATAATTAGACAATCATAATCAGGTAGCAATCGCAATCTCAAATACTCCCTTATTTAAGAGTAACATGGTACAATTATATTTCTTCATATGTTTCATACTCATTCCTCAAAAATGTAACAAAGAAACAACTAATATTTGCTTTGGATTTTATTCTTTAATTTCAAACTTATTGTAAATTCAGTGAATTGGTAGCTTGCATTGTTGGCCCTAACAGGTCGTCGAGTTGGTAACATGGCAAAATGGGTAAGTTATAACTACATATCGAAACATGTTTGGTCGACCACCAATACTGAACCTTTTTATCTTATACTACTTACATTAATGCATATTATATCTTCGTAAACTTAAAATAACTTAAAATCTGAGAAATATTAGTGGACTATTATACCTCTGATTAAAAATGTTAACATCGTCTACAACTAAATTAATATATTAAATATTTTTTAATCTTTAAACTTTTGTCATTTTTTATTTCTAACCCATAGACTTTCTTCTCACAATAACTATAGATTGAACCCGTAAATTTTGCATCAAGGGTCAACCAAAATCATGATTTCACAAGTATAATTATTTGCCGCTATACATTGTCACTTTGGGCGAGTATTCATCTAGTATTAGATACACATTTTGGGCAATTTCCAACCCCGTTGACTAGTTCAACCACTTAATCGTTTTTCACTTTAGCTATATTTCTTTCTTTCACACTATCACCTTTACTAAGACTCTAATTGAGTTATAGTCATCTAACTACGCTATTTTAGACTTCCCGCGATGGAAGATTATTAACGACGACGAATGTCATCAATAAAAGTCTGCTACGCGACAAAAAAGTAGCATTCTTGGCTCCGTCTATGATCAAATCTTGTAGCAACGACATCTTGACTTTTAGCGATGACATGTCGTTGCTAAAGTCCGCTAGACGGCAAAGAGAATGTTTTGAAAATCTCTAACATAACTATTAGTGACGACACGTAGTCGCTATAAGTTTGGTGACGACGAAGAAACTAGTCAAAGTAAAAAGAAAAAGAAAAAAGAAAATTTAAGATTGGGAAATCTTACCAGCCGCATCTTTAGCGACGACTTGTCGTCACTAAAAGTCTTCGTTAAATGTTTTAAATCAAATATAAATGATTTAAATTAATTATAAATAATTTAATATGATTTAAATTAATTAAAATAATTTTAAAATAAATTAAATATATTATAACAGATTTAAAAAACATTCAAGTTAAATAAAAAGATTTTATTTTAATTATAACTTATTTAAAAATGATTTAAAAAAACATTTAAATTAGATAAAAATAAATTTACTAAAAATAACTTAAAAATATTTTTAATTAATTAAAAATGATCTTAAAACGAGTTAAATTAGTTATAGATGATTTAATATTATTAAAAATAATTTAAATTAAATTAAAATGATTTAGCATAATTAAAAAAAAAGTTGAGACGCTATGTTGGGTCTATTATAGATTTGATGATACAAAACAAGAAGAATGAAACATGAAAGACTAAAAGTGACAAGAAGTGAAACTACAAAAAGATGGAGGATTTGGAAGATTCTAGAAGATATGCTTAAAAGAATAATTAGTTTCCTAATTATATTATGATTCCTCTTGTAAACCCTAGATGTCTCTAGTATATAAAGAGACATAGTATATAAAGAGACATAGGGTCATTAGTTTTATTAGTACGTACAAGATGTAAACCAAAGGTGTGTGTGTGTGGGAACCTAGGTGTAGGGATTTGGGAAAACGCTTAGGGTGATGGTTAGTTAGTTAGTTCCTAGGCGTATGTTCATGTAAACGCCTAGGTTAGTATTTAGTATATTAGTGTTTTGTGGTAGAGATGATAATAAAAAACCTTGTTCATAATAATGTTGATTCTATGTTTGAATATTCCGCTTTCATTATTATGTGTTCCTAGATATAATATTAGACCTAGTCTAAGAGCTTACAACGATCTTCACATGTGGTATCAGAGCGGGGAGCTCTTGATATAGGGATCTACAAGGTTTTTCTTGGCGAAAAAGGAAGAAGAAAATCGAATTTCAACAATTTTCGTAATACTACTGCAACACTGTTTTCAAGAGGGCATACATTTTTATTGAACCGTTGGATCGAGCTAAAATTTTTGTTGATGCATCTCAGTATATCTATCTAAATTTTCACCGAAGGGATTGTCAATTAGAGCTCTCAATCAAAAGTTATAAGTTGTCGAAGTCTGCTGCAGAAAGTTCCGTAAGGCTTCTGCAGGGCTGTTTTAAAACGATCATAACTTTTTCGTTAACCGTTGGATCATGACGAAATTTTGGGTGGATGTTCTCTATATACCCATCTAACTTTTCACCGGAGGGATCGTCGATCGGAGTTTTTATGTGAAAGTTATTCAACCTCGAAGTCTGCTGCAGAAACAGTTTTGATATGGTCGAATTTTTAGGGTTTTGGCTACAAGAATACATCATGATTAACCCAATGATTGGTCAAGTTTCATACTATAATACATGGATCTTTTGTCGACTTGTGCATGGAAGATTCTATCTGATTGGTTTGCATGTGAAGGTCAGTGCTCGAATTAATATTATTGCAAATCATTGTTGTCTTGTGCAAGTGATGAGGTGAAGGGATAAATTGTTCAATATGTGGTGCAATACTATTGGTTAAGTATAATAACCTCGTATGTGCTTTAGTTAATAAGTCGGTGCATTAAATTGAATCGAATAATAAGGATTGGTGACATTTATTGGTTAGTATCACTGATTGTCAAGGTGAAAGATTTTTTATCATGAATATTCAATCGGTGATCAAGGATATCTATTAGATTCGCATGCTTTAAGCTACATTACCAGCAAGGACGGAACCAGGAAACAAAATGACCAAGTGCACTTAGAATAAACTAAAAAATGCTACAAGCATAAATTTTAGGGACCGGGTGCATTTAAGAAAAATCAAGGTTTTTTTTA
This sequence comes from Chrysanthemum makinoi, assembly GCA_910596185.1. Lineage (NCBI taxonomy): Eukaryota > Viridiplantae > Streptophyta > Magnoliopsida > Asterales > Asteraceae > Chrysanthemum > Chrysanthemum makinoi. Next base: position 298,562,978 of record OU343225.1, read on the forward strand.
ACAAAATTAACACTACGCAACAAAAATCCATAGGTGTCCTGGGACCCCCCGGGACACCCCCTGGTTCCGTCACTGATTACCAGTTTCTATTGCTCTATCTCGAAACTACTGCTACTTATTTGTAACTGCTGCTAGTTTTAAATATTCCTGCTGCAAATTGAAGTGTTCTGATGCTACGATTTCTTTACGGTTTCTTTGGTTCAAAAGTGGTTATGAAAGAGAGGAATAAGTCAAAGCATGTTATTGCTGTTCCATTTGATATTAGTATTGCACGACAACAAGCATGACTACTATTTCCTTCAAGTTTTTAATGCTTCCCATGTTAAGTCGTTGAAGTGCTCGTTTATTTTTGTTCGAGTTTCTGCATGGAGACCGACCTTTTCTTGTTACTTGATTGGTTGGTAGTTTAAGTGGGATGATGCATTGCACATTAAAATCTTTGATCATGGGTCGGGGGTCATATTATGAGCAAGGGAGAGCTGTGTTTCAATGCATGGTATTGTAAATTTAGTTGCATGGTGCTATTATTGGTTCAATGGTCACGTACATGGTCTTCAGATGGTATATGGATCCACCCAGTTTGGTTTTTGGTTCTCATGTAAACGATCATATGGAGTTGATTCTTGGATTTATTTGTTGGAGAAGTGATAAGGAAATTTAAAGGAAACTTATATATTGGGTAGGTTATTGGAATATTTAACTTCCTTGGTACATGTATTTTATGGGAACTATTCTAATAAAGACACATGGAGCTACGTTTTGTTTCATTAATCGATATCGGACAATTCAAGATTTTTGGTTCTCGAATAGTTTTGGAATTTAGGGGAAGTTGTACAAGTTTTTGGTACTGAGGTTTTTGGCGACACACACAGGTTATTGGTTCACACACAAGAGGAGATTGGAATTTGTTCTTAAAAGTTTTAAAAATCTCATTTTTGGTTATTATTAATTAATTGATTACGAAGACGATTATTTATCACTTATTTGAAGATGGAGTGGAGTTTCTTGGATGCGTGTTCTTATTATATTTTGGTAATGAATCGTTTAAAAGTAACTTGTTCGTCCTTCAATGATTATGACAAAGAATTGACATAACACTTAAAGGAGTGACGTTATTGTGCTCAGTGATTATCGTCAAGAGATAGTGGTCTCCCTATACATAGGTATACGTTCAATGTCATCAATAGTGTAAGATATAAGATAAAAGTTTGGGTTATTTTACTTCTTCATCAAGTTGGTTATACGTAGTTTTCTTCATTAGTGATCATTACATGGAGCCTACAGATTTGAAGAATCAAGAAGATGGTTAACATATGGGTTTTAGGGGAAGCTTAATGTTAAATGTTTAACTATCTACATGCATCACTCAAGGGAAAGTGTTTGATTTTTACTACTGCTGATCATTATTACTACTGCTAGTTGGAGTTTTCTACTGTTTTGGATCCATTGTTCCTATGGTGCGTAATGGTGGGCGATTTGAAGAATTGGAAGTCTTAGATTGGAATTATGATATTGGTTCGTGGTGGTCATGATCATTATTTGCATATGTTCCCTATTTGTTGATAACAAAAAGGGGAAGAGATGTTTGAGTGACATGTTCAAGTCAAGGGGAAGCATGGAAGACAAGATTGTTTCATTCATGGTGAGATTTAATTATCTCAACTTCTGCTACTTCGTCTAGAGAAGTTCGTACAAGAATCGTATTTGTTTTGTCATCATCAAATAGGGGAAGATTGTTGGGTCTATTATAGATTTGATGATACAAAACAAGAAGAATGAAACATGAAGGACTAAAAGTGACAAGAAGTGAAACTACAAAAAGATGGAGGATTTGGAAGATTCTAGAAGATATGCTTAAAAGAATAATTAGTTTCCTAATTATATTATGATTCCTCTTGTAAACCCTAGATGTCTCTAGTATATAAAGAGACATAGGGTCATTAGTTTTATTAGTACGTACAAGATGTAAACCAAAGGTGTGTGTGTGTGAGAACCTAGGCGTAGGGATTTGGGAAAAGCCTGGTGATGGTTGTTATAGTTAGTTCCTAGTATGTATGTTCATGTAAACGCCTAGGTTAGTATTTAGTATATTATTGTTTTGTGGTAGAGATGATAATAAAAAACCTTGTTCATAATAATTTTAATTCTATGTTTGAATATTCCGCTTTCATTATTATGTGTTCCTAGATATAATATTAGACCTAGTCTAAGAGCTTACAACGATCTTCACACGCTATATCAATATTTAGCAAATGTAAACGTCCAGCTGCCAGCCCCCGTTGTGCTCGACCCAAGTTAGTTTATGGATGTTGATAAAGATGTTGCCGACTCTGGAGATGAGTAGGCCTGGATTTACCTGTTTAGGTGGGTTTGTTGAACAATTTATCGTTTTGAACAATTTATGTTTATGTCGTTGAACAATTTATTTTTATGTCGTCAAACTATGTCGTTTAACCACTTTTAGTTGTTGAACAATATATGGAATGTCATATGATTTAGTTATGTTTGTGTTGATTTGAAAATCAACAAAATTGGTTGGGGAAATATCTGGAAAATCAAGAAAATTAGGGTTGGAAAACGCATTAAAACAGGGTGGGTAAAAGTTGCAGTCACCCTTGGCAACGACATGTTGTCGCTATAGGTGGTAACCATTTTATTTCAACCAACGAAAGTCGAACCTTTAGCAACAACAGGTCATTGCTAAAGGTGGTTGCCATTTTACTTTAGTGAATGGTGTCAAACCTTTAGCGATAACATGTTGTCGCTAAAGGTGGCTGCTAAAGTTTTGGTCAATGAAAGTCAAGTACTTTAGCGACGACTTGTTGTCACAAAAGGTTGTCTCTAAGGTCTTGGTAAGTAAAAGTCAAAACCTTCAGCGACGACTTGCAGTCACTAACGGTTCCGTCACAAAAATGGTAAAGTTAGAAAGTCAAAGTCAATAAAAGTCTAGTTATTGCCATGTCGCTAAAAGTGAACATCGTTGTCGCTAAAACTTTTAGCGACGAGCTTTAGCGACAACGCTTTCAGTGACGACATGCCACCGCTAAAATTTTTAGCGATGACAAGCGGGCCTTTAAGCGACGACATGTGTCGTCGCTAAGCGGTTTATGTAATCTTATGAATCGGGTTATTCAACTTTAGACAATATCATCACGGTCTTAAATTGCCAGTGAACGTAAATCTAGGCCAGTAAAAACTACATATTAGAAAAATCCCTCTAACCGGGCAAAATATTGTTTATTATCATAATTAACATGAAATTATGTTATGAAATTCTACACCATCAAGATCATCGTAACTCGATTCTTACATTCAATAGTTAAACATTTTTGTAGAATTCCATGATACAAAAAGTAGAAACTCTGCAAACAATGTCCAAAGAAGTGAACCCGACCTCTTTAGCTAAGCCATTGTATTCTTTTACCGTTCGCTCTTTGCCACTAGGGTTAGCAATCAACATTAATAAATTACTACCAACGGCAGTCTTAGAAACTTCATCGGTGGCACTCATATGTTCAGGGTCTGGCATGATCACTTCCACCACCACCACCTTACCGCACTCTGGCAATTCTGCCCAACAGTTCTTTAAAAGTGTGATGCAATAGTTGTCGCCCCAGTCATGAAGTATCCTCTAATTAAAAGAAAATTCATAGTGGTTATTTAACAGAAATAAGTTTAAGAATAGTTTATGTGCTAAGAGTTGGTGTACCAATAAACTACCACCAACCTTCATGAAAATAACATCCCCTTTAGGAACACTAGCGAACATATCTCCTCCAACATGCTCCACATCTAGTCAATAATGGACTGTCAATTACATGGACTTGGAGATCTAGATGCTTTTGATACAATAAGACTGATCATGGTTACTCAACATATATATGGGTATTAAATATGAATAGTATCTAAACAAATATGATCTAATACTATGCACACTAACGGGTCACAGGATGAACATTAGTGTGCTAAAATCTATAGGTCCTAGAGCAAGCAAAGGTGGTGTACAAGCTTAGATATATCAACACATTATACTGTATGTGGGCATATGATTTTGAATACCTGGATAAGGTGGTGCGTCCTTGATGACATGGGGTAAGTCAAAGTTTATGCCCTTGATATCATGATACTTGGAAACAATAAGCTCAAGATTAGCACCTAAACCACCACCAACATCAGTTAACTCTTTTACCCCTTCGAATCCCTTGTACTTTTCAAGAATCATCTTCATCACTATTCTTGTTTCATCATACATGTTGGAATCACTCCTAAACTAGATTACAAGTGTTAGTAATTAATATGTAATAGTTAGCTTAATTAGGCCTTTATGTTTGTTATTAAGCTAAGGCTTATGTAGAAGGCCCATAAGCCTTGGCCCAAGCCTAATAAGGAAAGGATGGGAACTTGGTGTGTTGCCCTAGTTCCCTCTTATAAATACCTCATGTAAACCATCCTTAGATTGTTGGTTGTTCATTTCATATCAATATTCACGCAAAACTTTTCTTTCATTCCTACACGTATTGTTGTGTCTTGTTTAACCGATCACTCCTTCATCTATACTTCTTATATTGAGGCTTGTGTTACAAATATGGGAACCTAACAGTGGTATCAATCGCCAAATAGTTGGGTGAAATTTATTTTGTTTTTGAAGTCTACGCGTAACTCTCGGTTTGCAAACTTTCATACGCATAAAAACTCATTATTTATACTTTCAAATCCAAGATTCTTGTACTTTCAAGGTTATTAGGTGTTAAAGTTTAAGTTTTTGGCAAAAAGTTTCAAACTTTACGTGTATTTCATTGTTTTTAAGCTTGGTTTTAGTCGTGTGTTCAGTTATACGCGTAAGGTGAATACGTGTTTTTGGATCATCAAGTTTCACACTTTTGTGTTATTTTGGTGATATTGAAGCTGTTTCATCATAAAAATCGGGTTTAGAAACACTTTTGGACGAAATCTCGGCTAGCAAAACTTACGCATAACAAAACCCTGGTTGTTACGCGTAGCATTTCAAAGTTTGATCTTCAGGAGTTCTTGGTTTACTCGGTTTTCTTTTGCTTGGATAAGCCCGAAAACACTTCGACTTTGGATATCTTTTACACTGGAATAAGTGTAAAGGATTTTGGGCAAAACCCTAGTTTTACGCCTAAGCTAAAACTTCTTACGCGTAGAATCTTTTACGCCTAAGCCTTGTCTTACCTAAGCCTTGTCTTAACGCATAAGCAATTCTACGCATAACCATTCTACTACTAAGCTTTTGTCTTACGATGCTAAGGTTTCCTTAACCCTACGCTGCGAAGCTAATCCTACGCGTAAGCTAACCTCTTACGCGTAAGTTGGTGTTTTTACGCATAAGGTTTTCTTTGCCTAAACTGATTTTCTACGCATAAGGATTCTTCATCAACAAAGTTTCATTCGACTACAAAGATCCATTTTACAACACAAGTTTTCAAGATGTCTCAACCACCATACTCTAGCTACTTCCCTTATGTGTATCCTCAACAACAACAACAACAGCAACAACTCAATCATCAACAACAATTTTACCAACAATTACAACAACAACAACAACAACAACAACTTCAACAACAATTTCCTCAAGGTGCAATTCAACCAAAAATGGTTCAACCACCACCTAGTCTTCAAGTACAACCCTACACTAACTTTCACAATCAACATCCATCTAGAAATACTATGAAGGAACCGTCTTGGTTTGCAAAGATGTGTGAAGCTTTAAGTAGCCAACAATCCATTCATGAGGCTGGATCACTTGATAGACCTCCAATGCTCACTCCCGAAAACTACGATCAATGGGTGATACGGTTCTTTAGGTTTTGTGATCTAAAGAAGCCACATGGAAAGTTCTTGAAGGTCATCCGAAGGTCCGTTTCATGCCAATTGTCAACCGTAATCCCGGAGATCCAACTGCTAATCCACCAAGAGGTGATGTCACCAACGTTGTTGGTCTTACTGAACTCACTATTGATCAACTTCTACACTTTGAAGCCGATGAACTGGCAATGCAATACATTCTTTTGGGATTACCTAATCCAATTCTTCGAAGTGTTTATGCTCAAAAGACTGCTAAAGCAATGTGGGAGCATATTCATCTTCTCATGGAAGGCACAAAACTCAATCAAGAAGACATGGAATCAAAAATCTACTTGGCTTATGAACACTTCATGATTGAACCAGGGGAGACATTAGAGTCTTATCATCATCGATTTTCGTGACATCATCAATGACTTGACAAACATAACATAATTATGCAAGAATTGCAACAACACTAAGTTCCTGAGTAGTCTTGGTCCCGATTGGAAATATATGTCATTTTCATCCGTCCGCGAAGAATCTTCATCATGCTACTACGGATTATTGTACGACTATTTGAAGCCCCATCAAAAGAAGAAGACAAAGAAAGGGTTATCCGTGGACAAAATGTTTCACCTACACTTCCGGATACTCAACAATTAGCTTTGTGGGCTCAAGCATGCTATCCTCAATTCCCGAATTTACCAACAACTTTCACAAATCCTCCACAACCAACTGCAACAATTACACCATATGATCCGTCCACAAGACCAATCTCAAGAAACTCAATTGGTTCCATACAACAACAACAACAATGATCAAGAACTTTATAGTGAATCCAATGAGGATGCGTAAGCATGCATTGCAACAAAGGTTTGTCATGATTTCTAGAGCCTTCACGATACTCTAACAAATCCAACAATCGCATTCGTACCTCATCTAACACAAGGAATCAAGTTGTTGTTAGATCGAGAACGGGTGGTAATGTTCATCGATGGGCGGCGTCAAGGGTTTAATCCAATGGGAAGGAATAACATGGGTGCTCCACAACAACAAAGGGCGCAAGTGGTTGAACAGGTAATGCTCGTAATGGGGTTAATGGTCTTCGTTGTTATAACTGTAATGAGAAGGGTCATCTGGCTAACGCATGCCCAAAGCCGGGATAAGAGGCCGCTACCACAAAGAGGCTTTACTCTTGGCTCAAGGATGAAGCCTGGTGGAACTCTTACCAACAAGGAACAATGACTTTGTGGCCAATGCGTAATCGATGATGATATGGAGGATCAGGCTAATGCACGTGATGTTAATGGCAACAAGAACTCTACATGAGTGATAAGGCCCAGCAGTATGACAATGACTTGTCTCAGTACCGATCAAACTATATTCATTACTGACCGATATCTTGATAACATCAAATAACTCAATATTAGTGTCAATTTCCCCCGTTAATGCTCGTTATTTATATCATTTATATGGATTTACGCTTGTTTTCCATTAGTTTACACTTTCAGGTAAATTGCGAGCATTGGAGCTAAAGAGACGCGGAAATGGAAACATTACTAAAGATTATCACAGTATGCCTATTTTGAAGAAGTTACGGCGTAACTCCTCTCTCTCATTACGCCGTAACTATTGCGTGACCCAGAATACCAACTTATCAAGAGGTTACGGCGAATCTTCCCCTAAGGTTACGATACGAATAACTCCATTAGGTCAAAAGATTCCACGCCGCTGATACTTACGCCATATCTACGCATCACTTACGACGAACCGAAGTTTATTGAAGACTACGACGTAACCACTAATATGGTTACGCCGTAACTAATAGATCTAGTGCATTTATGAAGAAATAGAAGGTTACTGCGTAACTCCTATATTGGTTACGCTGCAGTTTACCCGCCTATAAATACCCCACGAGTTCCAGATTTCTAATCATCCCATTCCACACACAACACTCGAGAACGGGAAAAAGCTCAAGGCAGTCTAGGGAGCATACTGAGTGTTTCCAAGGAGAAGTCACTCCATTGATAAGCTTTAGCATTTTATATTCTTTTACTTTCAATTCATGTATTTCGTACCTTTGAATATTGAATTGATGTGCATGATTAATATGTGAGGCTAAGCACCCTTTGGTGCTAGCCTAGTTATGATTCCTTAATTGTTTTGTTTGCGTTTACCTTTACTTCCGTACAATTATTTCTAAGTGTATGCATGCATAGTTCTTTGGTAGTCACCCTTTATTCGGTAGTTTTGAATGGCGGTAGAGGCCAATTGCCTAGGAGATATGACCAACTGACCCTAGGTGAGCGGACTGAGACGGGAAGGGTAAGATATGACCAACTGACGACCCTTTCTACTTGTGCGATTTGACCAACTGATCACCTATCGTTTGGATGAACTTAAGAATTGGGGTGTAGTGTCTAAGTTCCTAACGCCGGCACTCACTACTCATATTTTGAATTCATGTAGCGGTACTTAATGACTTGGCTTAGGACCGTGAACAACAGACTGATGGTGCGCCTGATTTCTCCTGTGGTGGCATCTTTCTTTAGGTTAGGGCGAATTGACCAAATGCTGCCCCTCCTCGAATTTGACCCCACCTCGTAATTGGAAGTAGGTAGGTAGACGTAAACATAACTAGCTAGGAGGATTGACTAGGTTAGCACCACTATTCCTCTATTGATTTCCCTTTATCCATTTATCTGCTTTTATTTTATTCTGCATTAGTAGTTTAATTAATTAAATCCCTATCGAAACCATTTTAATTCTGTGACAATTAGACTTAGTAATAATCTAACACACATAACTCTTGGGACGACCTCGACTTTACCATTTACTACACTACACGACCGTACATAACGCCTGCAAGTTAGTGCACTAGGGTAGACCATAGGTATAGCGAGACACTATAAATATTAAGACCTGGTCAAGAAAACCTCGCATCAAGTTTTTGCGCCGTTGGGGAGCTATTTTAGGATTTCATATTAAGTCTGTTTTTTATTTCTTTCGATAATGTCGGATACAAGACTCGCCCTCGAGGCCTTTTCTCGCTATACCCTATTTGCTGACCCGAGATAGCAATTTCGAAAAGGAAAATCTATTCTCCGGTTCCTATTCACAACATCTTCTCATTTTAGAAAGCCCATTCAGACCGTGCAGAACCGAAGTCATCAATGAAAATAATATCGATGACCTAACTATGGAGCAGTATTTAGAGCGACCGAATGAGTACTGCCAAATAAGCTTTACTCAATATTCTCACACTGAAAAATACTCTATTCCGCATCATATTATTCAAGAGTTACATGAACTTGAGTTTTCGAAACGAATATGAATACCCTCAGTAACCACGTAGAAGTTCTCCACTTGTCCTCTCTTTTCAACGCCGAGGTACTCCAAGCTATTCAGTCACATCTGCAAGGATTTTTCCTATGACTCTTTCGGGACAAATAAAAGATGGTATAACAAACTCCCCAACGATTGTAAAGGAGCAGGGGATAAACTTAGAAAAGAATTCGCCTTTGCAATTTTGCCCACCTTCAAAATGGCCAAGCTTCGGGGAAAATCTATCAATTGCTTCAGTTGGAGAAGAAACGCTTTACCAAGCATGGGAAAGATTTAATGAGCTTCTCTATCGATGCCCTACTCATGATTTAAACAAACATCAGATCGATACGTCTTCTATGGGATTAATGCGCCAACACGAGAACTTCTCAATTCACCAAGACCTATTCCTAGCATGACTCTCGATCGCCTTGGAATGTATTCACGATTTCAACATTGCTACAAGTGGCACATCGATACAGGGTACGGACCGAGAGATAATTTCGATCATAAGGTAATGAAGACGATAACAAAGCAAGAATACAATTACGGGGAAATTTTTGAAAAATGAAGGTTGGAAAGAGAAGCTGAAGCATGCAAGGTTGAAAAGGTTAAGAGCGTGTTTGAGACCAAAACTGGGAGCGATCTTGAAAGAAAAATTTTGGACCACATCAGAGAATCTTGAGAACGAGATGATAGGATTGAAAAATTGATGAGGACATTCGTAGATAATACAACCTCTTCTCTCAAAATGCACGATGATAGGATTAAAAGATTGGAAAAGAGTGTTAGCTCATGTTCTAAGCTATCTCTGATTATTTAGCAGCCAAGGAGGAGGAAGTTGTCCACACCGAAACTATCCTCGAAGAACCTTGACCTTTCAAAAAGTTGTAATCAGCATGGAGAGACAATCACTTCTGGACCAAACTTTGCTGGTAAACCCTCCTACTATTGATTCTGTTAATACTAATCATCATGATATTGCGCAGGAATTAAGTTATGATGAGACTATTCGCCTCAACGAAAGATGCTCAGCGGTTTTGAGGAACGAGCTACCACAAAATGAAAAAGATCCATGATGCTTTACTCTCCCTTGCTATATCGGGAGTCTAAACATGTGTAATGCCCTAGCAGATCTTGGAGCTAGTATTAGCATAATGCCCCTCGTCGATGTTTTTTAAGGCAGTATGGGAATTGGTAACTTAAAGCCGGGCAAGATGAAAATTGAAATGGCTTATCGATCTATGCAATCGCCATTAGGAATTGTTGAAAATGTGTTGGTGAAAATTAAGAAATTCCTTTTCCCAGTAGATTTTGTGATTCTTGACATTCCGGAAGACAACAGGATACCAGTCATTTTAGGAAGACCCATGCTTGCCACTGCTCACACTAAGGTAGATGTCTTTGCCGGAAAATTGATTCTTGAAGCTAATGGAGAAATTGCCACTTTCGGACCTAATGAACATTTTTCTACCCCGGAGAAGGTATGTGCAATTGACCAAGTAGGCAATTTTGGTGAAGCTTTAGAAAAATTTCTTAGCGACCCCCCGGACCCTAGAGAGTTTGACTCGGGGAAAGATTTTGATGTTTTCGTGAATTTGATTGAAGATGACTTAGATTTGAGTGCTGAAGACCTCTCAAGTGATGTTGAGATGACCCATTGGCAGGATAACTCTGTTAAGACTTTTTCGCAGCCACTTCAACCTAAATTTCATGAGGTAGGAACCCGCATACATCACAGAAATCCCTATTATCTTAAAATCTCATGCAAAACCAGGTTCATCGACTTCCACCCATTTATTGACACGACTTCCCCAGTCAATATCATGTCAAAGGAGTACTATAACCAAGTTATGAAGAAAGAATTAGAATACAAGGGAAATAGTTTTCTTGGGTTTGCAACTAACATCCATGTCTTTATTGGGACCCATTCATTCTTTGTGGACTTTATGGTTCTAGACGACGTAAGTGAATTTGTGGAGGATGGACTTACGGGAGTTATTTTAGGAAGGCCCTTTCAAGAAATGTCTAGTTTAGACAAAAATGAAAAAGAAGGATTAGTATGGTTGAAGATTAACGATGACAAGACTATTTTCAAGATGCCAAGAACGATCAAGAACTTTAGAAACTGGACCAAGAGGCGCTTAAGCCAAGCTCGACCTTTACTTGATATCGAGGAAGACAAAGAAAAGGCATTGATCACCCCCACCAAAAATCAAAAGTTTCTACTGGGTCGTTTAGAATTAGAAATGACTACAAAAGGGATGAGAATTTGGTAAGTTGAATCCAGCGTGGAGACTGCCATGTCCACGAAATGACAAACAAGCACTGGTAGCCCCGCGGCTCTGAGTCTAACTTAAAGACTTGTTAATAAAGAAAAGTGCTCTTTCGGGAGACAACCCGAATTATCCATTTCTTTTGTTTTTCTTTCCTTTATGTTGGGTTTTGTGTTTTCTAACCATTTTTGCAGGAAACGAGGAACTAATTGCTGCTGCACTTGATGATCTGAACAGAGTTATGGCGTAACTCATCTTGGTGATTACGCCGTAACCAACATTTTAGTAGCAGAAATCTTGACGCATTACCATTACGCATACCATCTGGTTACGCCGTAACTACTCGCTTGACACTCATACCAGTTTTTCCGATTACGGCGTAACTCCCTCATAGTAGTTACGACGTAACTTTCCTCGACTTTAATTCTTTCATTTTAAAACACAGTAACCTTGTATTAGTTTTAAATGAACTTTGTGGTTTGTTCCCTCAGAACCCTAACGATACTTTCACTCGTCCACTTGGGACACCAAGTGGTTTAAAAGGCTTGTTGCATTCGCTAAATGCAACCGTGATTCCTACGAAAGTGAGTTAGGTTTGTTTTTCATTTTTTTTTTAGAATTATGCTTGTCGGTATTGTGATTTCAGGGATTGAAGTTTGTTCATGAAGCTTAAACGAAGGCACCGTTCTTTTCGTAGGCCTTCTTCTTTTGGAGCAAATTTCAGGGAAGTTCTCGCCTAATTCTACCTTTTCTTCACCTTTATTTTAATGCCTAGTACAAAAGGGACTTTGTACAATTCAAGCGGGGGAACGGGAGTATAATTATCTCTTGAACTTTATTTCGCCCTCATTTTTCTAGTTTATTTTGAAAACTTATGCCATTTTTAAAATTTTGACATGTTTTTCCGAACCTAACTAGATTAGACCTTAGCCGAGCACATACAACCCTTGACATTACATGGTGAGATTAGCCTTATCCGTTTCCAATACTTTACCCCAAATCCACCAAATTATGAGTGTGCCGGTAGCTTGTAAACTTTAGAACTTGGCCTTGGCATCATTTCGAGACCATAGAAGAGGTATGTTGAGTTAGCTCGATGTATTTGGACTTTTCAGTTTTAGAAGGCAATATTATAGGATTATCACCCAAACAGCCTACCATTGTGAGTCTATCGATTAGTCAACTCGACTTTTCGACCCCCATGTGAAACCCTTTTGTTACACTCCCCTTTAGTGCAAGATACCCCTAGATAAACCCTTCTGAGTCATTCCTTTCATTTTGTCAACCCAATATGTTGTTTCGTTACACCTATACATCTTAGCCTACCCTGTAATCTTTATTTGTGATTGGGAAGTCATCATTTGCCTAAGTTCAAGGTTCGAGTGGAAAGGTTTGGAAATCACGCTTTCATCGACAACATTTATGAAGATCATTGAAGACCCCCCGAATTCCCATTGTTCATCTCAAGTGGTGGGATGTTATGTTATTATGTTATGTTGAAAAAAAAATGATGATGATTCGAAAAAAAAAGTTGGTTGAGTTATGATATTGTAAAGTGCGATGTTATAAGCACTATAGTATGAGCTTTATTGATTAGTATCGAGGAGGCTACCTCGGTCACATTTGAAGATTGAAGTTGGTAGTTATGCCAACAGAAGAAGAAAAGGTAGTGTGCCCATCACGACGTCCTCTAATGACACATCTACCTTGCATTTCATGATCCGGTTTCTAGACTTCTAAGCTTGAACTTTGGGCCGACGGTAAGTAGTAATGACTTGGTTATAGATTTAGACTACCTGCTTGTTTTTCATTCTACACCAATTATATATCCCATGTCTTATCCTACCCTTTAGTCATGAAGCGTGTCTAGGTGATGCAGCGAGCAATCTTTGGTGTCTTGGCCATGGATTTGGTCATGTATCATTGATTTTGTCCACTTCGCCGTGACATGTTAGTAATGACGAGTCATCCCTTAACCTTTGTCGTGTCTACCCATATTGCCTTCGATAATTGTTTAGCCCTTAACTCTAGTGGTGGAGATTTGTGTAACCGCCAAGTTTATGATAGAATACATGCTAAGACTGTGCGATTGAGTGATCACCCCGAAATTGACACTTAGAATAGTTGAGAGATTTGAGTGTTTGTTCCCCTTTAGTGAGGTGTTCGGCTTTGTTTTATTCTAGCATAAGGGATTTATAAACTCATATTTTCCAGGTTTTGGGAGATATCTTTTTAGGAATCTATCTAACAAGGTCTACTTGAGGGCAAGTAAGGTTTAAGTGGGGGGATATTTGATAACATCAAATAGTCCTGAATATTAAATGTCAATTTCCCCAGATAATGCTTGTTATTTATATCATTTATATGGATTTACGCTTGTTTTCCATTGTTTTCCACTTTCAGATAAATTACGAGCATTGGAGCTAAAGAGACGCGGAAATGGAAACATTACTAAAGATTTATCACAATATGCCTATTTTGAAGAAGTTACGGCGTAACTTCTCTCTCACATTACCGTAACTATTGCGTGACCCGAATACCAACTTATCAAGAGGTTACTTAACTCTTCCCTAAGGTTACAAAGTAACTCCATTAGGTCAAAAGAGGTTCCACGCCGCTGATACTTACGCCGTAACTACTGCATCACTTACGACATAACCGAGTTTATTGAAGACTACGACGTAACCACTAATATGGTTACGACGTGACCACTAATATGGTTACACCGTAACCACTAATATGGTTACGCCGTAACTAGCAGATCTAGTGCATTTACAAAGAAATAGAAGGTTACGGTGTAACTCCTATATTAGTTACGCAACCCGCACCGCCTATTAATACCCCACCAATTCCAAAGATTTCTAATCATCCCATTCCACACACAACACTCGAGAACGTGGTAAAAGCTCAAGGCAGGTCTAGGGAGCATACGAGCTGTTTCCAAGTGAGAAGTCACTCAATTACGATAAGATTTAGCATTTTATATTTCTTTTACTTTCAATTCATGTATTTCGTGCTTTTGAATATTGAATTGATTTGCATGATTAATATGAGCGGCTAAGCACCCTTTGGTGCTAGCCTAGTTATAATTCCTTAATTGTTTTGTTTGCGTTTACCTTTACTTCCGTACAATTATTTCTAAGTGTATGCATGCATAGTTCTTTGGTAGTCACCCTTGATTCGGTAGTTTTGAATGGCGGTAGAGGCCAATTGCCTAGGAGATATGACCAACTGACCCTAGGTGAGCGGACTGAGATGGGAAGGGTAAGATATGACCAACTGACGACCCTTTCTACTTGTGCGATTTGACCAACTGATCACCTATCGTTTGGATGAACTTAAGAATTGGGGGTGTAGTGTCTAAGTTCCTAACGGCCGGGCACTCACTATTTTGAATCTAGCATGTAGCGGTACTTAAGGACTTGGCTTAGGGAACCAGGAACAACAGGACTTATGACGGTGCGCCTGATTTCTCCTGTGGTGGCATCTTTGCTGATAGGTTAGGGCGAATTGACCAAATGTTGTCCTCTCAAATTTGACCCCACCTGAAGTAATTGGAAGTAGGTAGACATAGACATAACTAGCTAGGAGGATTGACTAGGTTAGCACCACTATTCCTCTATTGATTTCCCTTTATCCATTTATCTGCTTTTATTTTATTCTGCATTAGTAGTTTAATTAATTAAATCCCTATCGAAACCATTTTTATTCTGTGACAATTAGACTTAGTAATAATCCAACACACATAGCTCTTGGGACGACCTCGACTTTACCATTTATTACACTACACGCGACCAGGTACACTGCCCGTTAGTGCACTAGGGTAGACCATAGGTATAGCGAGACACTATAAATAGTCAGTAAAACCTGCATCATATCTCCGCCAACATCTGCATCCGACAAGGATCAGAGTGTTCAACATGAGCCATCTACATCTCATTCCGATGATAATCAAATAGATCCCGTAGTTATATTTTACGATCAAGATGACCTTACGGTTACCATTGATAATCAAGTTGACTCCGGGGTTATACTTGAGGATCTGAATAATGATCATGTTGAGACTCACGTCGAACAAGATGAGCTTTCATCTAATCTAGATATTGAGCTCATAACCTTACTTACAGACCAAGAATCCCGACTGGAAATATGAAAGGACATCAATAAGCAATTTAAAGACAAAAATGCCCTGTTAACTAAGGATAATGAATGCTTAAAGTATCAACTCAACATTTGTCAAACTCAAGAAAAACGTGAAAAAGGTTTTGAAGTCGCTTTTGCTAAATCTTACCAAAACGAGAAATCATTAGAACAACAGATACGTGATCTAGTCGCATCTAAGAATGCTTTGCTGTCTCAAATTGAACAACTGCAATAGGATCATAAACAACAACTTAACGCTCTCACTTTGGAAACTAAAAGCCAAGTCCTGAAGTTGTTAAATTGTCAAAAACAGTTCTCTGAGTACAAAAAGCATTCAACGAAACGAATAGATAACTATCTTGATGAAATTGTCGACTTACAAAACAAACTCAAAGAGTTTCGCAATGTTGTTTATAAACATGGTGAGTCAATCACAACTATTCAAAAGTTTACTTTTAAACCAAATCCAAATGGATATGGACCGAATCTTACTAATTACAAACCAAAGTTTTCAAATAGAGCATTCAAACCAAATCCTGAAGTTTACAGTGCAGAACATAGAATTGATGATTCAATTATGAGTGTTGTTGAATACAATCGTCAAGAGGAATTAGATGCAGAAGACGAGAGTCGGTCAAAATTGGAAAATGTTGTTCATAACAAACCATTTAACTATTCAAAAGCCGTTACCTTCGTCACACAACGGGATTTTTCTAACACACCTTGGGTTATCACACCTACCTCTGAGTCGTCTAATGAGGGTCCCCTTTCCAATATTGCAAAAATTAATGGTCCTTTACCTTCACTCAGTGAAATAAAGCCATTAGCCGAACAATGTAAGGTTATAAAATATTTTGAAACATTCTTATCGGACATCAAACTTTTGGAACGTGAAATTGAAATCAATTCTGAAATAAAAGTTGAACATTTTCAATCACCTCAAGCGCGAGCCCAAAGAGATATTTTTCAGAAAAGAATTTTACCACATGTCCTAAATTTGAAAAACTGTGCAATATATTGGGAAAGGGATTTTCACAAGAAACTTGGACTTATGAAAAGAGTTTTCGAACAAACAGAAACATCGATTTCAAATACTAAACGTAAAAAGAAAATGTTAAGAAAAGATGTTGATCGACTCTTGGAAGATGTTATCTGTGCTGATATCAATAATGTTGTGTTATTACATTCTGTTGCATATGCATTTGATTATATCTCTGCTGATTCTGTTGATTCTGTTGAAAAAGTAGAGAATACTGATACTGTGTCACAAATCACATTTTTAAAAGTTGAAAATGAGCGATTGTTAAACGAGCTTTCAAATGCAAAACGTCGTCTTCAATGGTGTCAAAAAGATTGTCACACTCGTGAACTCGCTTGGCAAAATAAACTCCACCAGTTGCATACCAAAGCTATTAATCCAAAAGTTGAGCAACTGGATGATGAAAGTGTGTCTTTGAAGTGTCAAATCTCAAAATATGAACAAGAAATTTCAAAAGTTAAAAAGGAATATGGTGTCATATTTGATTTGCTCAAACAGACTCATGAAAAAGCATCATAAGAACTTGATAATTATCTTGCACACACAAACGATGTCGTAAATAGAAATGCACAAACTCGCTCTGAAAATCAAGATTTATTACACACTATCCATGATCTAAAAGCAGAGATGGTGAAACTTAAGCAATATAGGGATAATAACACTGTAGTAACTGCACCTACACAGATTCAAAATGCCTCTAGAACATCTAATGACAAACCACAAGAAACTAATGTGTTTCCCTTTACTGAAACATGAATAGTTGCCTCTTTTCCCAACACCCGCACTTCACAGCCTAGGAGCAATACAAGGAAGAATAGGAAGTTGCGACGTAAGAAAAGAACAATAAAGAATGTTGAAGTAGAAGAACACCCTAGGACTTTGAATAAAACTCAAGTTGCACCCACTTTAGATATTGCGTCTGACAAATGTAATGAACAAAGTGATGTAACGAATGCTAAATCTTTAAGTACTCTTAATGTTTTTCTTGAAGCATCTTGTGTTGGTTTACGTAAAAGCATGTTTTCTGGTTGTCATGATAGATGTGTTGCTAAGGCTATTGGTATGTGCTAAAACACATACCTTTTCTATATCAAAATCAGACCCAAAATAACCAAGAAAGAGCCGTTTATTGCTGATATTTGTTGTTTTCTTGAGTTTATGCATGTGCAAGTACGGATATGATAAAACACACAAAAGAAAGCCAAAATCGAAGAAAACCGAGCACAAGAGAAAGAAGAGTGCAAAAGCCGATGACCGGGGATGCTATTTCTGGGACTTTGATGCTTAAAAGATCAAATTACGGAGTGGTGAATCATGTTCGGGGATTTTTCTTACTTTCACCATCATTTTTCCAAATTTATACAACAACCCCTCAATTTTCCCATATTGTCACTTTTCACCCTCAACTCACTCATAATTACATAATTCATCCCTCATAAATTCGACCTAATAATTTACATCATTGGTACTTGGTATTTGTAAGTTTACATGAATGGTCCTTAACATTTACATTTAAAATACCATAACTAAATCAAACCAAGCCCATGTTCATAACAAATAATCCTAAATCTAACCCAAGCCCAAAATGCTTAACATCAAACCAAGCCCATTATCTCAAAATAACCACACCCGTATACCACAAAAGCACCCTCGGTCAAACCTTTTATTATAACCAAAGTCAAATCACCATTAAAAAAACCCCTTAAACCAGGCGCCTAAACCAGAGCTTTTACTGTTAACCATCTCATTCCCCATTTACCTTGATCCCATCAGTTTTACCCCCACTTAAGTGTGCTTCCAGAAGGGTCGGACAAACGCGTCAGAGAATGTACATCAGGATTGCCAGCGTGGACAAAGGGCACCCTCTGATTGGGTGAGACACCTCATATCAATTGATCCAATGGCTGTGAGAAGAGATGGTGACACAAAGATGATCCAAAGGCTGTGATTAAGGACCCAGAAGCTTCTCAAATCAAGACCCAAGCTCCTGCTTCTCTGCTATAAATATACCCTTTCATTCCACAAGAGACTTGTCCAATTTTCATTGTTTTAGAGAATTGTTACCATCGTTAATTTCTATCAAAGTTTAAATTCTAGTGTAATGTTTTTAAATTGTTTATTGTTTTAATTGTACTCAGCTTTTATAATTAATGAAAGTTTAAATTTCATATTCTCACTTGTTCACTTTGAATTCAAGTTATTCTTGTTTAAGCTCGTTTACTGTTCATTAAGCTCAATTTCAATCTCATTTAAGTTTTTAAAGCTACTTTACTGTCTTTTCAAATCACAAAACAAAAATCACAAAAAAATCAGAAAAATATTTGAAAAATAAAAAAAATAACTCAAATCTGTTTTAATCTAAATTCAGTTTAAGGTTACTGTTTCTATAAGCTTTTATAAGCTCACTTTAGCTTATTATCTACTCAAAAAATCATTACTCAGTTCATATTCTCAATTCTCTATTTGGTCAACTAAAGTCAAACCTGCAGAAATTGTATTAGATTGCTGATATGATGATGAAATGGGTTGAGTTTGGATCTGGTTTGAGTTGATAATAGTTTGGGTTACTGTTTTTGATCTCTTGTTAGCATGTCATTGTGACAGGACCACTTGTAAGTTTGATTCTGTCTTTGATTCAATTCAATAGTGTAGTAGTAGTTTTTATAGTTAATTGTGGTTAATCTCATATAATTAGACTTGTTTAGTTTGTGTTATATCTGTTTTAGCTTTTTCTAGATTAATTGTTGAGATTTCCATTTCATCTGTCATGTCTGCAATTTTAGCTTAGTGTTCATTTGATAGTTATAGTTGATATAATTGCATCATTTAGTTTACTCATCATCATTTGATTTTTTTCTAGTAGGAATTATGGTTTAGAATCATGTTTAGAGGTTGAAATTTGCATATCAGCCCTTTAACTAGTGTTTGGATCAAGGGTGCTATCCGAGTTTGGGGTTTGTTTTATGGTTAAGCTTAGTTGGTTAGATCTTAGTTAAGCTTATTGCATTCATATTAGTCATTAGTTTGCGCTTGCATACACTCTAAGTCAAAAGTGCACTTAACTATTTCAAATTTCATATTCTGTTTTGAATCAGTAGGCTATATTTTGCATATGGGTGTTAGATTAGTTAAATTAGCTTGAATCAGTGTTATTTCATCACATAATATCATAATCATTCAGTAATCTTGATCCAAATCTCATTTTAGTCAAAGTTTTTGTTCTATCTCAAAAGTCAAAAATCTCATTTAAACTCTCAAACTGCAGTTACTTTTGCATTTTTAATTTCCTCATTTTTAATCCAAATCTGTTGAAATTCTGGATATAAGCACTCTTGTTGGTTGTGCTCAACATGGTATTTTTAGTTTATTTTTAGGATTTTTCTAAATAAGCTGAATCAGTGCTCAAAGTGGGGGCTTAAAGGCTGTTTGGCTAATGTTTTTTAAGACCTGATCTTGTGCTTTTAGCTTATAGCTTGTGCTTTTAAGGTTGAAATAAGTTTCAGTAGGCTTATCTTAGACATTTTAGGTTATTTTTACGATGTAGTAGCTTATAGTAGTTTTAAGGTAGCTTTTAGCTTATTTTATGTGCTTGTTATTATTAGTTTCATGCCCAAATCATAGTTCCTAATCTCTATAGTTGTTTCTGTTATTTTACCTTCATTCTCAGTATCATATTAGAGTTTTCTGGAAGTTTTCATATTTTTCCATGCTCTTTCGCTATTTTTCTGCATTTAAAATCATTTTTAAGGCTTTTTAATTAGCTTTTAATCCAAATAATTCAGAAAATGTTCAGAAAAATAATTTTCAAATTTTCTCAGTTTTAGAAAAATAAAAAAATAATAAAAAGTATTTTTCCATATTTTTCCTAGTCAATTTAGTATTTTCTAGGAATTTATTAGATTTAAATAGTTTTTAATTCATAATAAATTGAGAAAAAGTCAAAAAAATGTGATTCCAGTGTGATTCCAGTTTCTAAAATTCTTTTTAGTTATTTTAGATTTTTAAAAAATATTTTTTTAATTTTATAGCTTATTTTCCTAATTTTTAGTATTTCAAGTCTATTTTAAATGTCTTAAATTAGTTTTTAATTCCAAATAAATCAAGAAGAACCAAAAAAATTAGTTTTAAAATTCAAATAATTTTTAAATAACATTTTTAGCTGTAGAAAATTATTAGATCAATTTTAGGAGTTAAAATAGTTTAGATTGCATTTTAATTCACGTTTTATTAATTACGTAATTTGCGTTTTTAGTTTAGACTTGCATATTTAGTCGCATTTACTTGTTTGCATCATAGATTCAGTAGTTTTAATTGCTTTCCCTTATTATTCCTTGCATTGTAGTTTAGAAATCATCAAATTCCCTTTTTACCCATTCAAATCCCGAATCACGTGACGTGAGTTGTTTACTCCATTCATCCCTCGTTGGGAGAACGACCCGGAAAATACATACCTTTGTATTTCTTCGGAAAATATCTTGTACACGAAAAACGATCAAATCAAAAATGGCGCCGCTGCCGGGGAATAATAGATGTGTTGCTAAGGCTATCTTGAATCATAAGCGGAATAATAGAAATCGGAATACCTCTAGGCCCACTAATGCTTCTAAGTCTGTGCTAGGTAAACCACTTTCTAGTGTTCCGGCTAAGATCATTGATGTACCCATAGTACCCCCTTCACCTCCTAGAAAGAACTTATCACCTAGTGCATTCACTAAGACCAAAGCTAAGACTAGTTGGAGATGGCAGAAATGGTTACATAATACACTTGGCTTTACATGGATACCTAAAATCATGAACATGTGTGTTTCATCTATATCAGCATCGGAACCCTCTAACTCTTCGGGTTCCACATCTACTTCTATTCCATCTGGGTCGTCTGTGTGTAATGCAGGTGATACAGATCATCCTCTGGGTTGTTGATAGCGGATGTTCACGGCACATGACAGGCAATCTCAAACTGTTATCAAACTTTATTTCAAAGTTCATTGGCACTGTCAGGTTCGGGAATGATCACTTCGCAGCTATTATGGGCTACGGAGATTACTTCAATGGTAACATCGAAATTAGCAGAGTTTATTATGTGGAAGGTCTCGGTCACAATCTCTTTTTAGTCGGTCAATTTTGTGATGGAGATTTGGAAGTTGCGTTTAGGGAGAAAACTTGTTTCATTCATGATCTACAAGGAAACGATCTTATGTCTGGTCAACGCACATCAAGTCTCTACATAATCTCAATGCAAAACATGATTGCTTCATCTCCCATCTGTCTACTTTCTAAGGCTACATCTACAAAATCCTGGCTATGGCATCGTCGTCTCTCACATTTAAACTTTCAAACCATAACCAATCTTGCACGGTACAAACTTGTTGAAGGTCTCCTAAGATTTCGGTATTCTAAAGATCACCTCTGCTCAGCTTGTGAACAAGGGAAAAGCACTCGTGCTCACTTTCCTTCAAAGGTGGAACACAGCTTACAGCATGTGCTTCATCTTCTTCACATGGATTTGTGTGGCCCGATGCGCGTGCAGACGATTAATGAAAAATGCTACATCTTGGTAATTGTAGATGACTACTCAAGATGGACTTGGGTTTATTTTCTTCGAAGTAAAGATCAAGCTCCACAGATGATCATCACCTTTCTCACGAAAATTCAAGTTCAGCTCCGGAACACAGTCATACAAATCAAAACAGACAAAGGAACTGAATTTGTGAATCAAACTCTTCGTGCATTTTATGAGAAAGTGGGAATTGAGCATCAAACATCTATTGCACGAACACCAGAACAAAACGGAGTAGTTGAAAGACGAAACCGTACGTTAGTGGAAGCTGCAAGAACAATGTTAATTAATGCTAAACTTCCAGATTACTTATGGGCTGAAGCCGTGTCAACTGCATGCTACACTCAGAATCGTTCAATGATTACCAAACGCCACAACAAAACACCTTATGAGCTTATCCACAACCGTAAACCGAATCTCAAACACTTTCATGTATTTGGATCCCTTTGCTATCCGAATAATGATCGTGATGACTTTGGTAAGCTCAAAGCCAAAGCTGACATTGGAGTCTTTGTTGGATATTGTGAAAATTCTAAGGGTTTTCGGATCTGGAATCGTCGTACAAGGGAGATTATGGAAACGATTCATGCAAATTTCAATGAGCTTACAGAAATGGCTTCTGATCATAACATCTTGGAACCCGGTCATAACCGTTTAAACTTTCCTCAAACCCCATCATCAGCTGGACCTAGTTTATAACTAACTCGACGTCAAATGGAACAGCTATTTGCTCCTCTTTTTAGTGATGATATTGATGAACGTGCACAAGGTGTATCCAATGTTTCCGCTGCTCAACCTGATCAAAATCCAATACCTGGTACACCTGCTACAACAACTACTGTTGAGGAAGCACCACCAGTTGATTCTACAACAACAGTTGAACAAACCGCATCCAACGACGCTGAACCAGCTAATGATATTCTGAACAATGAAGTACCCCCACCTGCAGATTATGATCCAAATGCGTTCTTCAATCTGTTTGCTAATGAAACTGCCACACCTGATGTTGCGGAATCATCAACAAGCCATTTGAATCCTCCCAATCTACAAAATGTATATCAACATCAACCTTCCACACATCGTTGGACGAAAGACCATCCTCTTGAAAACATTATCGGTAACCCGAATCAACCAGTCGTAACTAGACAACGTCTTCACACAGACGGTGAACACTGCATTTATGCACTCACTGTCTGCCAATCTGAACCTAAAAACATTAAAGATGCAATGACCAAAGACAACTGGATTGAATCCATGCAAGAAGAACTCAATTAGTTTAAACCTCTTGAAGTATGGGAATTGGTTGAAAGACCAATAGGGGTCTTCGTCATTGGTCTCAAATGGATTTGGAAAAACAAATTGGAAGCTGAAGGAACCGTAATCGAAATAAGTCACGTCTGGTGGCTAAGGGTTATAGACAGGAAGAGGGTATTGACTTTGAAGAATCATTCGCACCGGTTGCTCGTCTTGAAGCATACGGATTTTTACGGCGTTTTCGGCTCACATGAACATCACGGTCTTTCAGATGGATGTCAAAACTGCTTTTCTCAATGGACAACTGAAAGAAACGGTCTATGTTAGCCAGCCGGAAGGATTCGTTGATCCGAGTTCCCTAATCACGTCTACAAACTGAAGAAGGCTCTCTACGGTCTCAAACAAGCCCCTCGGGCGTGGTATGATAAGTTATCATCCTTTTTTATCGCCAATAATTTCGTCAAAGGTTCGGTTGACCCTACACTATTCATACAATATCACGGGGCACACATTTTAATCGTTCAAATTTATGTGGATGACATAATTTTTGGGTCAACACATCTAAAATACTCAAACGCTTTTTGAAAACTCATGAAAAAACATTTTGAAATGTCCATGATGGGTGAAATTACGTTTTTTCTAGGACTTCAAGTTCATCAATCACCCCGTGGTATTTTCTTGAGTCAATCCAAATATGCCCTTGAAATTTTAAACAAACATGGAATGACAAGTTATGATACCTATGCCACCCCAATGGCACACACCAACAAATTGGATGCTGATTTACATGGAAAACTGGTTGACCCTACCAAATACCGAAGTATCATTGGGTCTCTCATGTATCTAACAGCCAGTAGACCCGACATTGTATTTTCAAGTATATCTTTGCTCCCGTTATCAGTCAAGACCAACTGCGAAACACCTCTCGAGGCTAAAAGAATCCTCCGATACATCAAGGGAACCATTAACTTGGGAATCTGGTATCCGAAGGATTTCGGTTTTGAACTAATAGCTTTTTCAGACGCTGATCACGCAGGTTGCTTAGATTATTGGAAAAGTACTTCAGTAGCTTTACAATTTCTTGGTGATAAACTGGTGTCATGGCAATCGAAGAAGCAGGATTGTACATCGCTGTCTTCAACAAAAGCAGAATATGTAGCCATGTCGGCGTGTTGTGCTCAAGTCATTTGGATGAGAACACAACTCAAAGACTATGGTTACGTATTTGACAGAATCCCGATGTACTGCGACAATCAAAGTGCTATTGCGATCTCGTGCAACTCTGTTCAACATTCGAAGTCTAAGCACATCGATCTTCGATATCATTTCATAAAGGAGCACGTGGAAAAGGGTACCATTGAATTATACTTTGTGGGTATTGAATACCAACTGGTAGATCTTCTCACCAAAGCCTTAGCTCCTGCTAGGTTTAATGAGTTGGTCCACCAGATTGGTATGCGGTGTTTGACTCCAGAGGAACTGGATGAACTTTTAAAACATTCTTAAAACCAGTCAAACACCAAAATCTCTTTTGTAAATATTTTCAAAAACAAAATACAAAAAATATAAAATCTAATAAAACTACAAAAATATTCTTCTATCTATATGTGTTTTAACATGGCAAGTACATTTCTTCCGTCAACACTTTACTCTTTCAAAATTCAGTATTTTCTCGGTCAAGTGTTGAGGGGGAGAAAGTAAATATTTTTTCGGTTTCATAACACATTGTACTTGCATGTTACCTCTTCTCGGTTGTTTCTTTGTTAATGGTGGTCACATTTCTGGTTTACTGACACTCCCCTGGCTCAAATTTAAAAAAATTTCATTAATTCTTAAGTTGAAGGGGAGTGTCGTCAAGTTTCTTTCCAAATATCATACTTTTCGCAACCAAAAATGGAACTTATGGGCGTTGGATGAATATGGTTTAGGTGGAGGGACTAATGTTGTCAAAAGCTCAAAGTAATTTTTAACAAAAACACTCCACCAAATTTTCATAACACATTTATTTCATATCATTTATTACCCAACTACTTCATCCTACGCCTATCCTTCAATCTTCAAAACTGTGTTTTTGATCTCAAATTTGTAAGTGGTTTATCATTCTTGGTGTTAAAACAAACAATGGTTTTGATTTATTTGAAAATCCAACGGCTAAATACTGTGTTTGAATGATTCTTGTGTTCTACGCATAAGCGTATGAACACAAGATCATCATTTGTGTGTTTGTGATGATAAAAATGGTGTTAAAATGTTTAAATAATCATAACTAAACTATTTCTATCAAACAAATCCACCCAGAAACACGAATTGACCATTTTCAATATTAGGGTTCATACGCGTGATTTGGGTGTTTTCATATGAGAGTGTTTCTGGTTAAAAAGATGGTTGTATTATGCTTATGACATGTTTAATTGACCAAAACCTTGCTTGAAACATACCCAGAAACATTAATTTGGTAAAAACTAAGAATTAAGGTTTATGTTCATACGAATTAGGTACTCTTGATTAAAGAGGGTTTTGATGTTAAAACTTGTTGCAACATAGTCATATGGCCTCTTAGATATCCCAGAAATGATTGAGTGAATTTCCTATGGCTAGATTTCTTATTCGTAAATCTTGAATGTTTACGGTTTAAGTATTACGCGTAAGCTAATCTTATGCGTAACTGTGTCTGATTGAGATAACATGTGATAACTGAAAGGGATTGAATGTTGTGTTAATGATGATGTTATGTTGAATTTGTTCCAGGTTTTACGCTTGAATTATTCAGAATCAAGGTTAACTGAGTTACTACGCATAAGGATCACCTTACGCGCAGAATGTTAAGCGTAAGAGAAATCTTACGCATAACCTTTACGCGTAAGGTTCTACAAAGGGGACTACGCGTATCATGTGAAGGATATGCGTAAACTTGAGTCTTACGCATAAGGTTTACCCTTACGAGTAGACCTTACGCGTAAACTCCAACACACGCTTACGCGTAAGCTTTATGCTAAGGGATCTTTTTCCTACGCGTAACATTTCTTACGCGTAAGATAAGATCCTACTCATAAGCTTATGCCTACGCGTATGGTTCACTGTTTACGCATAAGCCTGCAAAACCTACGCCTAAGCCTTATTTTAACCAAAATTGTGAATTGTTATGCGTACAAACTTGTAAATAAACAAATCATAACGGCATGAAACCAAAATGTCATTAATAAGCTTAAATGTTTAATAAGTTGTGAAAATAAGTGAAAACTTGGACTTTAAAACTCAAAGTTAATCTACTCACGAAACTTATCACGACGTCTTTGGACTATTGGACTAACAAGTGACATTGGACTCGTAACAATCATTAACATATCACATTCAATAAATAGACAATAAAATCAACTTTTGACTAACATAATATCTTTCGATATGTTGGTTCTTTTGGCTAAATATCTTTCAGATCACGATATGGACGTTCAAATGGAAAATGTGGGTGCACCAAATGTTCTCACAATTGAAGACATCTTCCCCGACGGTTACACAATGAAGATTGGAAAGAACAACCTCAGAGTCGATTTTGATAACTTCACATGTTCTGAGTCTTCTTGTCAGATTGCGGTGGATATTCTGAAGACTCACCCATACTAGAACATGCTCACAAATTCTGCTACTGTGCCAGAAATCTATCTTCACCAATTCTGGCACACGATACAAAAGGTCAAAGGTCAAAGTGCTGTGACGGTGACACTTAACCACAAACAAGTCATCATCACTCCTGCAGATTTAAGGGCTGTTCTTATTCTTCCTACCATCCAGCCTGCCGATTACTCTGCTACTCCTTCTGAAGAGGTCGCTCTCCAGTTCATGGTCGACATCGGCTATGACGAAGCTGCTGGGATCATCACAAAACATTCGTCTGTTGATCTTAAGAACATTCCTCAGCCATGGAGAACCCTCTACATCATGATTGCAAAGTGAGTTTCTGGACGTGACAGTGGTTTTGAGCATCCAAAGCTCATGGAACTACAAATATTTTGGGCCATGGTTAACATGAATCATATCGAATTTGCAGCTCTGATCTGGGACGACATGATGTCATACGTTAAAAATCCTGGCACCAAGATCCCTTACATCAGATACGCCAAATTGTTGATCCAAAGGGCTCTAGGGAATAATCCTGATATTCCTTTAAGACTTGATGACCCTAAAAATCACTCCGTGTTGCTTGAGCCCACACTCAATGTTGTCTGATTTAAGGACTCAACAACAAAGAAACAAGGTGCGGTTTCGCCTTATTGCCTTCTTACGGATGCCATCAAGGGACTTCAATCGTAGAAACGTTATCTGGAAGCAGTCGCATTAGCCAAAGTGGGGTTCATGGATGAAAAATCTTCTGGTACACCTGTCAGAAAGACCAGAAGAGGCAGTGGAGGCAGTGTTACAAGCACTGAGAGTGCCCTCAAGTATCCAAAAAGGAATCCTTCCCGTAAAAGGAAAGTTCCATTAAAGGAAGCTATCCCCATTCCCAAACCAGAACCTAAACTAAAGGACGAGGATTCGGAGGACACTGAAACGGACGAAGAGGTTATCTACTCTGAAACTCCAATCGATGACACTTTGATAGTAGTCAAACCTCTAAGTCCCAAGGCTGATAAAGGAAAAACTCCAGTGCAAGAGCAGGAAGAAGAGAGCTCCGAAGAAGAGCCACTGGATGAAGACAGAGACTTGAGAAAGAAAGTGAAGAATCTCAGACTACAACATGTTGCTCAGGAATTTAATCGTGAACAAACTCGTGGCCCCGGAGGGTCTAGTGGTGGTGCACTAACTACACCAGTTTCAAATGCGGTTAATCAACCCGATAAGGGAACTGGTACCACCACCCTCGAACAACAACAAAAGCAACTTGAGGATTCGATCACCTATGACTTTGAGGAACCAGAAATGGAGAAGTCTGAGAAAATTCCTGATGAAGGTGCTGCGGCTAAAGAAAAAGCAGAAAAGGAAGCTCGTGCTAAGGCTGAAGAAGAAACTCGGGTTAAGGCACAAGAAAAGGCTCAAGCGGAACAAGAAGCAAATATTGATTATGATGATTATCTTCTAGATAGTCCCGCACACTCCAAGGAACAAACTTCTGAGCCACCAAAGGACCCTGAGCCTCCTCATGAATCATCATCGTCAGACTCATCTTCTCACTCATCTCCACCACCATCCAAAGGCACTACAAGATCAGCATCCAGATCGGTAAAGAAACCTACCGACACTTGGGCATCACGAGCTAAGTCTAAGATTGTTAAAGCTGTGAGGCAAGCAAGGAAGAAGAATGTAGTCAACAAGAAACTGGATCAGCTTGCGGACAGAATCAATCTACTTCGGAAAGTGATAAACGAGATGTTGGGAGAAAGGGAACAAATTCAACAACTTCTTAACAGAGATATCCAAGGGGAAATGAATAGGACTGCCAGAGAGTATACTCACAAGTTTCTTCTCGACACTGTCCCTGGCGTGACAAGAGAAATGTTCACCAGACAACTCTATCCGAATCTCATGCAGTTGGCAAAGCAAACAATAAGATCAACGCCTTTAACAGTTACAATCAACCCAACTAAGCCTCTGACTTTCTCCGATCTGAATTGGTTTCCAAGCTTGTACTTCAAATGTCAAAACGATCGCAACATTTACCTCGACGAAGGTAACCGCTTGACGCATTGCTGGATTGCCAACTTAAAACGTCATGCAAAGCGGCAGCTGAAACGGCTAAGCGTCCTAGAGACGATGATGAGCAGGATAAGGATAAAGAGTCTAAACGCAACAAGAAGTCTGGTGAATCCTCCTGCATGCCTCCACCACCCCAAAGAACCTCCACCGACAGAAGATCTCCTCCACGTTCTACTACTACTGATAAACCTCAGGACTCTGAGTCACCTCCACAGACAGATAAAACCGGTGATCACTTTGAATACACTGGTGGTGATGATGAAGAGATCCCCGAGCCCCAACAACAACCCGCTTCTCCCGCCACAACAAAGAAACCAGGGTCCTCATCAAAGCCAAAGAAGAAGAAGACAAAGACCAATGTTGTCTCATGGCTAGATGACGATACAACCGACGAATAAGACTGGTTTTCTAGACTTGTTGATGCTACTCCCTCATTACCAGAAGGTCAAGAAATGGTAGAGGGTCGTACTATGGAGCATGTGAAGCTGATTCAAGAAAAGTTTAGAGTAAAGAAGATGACTAAGGCTGAGCTAAGGCGAATAAAGAATGATTCCTTCCAACTGCTTAAAGACAGCTCAGAAAGTGCAATTGAAGTCGAATACCACCTCGACAACATTGCACGAGCCATGTCGAACAATATCGATTGGCTCAATCCCGAAGCTAACATCGACTTCACAAGACAAGAAAAGGCTCCCTACTACACTGATTGGACCAAACCTTTACCAACAATTGGCCGACCGGATCAACCTCAAATTCCATACCGTTACTTCTTCAACAATGACCTCGAGTTCCTTCTACATGGTAGCGATGTGACAAGGAAGTACGCTACGTCACTTAAATTTCCTTTCCCAGCGGCAATCTACTCTCACAATCCAGCCATCGAGGAAGAAGCCACGCATATGTTTTCTACCAAAGTGGAAAAGTATGACCTTGATGCGCTATGGGATTAATCATTGGCCTGAACGCCGAAGAATCTTCTACAGAAGCTGCCAGGTTCTCAAGTCTAAAAAGGAAGTGTTTAGTGAAAAACGGATCATTGCAATTAAGCATGTTACCCTGTCGTCGAAGTGGGACAACACATTCTTCAAGAACATTGTGGTCAAACGACAAGACGAAGAGGATTATGACTTCTGTTAAGCGGATTTTCCAAGACTATCACTAAATGACATTGAAGATATGTATCTCGCTAAGGTGCAAGGACGAATGCGACATTTCTCCACAACTATCCAACGCGAGTACATCAAGTCATTATTAATCTTCATCAGAAGCATTGTAATCCAAGAACGTGTAGAGGACATTCAGCTTGCTGTGGAATCTTATAAAAAACGGGTCAATCTCACAAAACCTCAACTAGACCTTCCCGACATCAACCAACTTGCTTAGTACACCTTAATCAAGAAACCATTTGGGGCAGTCTATAGAAGTGAACTACACCACAATTGCTTCATGGCGTGCAAAGAGCTACACAAGTTTGGGGATCACATACTGAAAAAAGTCAGGGATGGTTTAGCTTATCGGTTAAAGGAGATACATGAAGGCATTGGGTCGCCGAAGAGATGGAATTCGAGGGAGAGAAAGGATGTTAAGAATATCATCAAGAGGATTGATGAAAGGTTGTTCAGAAGGGATCAGATCAGAACATTGGAGAGTTTCGTTGGTGGTCGTCCAAGCATATCTCTCACTGGTTACCAACGTCCAGAATGCATTCCTGGAGTCATTGCTGGAATACCTGAGACTCCTGGTACCCCTTGATCTGTTTCTTTCATTAACTATTTGGATGTGTGATTTTTATTTGACAATGGCTTGTGCACACATAACAGTGTACAACCCGTACTTGTAATGAAAGGACACTGTGGTACGGATCAGTGCCACAATCCTATAAAAGGAGCGAAAGCTTCTTCCTTTTGAGTAAAACTATCAAAACTTTCATTTTCAAAGTTTTGCTCAAAAGAACAAGTACTTCCCCTTATGTTTTTCAAAACCTCAAAAGTTTACATCACTTGTTGAGGGGGAGTATTTGCTTAAAAACTTTGTTCACAAATTTTTCTTTGTGGTAATCTTCCCGCAAAACTCGAAATGGACATATTCGATATCAAAATTTCATCAAAAATAACATTTATATGCCATTTTTGAGGGAGAGAAAAATTATGTGATAAGAAATATGTTGTGAATTGCAAATGAATCGTTGTGCTAAAAGACTTAACCAATGAATTAACGAGATCTTAAATGTTAGTAACTCGAAAAGACTTGTCCGGGACGGGTAATAAATTCAAACTAGTTCGCTAGTGATGTAAACGTGTCTCGCAAAGGACTTGTCCTAGTAGAATGTACCATTCGAGAAACTCTTGGTAGACATGAACTTTGATGGGTTTAATAACCTTTCGAGGTTTGTCCACAACTTCAAGGTAGTTATTAGAGCTAGTTGTCACCTAAAAGCTGACAATGTAACTCTTTAACTATGCAACGTAATCGTGTCTCGCGGGGGATTGTCTATCTTGAGTTGATCAATTCAAAAGTGAGTGCTCTTCTCTCACCGTGCAGATTTCTGTCAAAACACTTAAGCACGTGTGGAGGGGGAGTATTTCTGCAAAATCTTAAACTCTCAACAGTAGTATTAAATGCTTTTACTCATAACCACTTTGAGAGATTTTCATGAAAATGGTTTTATGGAAACATAGGTTAGTCATGGAGTTATAAGGTGACTAAGGTTAGGAATAACCGTCCTATGATCCGCCAGAGCCGGAGGGATCTACCCAAGGACACCACCAATAGTTAGAATTAGAAGTCCTTAGGTATGATTATAAAAAGGAGAAAATGAGAATCGGAGAAAAAAGGAGTTGAAGAATTAAAAAGAAAAGTAAAAGAAAAGGGTGAAAAGAAATAGCCCTCCAGATTATTCAACTTTGGGCAGACACCGGGTTCAATTCATATGCTACTGGATGTCACTTGATGACACTGGTATTGAAAATTAAAGTCGTCATGGACCCAGTGACGCATGCACTAAACCTTCTTAGCCACTCAAGTTTCTCTCAATAGAAACTTGTTTCATTCTCACAGGGAACCCTACGTAAACTATCGGCTTTCTCTTAGAGATTGCTGGTATTGAAGAAGGAGACCCTCTCCCTAGTCTCCGCTCAGGAAAACCAAAGCGCACTATTGAGTCTAGAGCCACGAGGTTCATCAAAAGATCTCTTAGGTACACTTGACATTTCATCACTTGTCGTTCAACAATAAGGACGCAAGTGATACATTATTGAGTCCTACACAGATCTTTGTAATCTGTCGAGAACATTTATGAGAGGTTCACACATGTGACCCTCAGTGATTGAATGGAAACTCCTGCCAGGGTCAACATCAAACAGCCCTAACAGCAGGTCACTTCGGTAACTCCTTGTGGGTTACGCTTAGTGTGTCTCAAATGGTCTACAGTCGTGGGGTGATGCTTCGGTGTACCTCAGCGACTCATCTGAACTGTATGTGTACTTCGGTACATCGCGTTATCTCACTTGTGGGACTCCAGTTCAGGAACAACCTTTGTGAGAATTAGAGATGTGTTTTCACACTATGCTGTTAACACGCTCGAAGTTCAAACTTGTAAGCGCTGGATTATTTCTAACCCATGTTTTATGTTTTTCTTCTTATGGACGCTTGCGGGTGGAAAAGATCGTGCTGATTCTCCACATGCTCATACCAACTACATCATATATGAAGTTCTCTCAAAAGGCAACGCAAAGTCAGAATGATTCTTCGTCAAAGTCAAAGAATCTACAAAGTTTAAAGACTAAGAGAACTACATCAGTATTGAAATTCAACATTAAAGAGCGTGTGATCATGTTGGAGAAAGACGTGGAGACACTGGAGCAATAAAGCGGACCTGATGCAGATAACCACAACATACTATCACTACCACCACAAAGAACAAAGATAATGAAGACGTCAAAGCTGAAAAAAACTTCAAAGTAAACAAGATCCCTACACTGGGGAGATTGTTGAAATCAAGACACTTCTTCTCACAAGAAAGAAGAATGTCAGAAGACGTCAAAGCTACTATTACATCAGCACCTACAACGTTATCACTCATATATCATTAATCACCAACACTTAGGGGGAGATTGTTGGAATCACTCCTAAACTAGATTACAAGTGTTAGTAATTAATATGTAATAGTTAGCTTAATTAGGCCTTTATATTTGTTATTAAGCTAAGGCTTATGTAGAAGGCCCATAAGCCTTGGCTCAAGCATTCACCTCATGGGCCCTGTCAAATGGGACTCCTCCTTCAACCACTGCATCTTTGAGGTGATACCTGCGCCAAAGAAGATAATATATATGTAGCGATTAGAGATGGCAATGGACTTATTTTAGTGAGAATAAGTCAAATGGAGTTCTATTTTAGTTATAATAGGTTATTGACAAACCTTTATAATGAATAGCCGAGATTGAAAAGGTTACGGTTTAAAAGTTGGCTAAAGTAGGATACTTGAAGCATTTACAATCACTTGTAAATTGCTCTATTTCGGATAACTCATTATGGGTAAAGTAGCATCCAAAGATTGCCACTTCGATTATTATACAGTATTATCCCAAACGGATCAATTTTGAAACAAGTCACATGCATTTTAGCATTTTAGTCATTTAATTTAAAAAATTAGTTTAGGGTTCTGACAAAGTAGTCCTTGCAGTAATGTTAATGCATTAACTAAAGTTAAACTAAAATGAACAAACGAAGACTAAATGTTTGTGGGTCAACCCAATCATACTAAAAACAACCCATTTCGACCTGATGTAACGCTACCCGCTCTCCCTGATTAGCGATTCACCCATTTTCCTACCTCTATTGAGATCTCTTGCTCATGTTTGGGTAGTTTCTAATTACTTGGATGAGTGTTCATTAACATATCCTTGCAGTTAAATTAATTAATCAAGATATAAGATGCAAAGATAAATAACTAACCAGCAATCGACAAGTACTTTATCATAAATAAGGAGAAGGGTGGAAGCATGAGACGTCCCATCTTCCTTTCGTACATAATAATTTGACACATGTGTCATGCCATACAACGTCTTAGAGTCTCCATGCTCATCTGTGACTACTTTCGACGTGAGAATAGATTGGCTAGCAAGAAACCAAAGAAGCCGTTCAAGTAAAACCGGGGTTTCAGGGCTTTTGTATAGGAAGACTACAAGCTAGATCAAAAGCCGAAAACTGGCGACCAGGACTCTTTGCCATGATCTCGAAAAGATCAAGTTCTAGAGCAGTTTTGATAACCATAGGAAGAAGCTTTCCACTTTCTATTCGATTCACTCTTAGTAAACCTTCTTCTTCTCTTGACATCTTGCTATCTTCTTGTGATGATGACTCCATGATTGAGTTAGATTATATGTCTACTGGTGAACCTTTGTTATGAATGATATTTATAAATACCACTCCTTAAATATTTTTGCTAACTACTGCCTTATGACAAAAGATCATTGCGGAACAAGAAATATCTAAAGATCAAATCATCAAATCTTAGCCATTAATTTCATTTACATCCGACGGTGACATTTAATTATATCCCGTCACTTACATTTAGTTGGAAGGATAGTTTTGTAATTATCCAACTCCTCCTACTACCCCCACCTTTTCCACACTCACACAGTCACACACACTCACATCTCTACCTCCGTCTTTCCCGGTCTTTATCACTCTCTCTCTACTAGACATCATCTTCAGATCTAAACATTTCATCTTCTCACCAAAAATTATTAAAAACCATTTGATTTTTGTTGTTACCATGTGTCAATCAATTGAGTAAATTGAGTTTGAATCTGGTTTGATGATGTCATACATGGATTACAGCTTGACGAACATGGATTACAGTTTGAATCTGGTTTTGTTTGGTGGCTTCGTTTGGTTCTATGGCGATTTCAGTTTGTTGTTTTGGTTCTTGAAGTTGTTATTATTCATCACTGTCGTTATGCTGTGTGAAAAATAAATAAATAAATAAAGCCTATCCTAGCTTAGATGGTATAAGGATTAGTGTGTATTCATTTTTCTTGTTCGTAAAGGTGGTTATTATTATAATTTGAATGGTAGATATGAAGCCAATTTTCATTTATATAATATGATGTCATACACTCAGCTTGACTCACATTTATATAATATGATGTCATACTCAGCTTGAAGTTGTCTATTATTATAATTTGAATGGTAGATATGAAGCCAATTTCAGTCGTCCGGAGCATTGATGAAACGGTTAGATGAATATTTTTGTATAGGTTACACCTCTTGGCACTTTTTTATTTTGCTTTGTGCACATGCATTAAGGACAAAGATGAAACAACCTCTATCATCTCCTCATATTTCTTACTCTTAAAATAGGTATTATAGTGTGTAAATCACATCTGATTTACCGCAAATCACATGTGATTTTACATTAAATTATTTTTGAAAGTGAATCACATGTGATTTACCGCAAATCACATGTGATTTTACATTAAATTATTTTTGAAACTGAATCACACGTAATTTACATTTTTTTCATAAAAGAGCAAAAAAAATAATAATAATAAAATAACAGAATCACACGTGATTTCATAAATTTGTTTTATAAAATAAAGAAATAAATTGATTTGAAATTAAAGATGACATCTGATTTATTACTTTAAAGATCGAATGTGACTTGTAAAATCACATGTGATTCTTTGGTGGATCACATGTGATTTTCTAAAAATAACAAATCACATGTGATTTTTTTACGGATCACGTGTGATTTTTCTGGACGGAAATTTTGAATAAAAAGCTCGTCGAAAGTATATAAAAGTGCATATCTATAGAAAGATGATTTTTTTCTCGTCGCGATGGTGTATTTTTTGTAGCTTGAAGATTTACCGTTTGCAAGATATGCTATTTTTAAAAAAAGGGTGGAAAGTGTGGTTTTATAGAATTACATTTCTACCATTCCTTTGTTAATTTTTGCTTTCATCTCATCCATTGGATGAAAAGAAGATGAATGATTAAGATCTTATGATTTGTTCTTTAGATTAAATGTGTTTTCTATTGATCTCACCTCACTGCCTTATATAGTTAATCATATACTAGAAGGGTACCCGCGCAATGCGGCGGCGGGTATCCGATGACTATAATATGATTGGAATAAATGAAATAAAGGTTAAAGTTGTAAAAATTTGAATTAAAATAAAATAAACCCACTAAAAATATAAAAACTAAAAACTCATAAAAATATATTAAAATGGATGTTGAATTAAAGAGCATAAAATTTTAGAAAATATGGTGAAATTAGATTATAATATAAATAAGTAGATAAAAAGATATTTTAATTTGAAAATAAAGATGAATTTATAGTTGAGAAGTGACACACGTCATTTTATAATGGAGCTCTTTATCTTAATTTTTGGTGGTTAGGAGTTAGGCTTGGAGTTTGTTAGAAGTTAGGCTTGGAGTTTGTTAAGAAGTGACACATGTCATCTCATGATTGGAGCACCTTATCTTAATTTTAAGCCTTCTAAAATTAGAAGGCTTAATTTTTAAAGCCTCTAATTTTAAAAGGCCTAAATACATTATAAAGTAGTATAGATAGTTGAATTGATAAAAGAAAATTAGAAAAAGATAATATGTGCATCTGACTTTTGACTTATTGTTCGTCTCTTTAAAAAACAGACATGTGTATTATATTCAAGTAATATGCATTATATTCAATTGATGCACTTGCATATTAGTATACCTACTTAGCCTGTTTATAGCATACGCTAAGTCATGCCTAATACTTGTCATTAAATACATCAACATGCCAATTATTTTTGAATTTTCCAATCGGAAAACACCTAAGCCGCTACTTTTAGATAAATGCTTACCGGTGTCGATTGAAATTCTAGACAGGCCGAAATCCTCCTCATTGAGTATCAAAAATTTTGTCCACATAATATGCTTGACTTAACACAAGTCCATTTTATGTTTATATAATCTTTATTCCAAAAATTACATCAAACAAGCCCATATCCTTCATGTCAAACTTTAATTTCATCTTGTCATCACTGCCAACAATAAGAATATCATCAAAATATGGCCACACGATTACATATCCACTACTGGTGCCTTTCCCACAAGGTTATAAATAGCGTGAGGTAGCGGCATAGCCAAGTCTCACGCTTTAGGAGCTATGACTCGTTTTTTAAGACGTGACTTATATCAACACAAAATATGACAATATTTATAAATTTACATATTATTATATTTTATATATATCGAGTTTACAAAAAGTGTTATACATAAAAAATTAAATAAAGAAACTATCATTGCATGTAATATTGTTTGATCAATTTAGAGCCCAAAGTCCCTTAGTATAGATTAAAGTGAATATAAGTCTCTGAACGTTCCAATACGTTCAGGGAGTCATCCTCAAGAAGTTCTTCAGAGTCTGAAGATAAAGACTTATTAGAACCTGAGACTGAACCCAGATTATGAAGACAGTAACCAAGATCAGGATGATAGAGTAAGTGTGTGATGACAATGACACACTCACTCCCTCAAAGATATCCTTGACCACTGATGACATTCTGAAGACTTAGTTGTCTCTGATGAGTAACTAAGACTCTAATAAATAGGCGGGAAACTCCTTAGAAAGATAAGTTTAAAAGAAATTATCATAAGTCAATGAGTATTATAATTGGTAAAAATTACAAACAGTTGTCAACACTGTTCCACCAAAAATATGACTGGTAACATACTATTGGATAGAAGCTAAAGTACATTTGTACT
This sequence comes from Chrysanthemum makinoi, assembly GCA_910596185.1. Taxonomy (NCBI): domain Eukaryota; kingdom Viridiplantae; phylum Streptophyta; class Magnoliopsida; order Asterales; family Asteraceae; genus Chrysanthemum; species Chrysanthemum makinoi. The sequence goes on from OU343225.1 coordinate 298,600,824, forward strand.
TTAGCTTATCACATGTTGACACACACTTTTTATCCAACGAGTATCCACTTTGTCTTTGCCTAAAATAAGATTGTTGTATCGAATTAATAATGTATCTCTTGTATTAAATGTGTCTAACACTTTCAAGAGCTTATTTTTCCTTCTCCAAATAGAATTAAGTCTTAGATTAATTTCTATTTTTTTTAGAATGGCAAATTTTATAAAACTAGCAAGAAGCTAGAAGAAACATTACAAAGAAATTAAATGTGGGTTTTTTAACCAAGAATCCCACGAAAAGATCCTATTACAACGACTTGAACATCAAGTAAAAGAATACGACACAATGTCGTCAAAAATCACCGATCTTCTCGGAGGCGTCTTATTGAAAATAAAGCGGTTTCTCAGACCCCAAATATACCACCAAGCAACAGAAAACATGCCTTCCAACATATTCTTAACCTTGGTCGAAAGACGAATCGAAGAAAACCAGCTAAGCCAGTCTGAAAAAGACTTAATATCATGCCAATCCAAGTCCCACCATCGACATATACGACGAACAATAATCTGGGCCACTTCACATCTGAAAAGAACATGATTGATATCTTCCTCCTCTGAATGACATATGGACACAAAGAATACTCCAAGATAGTTCCTCTACGACTCAGGTTAACTCTAGTTGGAAGATAATCGCGACGAGCTCACCAAACAAAAACGTTAACCTTGATGGGGATATACTAATCCATCTCGTGGGTTCCGAGTGAGAAGGAAGGAATACGTTATCAAGAAAATTACGAACCTCTCTCACTCGAAATTCACCATCACCTGACAAGTTGCAAACCCATCTATCATTAGACTGAGAAAGAGACACCAATTCCAAACGCGAGTATAAATCTGCCAACTGTTGGTGTTCAGAACCGTCCCGTACTTGATGTCTAAAGGAGTGATCCAACTCAACCTTCATTTTGTCCACAACCAAGATCTCCTTATCTAGCTCAAGCGCAAACAAACGTGGGAAGATCACCTGAAGGGGCTTATTGCCAATCCAAATATTGAACCAGAAACGCGTAACATTCCCATCCCCTATGCGTTTTTTGCAAAAGGACAAAAAATCAAAACCTTTCTCTGACAAAAGGTGTAGTTCACAAACAATTGAACACCAATTAGAAGAGAACTTAACCGGATGAGAATCAATAGCAGGCCCATACAAAGCTTGAATCACACGAAACCAAAGCGAACCATCTTGAGAAATAAAATGCCATACCCATTTAAGAAGGAGACCACGGTTAAGAGGATGAAAACTCGACACGCCTAAACCACCATTATTCTTGGAAGCTAAAATTTTGTCCCACGCAACCCACGTGATTTTCCTTTTCGAAGAATCAAAACCGTTGAAAAAATTACCACGAATCGACTCCATATTTTTCAAGATTCCTTTAGGAACCTTAAAGATGGACATATTATATAGCGGAGAGGCGCCAAGAACCGATTTCAATAGAGTCAATCTACCACCAATAGAAAGGGTTTTTACCTTACAGTTAGACAACCGTGATCTTAGTTTAAGCATCATATCCTCCTAAGCTTGATGCCGAGACATACACTTTCCCACCGTTACTCCTAAATATCGAAACTGATTAGGTATGACACCACAGCCTAAAGAAGCCACCGCCTACATCACAATATAACGCAGAATTCCGACTCCCAACACTTGACTCTTATGAATGTTAATTTTCAAGCCTGAAGCAAGAAAAAAACATTGAAGAATATTAATGATACCTTTCAAATTTGCATCAGACCATTCCCCAATAAACATAGCATTGTCTGCATAAAAGAGATGAGATATAGATATTGACCCATTTAAATGGACCCTTTTAAACACGCCTTCATCTACTGCTCGAGAGAACGATAGATGAAGTGATTCCATAATGAGAATGAATAAGAAAGGGGACAGAGGGTCGCCTTGCTTAAGCCCACAATGGAAGGAAAGTTCGTTTGATGGGCTACCATTAACCAAAACCGAAGCCCTTGCGGAGCTAAAAGTACCACAGATCCAATTACACCAAGTTTGACCAAACCCAAAAGCCTAAAAAACATTTAATAAAAAGTCCCATCGAACCGAGTCGTAAGCCTTAGCAAAGTCAACCTTAAAGAACATGGCTTGTTTTTTCTTCCTTTTACACCAGTGAAGGATCTCATTTAAAATAAAAGGACCGTCCAAGATTTGACTGTTAGCAACGAACGCAGATTGGGTATCGGAAACCAGGTCCGCAATAACCAAAGCCAACCAATTAGCAAGGACCTTCGTGACAACCTTATATACCCACCCAATCAAACTTATAGGCCGAAAATCATTAACAAATTTGGCGTCCGCGACTTTCAGAATTAAGGCAATGAATGACGAGTTGCACCCCTTTGAAAACAATTCGGTCACAAAAAAGTGTTCGACTGCCTCACGTAGATAAGGACCAACAAAGTTTCAGTATTTCTTAAAAAACTTAAATGTGTACCCGTCCGGACCAGGAGATTTATTCTCCCCACAACTCCAAACAGCCAATCGAATCTCATCTCGAGTCACACTTCTTTCCAAATCAGAAGCTTGAATAGCAGACAACCTCTTATTTAGTTTAATAATTCGTCAATTTTTATTTTATTTTAAAGAAAAATTAAGCAGAAACCGTTGAGCAGCAGGTTTTTTGAATCGATCCTCAAAGTGATTACAAAAAGCCTCTTTGACCATACCCGGATCAGTGACCCAATTACCCTTGTCAAATACTCCACGAATTGCAAGGTGAGAATGTTTTCTATTAATTATTCCATGAAAAGATTTCAAGTTTTCGTCCCCCTCTATGGCCCATTTAACTTTAGATTTCTGAAACGAGTCTTTGGCATCCATCTGAATGATTTCATGGAGCTTACGTTTTAATTCCATACGTCTAAAAAGACTAGAATCCGAAACAGCCCCACAGTCCACTTCTTTATCAATAGTACTCAACTCATTTTTAATAGAGTTTAATTCACCTGACCTACCTGATCTTCTATCCTTGACCCAGCAACGAATGGAAGAGTTGAGATCCTATAATTTTTTCTTAAACCGAATCATTCTATTAGCATTAGAGTGAGAGGACGAACGCCAAGTTTGTTCCACCATATCATCAAACCCCTCCAAGTTAAACCAAGAGTGATAAAACCGAAAGGGAATTGGGCCAAAATCCGAAAGACCCTCACATAAAAGGATCAGCAGATGATCCGATAAGTGGTGTTCAATAAATAACGCTGAAATTGAGGGAAAAATAGAAAAAATACATTTAGATACAAGGAACCTGTCTAATTTACTCATTTTAGACCCCGAGGGATGCGACCATGTAAAAGCGTACCCTTCCAGTTTAACATCAACAAGACCCGACGAGGAAATGAAATGATCGAAAACTCTGGCACTAGATGGGTTGAAACACGAACCACGTCTTTCATCAATGGGACGAACCTCATTAAAATCCCCCAAAATAATCGTCTCTCCATTCCAGCGGCCTATCAACGACGAAACATACTCCCATAACACACGCTTACAAGAAGCTTGCTGCGGAGCATAAATAGCCACGAAAAGAATCTTGGAATTACTAGGTAACCATGTCCCATAAATAGCCACAAAATTATCCGAAATGGTAGCATAATCTTTCTTAAAAATGCTCGCCTCCCACACACATAGAATACCACCTGAATTTCCTAACGCCTCACTATAAACATAATCGTAATTAGAATTTCCCCACATGAATTTCACTTCCATATGAGAAATACTATGCATCTTAGTTCCCTGTATTGCCATAAAGTTAATTCTATTTTTTGAAGTCAACACCTTTATCCACTCCTTTTTCGTCTTGTGACCAAGACCTTGAATATTTAAGGACAAAATATTCATCTATGAACATCATCAACTCCTTGGTTCCCAATGATACGTTCAAAATCCTTCAGACAACCATCCATTGAATAACCCATAGCTTGTCCTACCCGAATCATATCCTCCAATATTCCCAAAACAGAACCTCATGTTTTAACAACACTCGGATTCACAGAATCATTATTAGCATCCTAAAAAAATCCTGTGAATTATTCATTTCTTTAGCATTCACCACCGACGAAAACTCCTCATCGCCTTTAACCGGGTAAAACCCGGCGGATGTGACAAAGATTGTTAGGATTTAGAAAATCCGGTAGTTAAAGAGTCGGTCACCTCAAGTATATGTATTCGTTAGAAAGCTTGTAGTCGTAGTTATTTAATGTTAGTAAGTAGTTTGTTTAGTAACACCGTGGAGGACGGACGGGTCTTTACCCACTGTATGCCTGATCCACAGCCCTTAGGAGGCGTGTCTTGTAAGAACCTATAAATACCCTTTGCCATGCAAGGCAAAGGGTTGGAGCTTAATAATATCATTTTTTCTTTGTCTCACTAAGTTCCCTAAAACTCTTCCACTTTCTCTCTCTAGAATATAAACCATACGCCCCTTATTGCTATAATATGATGTGTTTATGAAATCCAATATATCACAAATGGTATCAAGAGCCATGGTTTGATCGTTCATCTCACATGTTCTTGGATTTATAGTGGTTTTCATAAGGTTTTTGGGTTTGTATGAGTTTAGAGTAGTTAGCATCATTTGGACCATTTCTAGTGTTAAATTTTGGATTTTGATAGTACTTTTGTGTTTAGAATCATTATAAGTGTTTAGGTTTTGATTTGGAAGGCTTGAATTATCGTGGTTGGGTTGTTTTTGGATTGAAAAGTTGTGTTTTTGAATTTTTCTAGGAAGCGATTTGTGCCACGGTAAAAGTTTCATGTATGCAATTTGTCCCTGTTTGAATCGTTTGTTGAAGCGATTTGTCCTTTCCTTGAAGCGATTTGTCCCTTCTGTTGTTGCTTATTGAAGCGACTTGTCTTAGTTTGGTAGCGATTTGTCATTTTTTTTGGAGAAGCGATTTGTCTATTGAGACAAAATGACAAAAAGGACAAAGTAGTGGGTATACTTGTGTACTATGCGATTTGTCAGCCTAAGCGATTTGTCTATGATGCGATTTATCTGCTAAGCGATTTGTCGTTGAAGTGATTTGGTTGTCTAGGGCGCGATTTGTCTGAGTAGCGATTTGTTTGAGAAGCGATTTTTCTGGTGAGCGTTTTGTCTGAAAAGCGATTTGTCAAGGGTGCGACTTATCCAGTATGCGATTTGTCTTTTGAGACTTATTGTTTTGTTTAAGACTTGTTGTTTCTTCGTGTTACGTTTTGCGGTTTTCTCTTGATTGTGTAAACTCCCGTGAAAGAACCTATTTCCCGGTTTAATCAAAGAATTGTAAAATCCCGTGAAATTTGTAATCATGTCTACAAACACACCTACAATCATCTCTTCCGTTGCAGATGACGTTGAAGCTTCAGGATCTGATACTCGTCCTCCCATGCTGGATAGCACCGATTATGACTCTTGGGCTCAAAGAATCAGACTATACTGCTTAGGAAAGGAAAATGGGGTCAATATTCTCAAATCCATTGATGAAGGACCATATCAAGTTGAGACTACCAGAGACATTCTTGAAACTGCTACTGATGGTTCAGTTATATTAGGATTGGATAGACCAAAGACGTATGATGAACTTACTAATAAGGAGAAGAAGAGATACGATGCAGATATCAGGGCTTCAAACATCATACTTCAGGGTTTACCTAAGGACATTTACAAGTTGATCAATCACAACACTGAAGCGAAGGCAGTATGGGACAATGTTAAGATGCTTCTCTCTGGTTCTGAATTAACTAAAGAAGACAGGGAATCTCAGCTGTATGGTGACTTTGAGAACTTTAAGATGAATCCATGGGAAACTATTACTGAATACTATGTGAGATTCCACAAGCTTGTGAATGACATGAGGAATATCAAAATGACCATGCCAAATATCCAGCTCAATTCAAAGTTTGTGAACAACATGAATCCCGAATGGCACAAATTTGTCACTGAAGTCAAGTTAAACAAAGGATTGAGGAATACAAATTACGAGCAATTGTATGCTTACTTGCTTCAAAATGAGAAACATGCTGTGTTTGAACGAATGATCCTAGAAAAGTTCAAGACCAATTCTGGAGATGCAAGCTCATCAAATGATTCAACTGCATTCTACACTAATGTAGGAATAACCACCAAATCATCACAAGTCATACCAACTGGAAATGGTAATCACAAACTCATTCCAGATCCAAGGTATAAGCCTCCAAACTCAGACACATTCATGGAACATCTTGTTAATCAATTGGCTCTAATGGTTAAGCAAAACTTGAAATTCACTCCCCACACCAACAATCATCTCAGAACAGCCTCCAATCTTCACAATCATGCTATAGTCAAAGAAGGAAATGTAGTGGTGCAAAATGTGCAAGGACGACAGAATGAACAAGGAATGGCAGGAGCTGGTTATGGAAATGCCGGTGCAGGTGGAGGATATGTGGGTAATCTGAATCATGGAAGGAACATGGCTCAGGGTCAAGGGAAGCCAATCAAGTGTTACAACTGTGGTGGAGAAGGACACATTGCAAGGAAATGCACATCTCCAAAACGTCCTCAAAATGCAGAATACTTCAGGGACAAGATGTTGCTTGTGCAGGCACAAGATAATGGAGCCGTATTGGATGAAGAAGAGTTGCTATTCTTAGCTGAGGGGAATGCCAAAACTTTTGATGCTGATGTGGATGAACAGCCAGTGCAGGGTATGGGTCAGAACAATCCCAATGCATTTCAAGTTTCCGGTTGTGATGCATTTGACTAGGATGTTGATGATGAACCAACCGCCCAGACCATCTTCATGGCTAGTATCTCACCAATGGTCTCTCCAAAGGCTCCTTCACCACAACAGGCCAGTACCTCCAAGGCATCAATCATCTCAGAGGTATTAAAACTATACGATGAGGTTGATGCGCAAAAGATACAATACAAAGTACAACCAACTGAAATTATTGATTCAGATATTGAAAATATGGGTAATAGTAATGTTGTCCCATATGACCAATATGTGAAACAAGATGAAAGGGAAATTGTACCAAGTAATGAATCTTCTGCAGTCAATGATGGTTATGTTTTTGATGAATACACTGAATATGTTCCTAATGATTCCTTAGTCACTGAACTTAATGCCTATAAGGAACAAGTAGCTATATATGAACAGCGTGCTAAGTTTGAACTGACTACCCGTGAGCAGGAGATGGATAACCAAATGCGTGCAATTATCAGAAAAAGTAATTTTAGGAAAGAAATGCTAATGCAAGAGTTAGATTCCTTACAAGAAAAGCTCAACAAAACTGTTAAGCAAAAACAAGAACTTCAAGAAAATGTAAAAGTGCTTAAACAGGAATTCAATTCTAAGGAATCAAAATTTTTAAATGATTTTTCCAACCTAAAAACTTTAAAGAACAAACTTGAAAACAAGTTGTATGTACAAGGGGACACCATTCAGACTGCTCACATGATTACCAAGCATAGAGTTCTAAGTGATAAGCACAGTGTTGCACTTGTTGATGAACCAAATCCTAAAGCTTGTATTAAAGCGAAAGCAGCTCAAAATGTAATTTATGATGGAAATGAGATTCTTAAGCCTAGAAAAAAACCTACATGTATAGGAAGCACTGAAGAGGATAGAAAATTAGAAGATGCCTCTAGGGAGAAAATGGCAAATAAATTAAATGATTCTTGGTGTATAAAGCACAATATAACGTTTAAAACACCTAATTACCCTAAGGAAAACTGGATTGCCTTTAATAAGTTTAGACCTCAGACCCAACTGACCCCTGAGCAAGTTTTCTGGAAGAAAGATATGGATAAGCAAAAAGCAGATGATCTTGTTGAAAAGAATTCCCCTTGTAGGAAATTGCCTCCAGCTACGGTGTATCCTCCAAATACACCAATGCATTTAGTGCCTAGAACTATTCCCACTAATAGCAAGACCTTAATCAGCCTTTATGTTGTTTACCAACTATTTGTTGATTTTGAGAAAACGTGTAAAAAGAGAATCACACCCACTGGGATAACTGAAGGGGAAAGGGGTTTTGAACAAACTAAAGAATGATATTTAACTGAGGTCGTACCTTTCTTTAAACAACTTAAAGGACAATTTGAGAGTCTTCAAAAGGGAATGGATACTGAGATTAAAGAAATGAAAAAGATGTTTAATGATATGGAATATGAGGTCAGTATGAATGAACGTGAGCTCAAATGTAATGAGATTGAGAGGAAGAATCTGCATATCTTAAATGATAACTTGATTTCTAGATGCGTTGCTCAGGATGTAATCTACACTGTTACTAATTATTCTATTACTCCTTCTCAATTTCATGAATTGTCTGTTGCCTTGAAAGTTTCCCATGATCGTGTCATTGAGCTTGAAACCACGAATTCAAAATTGCATGAAAAAATTGAACTGGATGATCATGACAACTTGGTCAAATATTTTTCTAAATTAGAAGTTGAACAACTTGCTTTGCAATTAAAATATCAACATCTCAAAGAAAATGTTAAAAACTCAAATGTCAAGACATCCTCGGATGCTCCTAAGTTTGATGCAGTTTTTGAAATTAACAAACGTGATGAACAGATTCGAGCTCATTGTAACTCGATCAAACGATTGAAAACCAAAATCTCACAATTAAAGTGTGATAAGAATGATGTAATGGGCTCCCAAATGCCTCCTCCTTTAGATTATTAGAATTCTCAGACTTTTCATCTTCAAAACATCATTAATGCATTACAACATGAAAATGAATGTTTTCTAGCAGAAAATGAGAAGGTTAAAATGCATTTCAAAGAATTATATGAATCAATTAAGGTCACTCATGATAAAAACAATGAAAAGATAACCTCTTTGCAAAAAGAAATTGAGAATCTGAAGAGTCAGGTAAAAGGGAAAACGCCAGTCACCAATAGTGAGAACTTTGCACCTAAGGTGCCTGCTTGTGCTAAATATGCTATGACTGTGAAGTACATCCCACCTCATCTTATGAATAATAAACTTGCAATTCAAACATATTTTTCGTACATCAAGGATAGTTTAGAATGTCTCCGTGAGATCACTGAAGAGGATAAGATAGAGAAACCAAATGATAATGCGATTGGGCATGCATGCTTATATGCCAAACGATCTCAAGAATTGTTAGAATGCTTAATAGCTATGTGTCCTATATCTGGTACTAGGAAAGATATTGTTGTTGTACCTTGTTCTATGCCTAAAGCCAAGCATGTGACCTTTGATCTACCACCTAGGACTTCAGATCCCAGCACTTCTAGATCAGGAATGGAAAAAGTAGTAAAATCAACTAATGTTCCCATCATTCCCTTTACAGGAGTAATCAGTGACACTAAAGCAAGCAGGTCAAAGCCTCCAGGCAATACAAAGCAAGATAGGACCTTGCAAGCTAAGAGTGATCAATGGATGAAAGTAGAAGACCACCCTAGGAACAATAAGTTTGTATTGAATAAGACGAATCTTGTTGATTCTAGTATTAGCTATAAGCGTCGTAATTAATTAATTACGCTACTACTTGCAAAACATGTAATGAATGCTTGATTTCTGATATTAATCATGAATGTGTGGTGAATGATTTGAGTAATGCTGTCAAATCTCTGGTAAAAGTTGTTAACACTAGAAAACAGGATAAGAAGGTCAGAAAACCAAGGTGGAAGAGGGCTAGAAAACATTGGAAACCAACAGGAAGAAAATTTAGTAATGTAGGGTATCAATGGATACCTACTGGCTGTAAATTCAATCTTAATGAGTTGTGCCCTAAATTATCTAGATCAATGCCTATCAGGAAATGGATGCCTACTGGTAGAACTATACATTTAAGAAGTGAACATACTTTGAATAGATCTACTATTACTACTAGCCAGGCATCTACCTCTAATGATATCTTTGTTTCTGCTTCTGATGTGGGTGTTCCAATCTCATTTACTAACCAAGTGGAACCCATTCTCGCATGGGAATCCCAATTGTCCGATCATTCATTCTTGTGCGTGTTCAATGCAGGTCATTCAAATCGTTCTGTGGTACCTGGACTCAAGCTGTTCCAAGCATATGACTGGAGATCGATCGCGGCTCATGAACTTCGTGAGTAAATTTATCGGGACTATTAGATTCGGGAACGACCATTTTGGGGCAATTATGGGTTATGGAGATTATGTGGTTGGTGATAGTGTAATTTCCCGGGTATATTATGTTGAAGGTCTTGGTCATAATTTGTTTTATGTCGGTCAATTCTGTGATTCTGATCTAGAAGTGGCCTTTAGAAAACATATTTGTTTCGTTAGAGAACTTGATGGTGTGGAAATTTTAAGAGGGACAGGTGGAACAAACTTGTACACCATTTCTATCGAAGACATGATGAAGTCCTCTCCAATCTGCTTGTTGTCAAAGGCTTCTAAAACAAAGTCATGGTTATGGCATCATCGTCTCAATCACTTGAACTTCGACACCATTAATGATCTTTCTAGAAAGGACCTCGTAAGAGGCTTTCCCAAATTAAAGTATGAAAAGGATCGTCTTTGTTCAGCATGCCAATTGGGAAAAAGCAAGAAATATGCCCATAAACCCAAACCTGCAAACTCAGTTATGGAAGTTCTTCATACTCTTCATATGGACTTATGCGGACCAATGAGAGTGCAAACGATAAACGGGAATAAATATGTGTTAGTCCTTGTTGATGATTACTCTCGGTTTACTTGGGTTAAGTTTTTGAGGACAAAGGATGAAACTCCATACGTCATCATCAAACTTATCAAACAGCTGCAGGTTCGACTTAACAAGACAGTTAGAATTATTCAAACGGACAATGGAACTGAGTTTGTTAACAAAGAACTACGTCAGTTTTATGAAAGCATTGGAATCAGCCATCAAAGAAGTGTTCCACGTACTCCTCAACAGAATGGTGTAGTTGAAAGACGAAATCGGACTCTTGTAGAAGCTGCATGAACTATGCTAATTTACTCAAAGGTTCCAATGTTTCTCTGGGCTGAAGCCATTGCCACTGATTGCTATACCCAAAATCGTTACGTTATTCACACCACTCATGGAAAAACTCCATACGAACTTGTCCACAATCAAAAATATGATCACTCTTTCCTTCGTGTGTTCGGTGCTTTGTGTTATCCAACGAATGATGGTCAAGATTTAGGTAAATTAAGAGCTAAGGCGGACATTGGAGTTTTTGTGGGTTATGCACCAAACAGGAAGGGTTATCGAATCTACAACAAAAGAACCCGAGATATCATGGAAACTATTCATGTCACGTTCGATGAGTATGCGGGCAAATGGCTCCGGACAATCAAGTTCGGACCCGCATCTCAACATTCATTAAGTAGTCCCATTAGTTCTTCTCTTGTACAAAACCCTCACCCAGCAGATTCAGTATGTACCTCCTTCGAAGATGATTTGAAGAAATTGTTTGATCTGATATTTAATGAATACTATGAACTCATTGCTAATGATCAGTCTACTCCATCAATAGTGGCGGCTCCTAACCCAGTGAACGTAGATAATCCTTCAGTTTCTATATCATTGAGTCAAGAAGCGCCTACTACATATCACTCATCGTCATCATCAAATCCTCAATCCTCGAGTGTACATCATGGAAATGTTTCTGGAAACTATGACGGAGATAACCCTTTGCCACTCCGAGAAGATGCACCGTTTGAAAACATCTTTGCCGATCCATCATCAACCATCTTCATCGGGGGACCCCAACTCGCTACATCGGTTCCTTAACCACAACCACACGAGCATTTCAGAAAATGGACACATGATCATCCATTAGACAATATTATTGGGAATCCTTCTCGTCCGATATCCACTCATAAACAACTTGCTACTGATGCCTTATGGTGCTTCTTCAATTCCATATTATCAAAGGTCGAACCGAAAGATGTTAAAACCGCAATGTCTGAAGACAGCTGCTTCAATGCAATGCAAGAAGAAATTCACGAGTTTGACCGTCTTGATGTTTGGGAATTGGTACCTGCTCCTGACTGTGCTATGATCATTGCTCTCAAGTGGATCTTCAAAGTAAAACTTGATGAGCATGGTGATGTACTAAAGAACAAGGCAAGACTTGTTGCAAATTGATATCGTCAAGAAGAGGGTATTGACTTTGAGGAATCATTTGCTCCAGTTGCACATATCGAGGCAATCAAAATCTTCTTGGCTAATGCTGCTAGCAAGAACATGGTGGTTTATCAAATGGATGTGAAGACTGCCTTTCTTAATGAAGATCTGAAAGAAATCGTTTATGTCAGTCATCCTGAAGGTTTTGTGGATCCAGAATGTCCTACTCATGTCTATCGCTTGAAGAAGGCTCTTTATGGCTTGAAACAAGCTCCAAGGGCATGGTATGACACACTGTTATAGTTTCTCTTAACCAATGGATTCAGCAAAGGAGTAGTTGACCCCACATTGTTCACCAGAAAGTCAAGCAAACATTTAATTCATGTTCAAATCTTTGTTGATGATATTATTTTTGCCTCGACCGACCCTAATGAATGTGACCGTTTTTCAAAAGAAATGGGATCCAAATTTCAAATGTCTATGATGGGAAAAATGTCATTTTTCTTGGGATTACAAATTTCACAAAGTCCCGGAGGCATTTTTATTAATCAATCTAAATATGCAAATGAAATTTTAAGGAAATTTGGATTTGATACTTGTGACCTGTTGACACTCCCATGGTGGAGCGCACAAAACTGGATGAGGACCACTCAGGGATCATGGTAGATCAAACGAAATATCAAAGTATGATTGGATCCTTGATGTACCTCACAGCCGTAGGACCGATATTATGTTCGATGTATGCATGTGTGCTAGATACCAGGCTAAGCCTACTAAAAAGCACCTAGAAGCGGTTAAAGCGGATCTTCGGTATCTCCAAGGAACCATTAATATGGGTCTTTGGTATCTGAAGGACACCAATATGTCACTAACGACATATGCGATGCAGACCATGCGGTGTCAAGATACACGTCGATGCACGTCTGGTGGTGCTCAATTCTTAAGAGAAAAGCTTGTAAGCTGGTCCTCGAAGAAACAAATGAGTAAGTCTATATCCTCTACAGAGGCAGAATACATAGCCATGTCATCTTGTTGTGCTCAAATCCTATGGATGAAATCCCAATTATCTGACTATGGATTTCAATTCAACAAAATCCCTCTGTATTGTGATAACAAAAGTGTCATTGCTCTCTCATGCAACAACGTTCAATATTCAAGAGCAAAGCATATCGACATTCGACATCACTTCATTAGCGAGCAAGTGGAGAAAGGTGTGGTGGAACTATATTTTGTGAGAACTGAATATCAGCTGGCAGACATCTTTACTAAAGCTCTTCCTAGAGAACGTTTTGAGTTTATCCTTCCACGACTTGGACTTAAGAGTCAACAACCGGAACCTCTCAAACGTCTTCAAGAGGAAGACGAGGAGTAAAGGCTTTTCTTCATCAAAATCTTGAACATATTTATTCAAAAAGCAAAATACAAAATTATAAAACCCACAAAAGGAAAATAGAAAAATATAAAATTTCAAAAATCCATAAAAATCAAAAAATCTTTGAAAAAGCCCAAAAATATTATTTTTCTGATAACATCAAATAGTCCTGAATATTAAGTGTCAATTTCCACCGATAATGCTTGTAATTTATATCATTTATATGGATTTACACTTTTTTTCCATTGTTTTCCACTTTCAGGTAAATTACGAGCATTGGAGCTAAAGAGGCGCGGAATTGGAGAAATATCAAAGATTTATCATAGTATGCTGACTTTGAAGAAGTTACGGCGTAACTCATCTCTCACATTACGCCGTAACTAAAAGCGTGACTCGAGAACCAACTCATCGAGAAGGTTACGGCGTAACTCTCCCCAAAGGCTTCTGACGTAACTATATTAGGTCAAATGAGGTTCCACGCCATTGATAACTACGTCGTAACTATTTCATCAACTCGCATAACCAAGTAATATTAAAGATATGGTAACCACTTATAAGGTTCGCGTAACAAGCGGATCTAGCGCAAATTACGAAGGAATTGAAGATTACGGCATAACTATTATATTAGTTACGCCGTAACCCAGATCTGACCTATAAATACCCCACGATTTTCAGCATTTCAAAGCATCCCATTCCACACATCGCAACCAAAGAACGTAGGAAGAAGCCAAAGGCAGGTCTAGAGGAGCATACGGAGCTGTCTCCAAGGGAGAAATCACTCCCTTACTATAAGCTTTATCATTTTATCTTTTCTTTACTTTCGATTCATGTATTTCGTAACTTTGAATATTGAATTGATTTGTATGGTTAATATGAGCGGCTAAGCACCTTTTGGTTCTGGCCTAGTTATGATTCCTTAATTGTTTTGTTTGTGTTTACATTACTTTCGCATAATTATTTCTAAGTGTATGCATGCATAGTTTATTGGTAGCTACCCTTGTTTCGGTAGTTTTGAATGGCGGTAGAGGCTAGTTGCTTAGGAGATATGACCAACTGACCCTAAGTGAGTAGACTGAGACGGAAGGGTAAGATATGACCAATTGGCGACCCTTTCTACTTGTGCGATTTGACCAACTGATCACCTACCGTTTGGATGAACTTAAGAATTAGGGGGTGAGTGTTTAAGTTGCTAACGCCCGGGCACTCACTATTATAAATCTAGCATGTAGCGGTACTTAATGACTCGACTTAGGGGACCAGGAACAACAGGACTTATGAGGGGACACCTGACTTCTCCTGTGGTGGCATCTTTGCTGATAGGTTAGGGAGAATTGACCAAATGTTGTCCTCTCGACTTTGACCCCACCTGAAGTAATTGGAAGTAAGTAGACGTACAAATTACTAGCTAGGATGAATAACCAGGTTAGCACCACTCTCCTCTATTGATTAATCCTTTGCCTTTTATCTGCTTTTATCTGCTTTAGTAGTTAATTAATTAATTCCTTATCGAAACCATTATTAAAATCTGTGACACCTAGACTTAGTAATAATTCAACACACATAGCTCTTGAGACGACCTCGGTTTTACCGAATACGACACTACACACGACCGGGTACACTGCCCGTTAGCGCATTAGGGTAGACCATAGGTATAACGAGACTATATAAATATTAAAACCTGGTCAGTAAAACCTGCATCATTTTCCCATCTATTTCTGTTCTTCGATAACATTTACGGACTTTGATTTGTCACTCAAAGAATGGCACAGGTCTTTAGATGAAGTTCGAATGTACATAAACCTTTTATTAAAAAAATAATAAAAAATAAATAAAAAATGGGATGGAGAAAAATGATAGTTTATTGTCGTTTCAGGCAGTAACCAGTTTTAAAAGAAAGAACAGAGCCATGCTTAAATTAATTTTTGAAACCTCATGCTCTGTTTCTAAAAACAAATGTTTGTCGCCAAAAAGACAAATGTTTCCATCACAAATATTTTTCCTTCTAAATATTCTTCTGAAAAATATTTGTCATCTTATGAAAACAAAATTGCTTTGAAAATAACTCGGACTATTGTTTTGAAAATCATCTGGACTTATCATTTGTCAAAATCTCTAACACTAAATCAACAACTTACGTCATTGATTGAGGGGGAGAATGATTTCAATCAAATCAAAAAGTTATTTTTCAAACAGTTGGCACGTAATCGAGCAAGGTCTAATTTTGGATAATCAAAAAGAACAATGTTTTTGTACAATTGGATCCAGACCAAGGCTAATGTTGTGTTTTCATAAGATACTTAAGCATGTTTAATCAATGGAGTTTAATGTCTCTGAATTTTATCCTTATCAGTTAAATGTTTTAAAAGCAAGTCACAATTCTCCTCAAAAGCTTTCAAAAACAATTTAAATCGATAGAGATCACAAATCTCAAAGGACTTGAAAATTGTGATCGGGGGAGAATTTGTGATTTAAATTGGATATAAACTGATAATTCAATAAGTGATTTTATAAAGATAATAACAAGCTCTCCTCCCTACATGTGCTAAACGATTTCAAATTTTCCATGCACATGGTAAGGGGGAGCATCTATCTCAAACCAAAAGGGATTGAAATGTGATTGATTTGTCTCTAAGTGCATGTTCTCTCTAATATGTGCAAAACACTTTCGAATCTCAATGCACATATTGAGGGGGAGCAATCATAAGAAAACCTCATCCTTTCCAAAATTGTTTTATCCAAAGTATTTAAAATACTAATTTTGATCGGGAAAGTGATGTTGATAATTTTAGAAAATGTTGACCAAAAAATTGAATTCTTCATTCTTAATCCAAGATTTCCATGTCCTCTTGCCTCCATGAGCTAAAACAATTTCAACTGTAACATATTGGATTTCACGAACACATCAAACCATAAACACAAATAGGCGTACAAGATGAGGTTTTAGAGAGAGAAAGAGTTAGAGGTTTGGGAAATTAGTGAGAGAAAATGAAAGTATTATTATGAGCTCCAACTCTCTACCTTGGGAGGTAGAGAGTATTTATAGTCTTACACACATCGCCACCTACGAACGTGGATCGGCATACAGTGGGTAAAGACCCGTCCGTCCTCCATGGTGTTACTTAACTAAATACTACTTAACATTAAATAATCTCGACTACGAGCTTTCTAATGATTACATATACTTGAGGTGACCGACTCTTTAATGACTGGATTTACTAAATCCTAACAATCTCCCCTAAGGGAGGTCACCTCAAAAATACATTGAATACAAACAGATATTACAATAAGATTGTTCTTGGATTCTTGTTAAAGTTCTTTGCTCTGCAGCTCGTAGTCATTGATTCTTCATTTTGCATGTTTGGTTAATCCAAGTGGAGGTCTTTAACTGATCCATGTGATAATGAGTTTTGAGCCAACTTTGAGATCATCAGCTATCATAAATCTTCGACTCTTCCATTGTGGTGTTGGTATTATGTGATGTTGTGACATTTGGACCGACATGCACACATTCTGGATCATGATATATTCTCATCACAGTAGCGGAAGCTTTCGTTGATTCATGATATTGGCGCAGCGTAGCGAAGCATGGAGTGAAAATATCAGAGTCGTTTATGCACTTTTCATGATTTCTTTAGAGATGAATGTGTAGTGTGAGCATGCGGCTATGGATTGATCGCTTCATTCGATCATTGCAAGCGTCGGGCGTTCTAGCATACAACGATTAGCAATAAAGCACATGAAAGTGTCTTTGATCACTTTCGTTGAATTGAGTACACGGCCCACGGTTCCCCGTTGATCAGTACAAGTACGTCACGTGATCGGTATAATTCGAAGAATTTCCTTGACAGGGGTTTAGCAGACTTCTCTAGTGTTCTCAAACCGGAACGTCTCAAAGAAGACAACACGGAGTGAGTGAACCGGCGAATTGAGATTCGCTGATTGATAAAAATAGATTTGAAAAACAATCGAGTATCGCTCAATAGAAATTGTTTTTGCAATACAACGAAGGTTTTAATGAAAATCAATTATCAATCATACACACCTTTTATTTTGAAATATTAGTGCACAGTCGATGTGCTAAAGTAAAGAGTTTTTAAGCACAACGACCGGTTTTTCAACGGTATCCGTCAATCCATAACCTGAACCAGGATTGATTCTAAAGATTGAATCGCCCCATTGTTTCTGTTCAGTTGTCACATGGTTGATCTATTGGATAGATCTCACATGCCACCCACCAGGAGCTTATTTGATGTTGGCTCTAGAAGGCTTTCCATCTTCATTGTGAATATGTTTGCATATCATTCAGATGTTCTGGCAATACCACAAGGATAATGCGTAGGACTCATAAGATATAATCTCTCTTTCCATATTGTGTGAAACAGAGAGTCTTCATTGATAGTGTCCTAAGGAGATTTATTTGATGATCTCGTGGCTCTAGACTCAATTGTGCATATTTGGTTCCTATGCCGGAGACTAGGGAGAGGGTCTCCTTCTTCAATATCAACAAACTCTAAGAGAAAGTGGATAGATAATGTTGCTTCCCCGTGAGAATGAAACAAGTCCTTTTAAGAGGAACTTGAGTAGCTTGGGAAGTTGTAGTGCAGTGCGTCACTGGGTCCATGACGTCTTGTCTTCAATACCGATGTTACCTTGGAAACCACCAGTAGCATATGAATTGAACCCGGTTTCTGTCCTAAGGTTGAATTATTGGAGGGCTATTTCTTGTCACCCTTTTTCACATTCAATTCTTTTTCATTCTTCAACCCCTTCAGTGCTTACCGAGACTTCATAACTAGAACCTTGTTGGGTTTATTCCAGTTACTAGCTCAGTCTCATCCGCCTCTTCCCATATCTCACTTTTCTCCTTTTTCATCAAACCTAAGGACTTCTACACTATCTAGTGGATTGTCCCTGGGTAGATCCCTCCGGTTCTGGCGGATAATGAGAACAAATACCTAACCTTATCATCCTTATATCACCATACATAAAGTAAATTTGGTCGGTCTATTTGATTTTGTTCATCTGCCATTGGAATCAATTGAAAACCATTTGAAAATCAATCCAGATACTTCTGATATATTATCAAAGCATTTTGTACCTGAATTGTTTTTGATATTTTTTAGAAGAGAGCTCCCCTCAACATGTGCATCATGTATTTGAAATCGCTTTAGCACACGGAGGCAAGAGGAAGGATTAACTTCTTTGATTACCATTTTCTAAAAGATATCAACATCACTTCCCTGATTAAATCAAGTAGATAAAGCATATTGGGGAAGGATGAGGTTTTCAAAAGTTTGCTCCCCTTCAATATGTGCCTCGAGGTTTGAACAGTTTTACATACTAGAGGGAATCAAGACTTAGATACAAATCAATCACGCCAATTCTTTGTGGTTTAAAATAGATGCGCCCTCAACATGTGCATGGAAAATTTGAAATTGGCACATGTGGGAGGAAAGCTTGCTAAAAACTTATGAAACCATTTATCAAATTATCAGTTTAAATCCAATTTAAATCACAAATTCTACCCCTATCACAATTTTCAAATCATTTGAGATTTGTGATATCTGTAGATTTAAATTGATTTTGAAAGTTTTCGAGGAGAATTGTGACTTGATTATGAAAACATTTTAACTGATAAGGATCGAATTTTGATAAGGATCGGATTTTGAGACTTTACACTCCATTGATTAAACATGCATGATTATCTTTTGAAAACAATTATATGACGAACAACCTTTTGATTTAATTGAAATCATTCTCCCCCTCAATCAATGACATAAGTTGTTGATTGAGAGATAGATATTTTGACAAAAGTTAAGTCCAGATGATTTTCAAAAATAGAGTTCGAGTTATTTAACAAAACAATTAGTTTTCATTGATGGTAAGTAATGTTTTAAAGAATCGAGCATGAGATTTGAAAACAAGATAAAAGCATGGCTCGCTTTTTCTTTGAAAAACGGGTTACTGCCTGAAATGACAATAAACCATAGTTTCACTTTCTCCCAAATATATATATATAGGGTCACGTTCAATGCAAAACCATTATTTTGTACAGAACTTTACAGAATCAGTTTGGTCCAATAAGAATTTAGTATTATTAAATATTTTTGTTTAAATGAAAAGGGTATAATAGTAAAAACTTATATTTACTTTCTTTTTGAATTTTTTTATTAAAAACGTTTTTTCAACTACTAATTTTCGGATTATTATTATTATTATTTTTTTAAGTTTTTGATTTTTACAGCATTGTGTTAAAAAAAATCTCAAGTGCATATATGTTTTTTTATAAAATATGTGTTTTTAAGCCACCAATTTTCTAAATAAAAATATACACATTTTACATTTTGTATAGCATTCATGTTTTAAAAAAAGACAAGTGCATGTGTGTTTTTTTAAATATTATATGTTTAACGTATTTTTTGCTAAAACTCATAGTTACACATATGTTTCTAGTCTGCATTCTTTAATCTTCTAACTTTAAAACCAAAACCATAAACATACATATAAAACTCTAAAATGTATAACAAAACAAAAATATGAATAGTATACATAAACATATCCGTAACCTCTAAATATAAAACAACCTAAAACATATATAGTATACACAAAATTTCATATAAAATGAAATGCAACCAAAACAAAAATATATCTTGTTAAATATAGATGTTATCGCCATAAAACATCGCACTCTTCTAAAAACACATATGCACACTTCACATTCTCATCAAATTCTTTTAAAAATACTTAATACCCTTCCGAACATACGTACGCACGTAGTTCTGTCAAATTCATTAGAACACATAACGCCTTCCAAAACATATGTGCACGCCACGCTTTCTCATCAAATTCATTACAACACACCATTTCAAAACATATGCGACGCTTAATTTTCTGTCAATCCATTTAGAACACATGTGCACCCTTTTCAAACATACCGCATGCTTCACATTTTTAAATGATATACTAAAAAAATAAAAAAAATCAGATCAAATTAATATATTTAAAGGTTTATGAAAAATAATAATAATAATGGACTTGATTCAACAAGATTCAACTTCTTTTATTATATACCTTTTGATTTGAGCATGATACCTACAATAATAAACATATCTGCATAATTCTCAAGTATATAAATCTATTTGAAGCATTAATTTAACACATTTATATAAAAACCAAAAAAAATTGATAATATTTTACTGATAAGAAATCAATAATGAAGACTAAAAAATTTAGCTATACCAGATGTTGGGAATTATGTGAAGTACGAATTATGTTATTGTTTCTGCTGAATGGATTCTGCAGAAGGGTATGGATTCCTGAAGACATGGTTCTGCTGAAGTTTAGTTTGTTTCTGCGGAAGTTATTATTCCGTGTTTAGTTTATTTAGTTTGGATATACATGAGCTTTATTAGGAAGTGATTGTGTATATCTTATTTAGTTTATGTTTATACGTTTCTTGAGAAACGGTTTAGGGTTTTGTTTAGGGTTCCTTGTCTATAAAAGGAACACAATAGAATGAATGATGCAAGTGTGTGCTTAAACAAGTTTTTAATATAACGATCCATAGAGGATCAAAGAAGTTCTTAGTTATCAATGTTTTATACTTGTGTTTATATTCCTCAGAATACAAGTTGTAGAGATTTTCTTTTAGTTTATTTGTGATTACACAGGCAATACTAACGATCTCTGGCTCAAGATCTATCAAGGTCTATTAGTTTTCAACAAGTGGTATCAGAGCCTCGTGAGAGTCTCTACGATACTAAGGACAGGTTTTCTAAACACCAATACATCCAATACATAACTCACTATGCACGGATCGACGTTGATGATGAAATCACCAACAACCATAACACCACCCATCTGCAACATCTTAGTCTCTCCAATAGCAATGCTAAGTTTCCTTACCTAAAGAGGGAGGAGTATGACCTTTGGGCGATGAAAATGCAGAACTGGATTTCCAACATTGGTTGGAATCTATGGGAGATAGTCTTGAAGGAAATAGTTTGAAGAAACTACCACCATGATCTTCTGGTAAGATGACTCATGTTCCTCCCAAAACTGCTAAGAGTTCTTGGCAAAGTTCGGAGAGAAACCAAGGTTAGAACCATTCTTCTTCAAGCTATTCCCGAGGATCACTTAAGTGATTTTCACTTTGTGGAAGATGCCAAGGACATATGGTTAGCTATTAAGGCTAAGTTTGGTGGGAATGAGGAGTCTAGGAGAATGAGAAAGTCCATGCTTAGACAACGGCTTTCAAGACTTTCAAATCACTGAAGAGGAAGGAATTCATAAGGGCTATGACAAGTTTAACAAGATTTTAAGTCGTTAAATCACCAGTAATTCTAAGTTCTTGAGGTCTTTACCTCAACCCTGGCTACAAGTGAGCATTGCTTTAAAAGCAAAAGGTGGTTTGGATATACTTACTTTTGATGAGTCAGATAACAAACTTAAAGCTCTTGAACATGATGTAAGAAGTCCTTTCATAGATCATCATCTCTGCCAAAGTCACACAACATTCGCTTGGAGCTTCTACCCCCAAGATGAGTCATGGTCCAATCCAACTTCTCATCATCATCTTACACTACCACTCCATCAAGTTCTCAATCTGGAGGTATCATGGAAGATGTGCTTGGATCCTTCTTGTCTGATTATGATCCTAGCGAGGAACGGCATATGAGGATTTAGATCAAGTGGATCCACTGGAGATGGAAGAGATGAAGCTGAAGTGGCAGGTGGCTATGTTGTCCATGTATATCAAGAATTTTGGCGCAGCTGGCGAAGGTTTGGATTCCAAGGAAGAGATCCAGCGAGGTTTGACAAAAGGAAGGTCAAGTGCTTCACTTGTCAACATATGGGTCACTTCTCAGAGAAAACAAAAGAAAAGCGGTGATGAGACGAGATACTCTACTTATCAGAATCGAGAGTCACGGAACTTCAAAGGGATCAGCAGCTTTGGTCATTCTTGATAGCAATGTGGACTGGAAGCATCATGAGCGTGGATAATGATGGTCGATAATGTTGGTTTGATTGCAAGCGTACTTCAAAGGATAGTCATGATCAGTTGCCTTGATGGGCATCTCTCAGGTACAAAACTGTTTGTTTGGTTGTAGTGAGCGTTATAATGAACTAAAAGAAGCTTATGATATTTTGAAACCTAAATATAATGAATACTTTGTAGAAGTTGAAGCTTATAAACAGGCTTTAAAACACTAGAAAGACAAAAGGTTTGGTTTCAGAAGAATCAAATAGCTTATGATGAGAAAATAAGTGTGTTGGAAAGGGATCTTGAATGTGCTAAGAATGAGTTGAAATATTTTGAGAAGTTGAGAGCAGATGTAGTGTCGAAAAATCTAGAACTAAAAGAGAAACTAGATACTGAAATTGCTAGGCATAACGAATGGTTATTAAATGGAAACAAGTTAGCTAGTCACATCTATGCTAGTCAAACTCCAAATACTTCTATAGGATTAGGCTTTAAGGTAGGGTTAGAAGCTAGGGATGACACACGTAAATCTACACCAGCTGGCCTAGCTAATTTTGTGAAAGAAGGTGCCTACATCTTGTCACGTGGACCTATTAGAGGTGAGCACATGCCCATTGACCTTTCCATTTTTGTTGACTTTGATGGATCACATCATCTCTATGGCAAAAAGTCAAAGACTTGCCGGACCCGATACTTCTTCTAATGACTTTGTCTCTTGTGTTAACAGTGACAAGTCCTCCGAGCAAGGGTCTACAGAGTGTGATTCAAATGACAAGTCTGACCTCCCCAAGTCTACACCCACCGCACGCACCCAAGACTACCAATAAGCATGTCGAGTCGCCAAGGAATCATCTTCCAAGACAGTTGCCTCTGAAGACTTGCTCTTTAATTCTTTGCATAATAATCGTTAAAACAATTCTTTTCATGGTTTTGGTTTGAATACTTCCGCTTGTAATAGAACATCTTTTGGTTTGAATAAATCTTCTAAACAGAAGACATGTTTTGTGTGTAGAAGTAAATTTCATTTAATTAAGGATTGTGATTTTCATGAGCAAAGAATGAATAGGTGTGGTGATTCTCGGACATCTAGACCAATGTGGACCAATGTTAATGCTATACCCCCTTATGTTCCACAAAGCAACTAATTCTTTTCCTTGGAGAAGACAGTTGCAAGACCATATGTACAACCAACAAGTTCATACTTTAAGAATGGTTATTGGCCTGGATATGTTGACTCAATGACTGATGGGAAAAGGGAGTGGGATACTGCTGTCAAGTCCTCAGCAGGTTGTTCTTGGAATAAAAAGGGACCTAAATTTCAATGAAAACCCAAGAACAATAGTGGATCTTATACATCTGCATGGCATAACTCGTATGATCCACAAGGCGTGGTTCAAGTCAAGCAATGACTTGAGCCTCCATAGTGTACTAATATTTTGTATATTTTTGTTGTTGTAGAATCATCCTCTTAAGCATAAAGATGTTGGCATTGTTGATAGTGGTTGTTCAAGAAGTATGTCGGGAAACAGGGATATGATGCATAACTTTGTATCAATTGAAGGAGGAGGCAATGTAACCTTTGGAGAAAGTGATGGAAGAATTCTGGAAAGGGACCATCAAAACACCTCAGCTGGACTTTGAGAATGTATACTATGTCAAGGAACTCCAACACTTCAATTTGTTCTCGGTCTCACAAATCTGTGACACCAAGAACAAAGTACTCTTCACAGAGGATGAATGTCTTGTGCTATCTAAAGACTACAAACTCCCGGAAGACACTTCAATTCTCTGAAAGTTCCTCGAATCACAATTCTATACATTCAACTTAACCGATGTTAAACCGTGGGTGACTTAACTTGTTTGGTGGCTAAAGCATCTTTGGATGAGTCTACCAAATGGCATAGGAGGATGGCCCATGTCAACTTCAAGACCATAAACAAGCTCTCTAAGCTGGGTCTTGTTGAAGGTCTTCCTTCCAAAGTATTTACTAATGATCATAACGTGTTGCTCTCAATAAAGGAAAGCAACATAGAGCCTCATACAAAGTTGCAATTACTCTGTGAGCATTATTTCGAACTTCAGTTGCTTCATATGGATCTGTTTGGTCCAACTCAAGTTAGAAGCATTGATCAAAAGTATTTTTGTCTAGTGATCACTGATAGTTATAGCAAATTTTGTTGGGTATTCTTTCTACGGACCAAAGATGAAACATCTCCAAAGGTCTGAAAGACTTCATTACCCTTATTGAGAATCAGTTGAACAAAAAGGTTAAAGGAATTCGGTGTGATAATGGGACGAGTTCAAGAATGCTATACTAATAGAACTCTGTAGGTCAAAAGGTATCAAAAGGGACTATAGCACTCCAAGAACCCCACAACAAAATGGGGTGGCAGAAAGAAAAATAGGACCCTCATAGAGGCTGCAAGATCAATGCTG
Source organism: Chrysanthemum makinoi (assembly GCA_910596185.1). NCBI lineage: Eukaryota > Viridiplantae > Streptophyta > Magnoliopsida > Asterales > Asteraceae > Chrysanthemum > Chrysanthemum makinoi. The sequence goes on from OU343225.1 coordinate 298,625,705, forward strand.
GCAGACTCTAAGTTACCCACCATGTTTTTGACCTGAAGCTGTTAACGCCAGCTTGTTATGTATGAATAGAGTGTCCATTACTTGACCACACTTCAAAACACCATATGAACTTCTCTATGGGAAAGTTCCTACTATTCATTACCTTAAACCTTTTTGGGTGTCAAGTGATATTCTGATACAAGTGATCCATTAGGCAAATTTGATGAAAAAGCTGATGATGGTTACATTGTGGGATATTCACTCATAGTAAAGGCGTACTGAGTTTACAATTTATCCTGCTAAGAAGATTGAGGAGACATTGAACCTGAGGTTTTTAGAAGACAAGCCTAATGTTCAAGGATAGGGTCATGTTTGGTCTTTTGACCTTGATTACTTAACTGATTATTTGGGTTATTCTAGACTTATGGCTAACCAACAACGAGATATTTGTTCTCAAGTCTCCAACTAAGTCAGATTCCCCGGATCTGATTCGACAGTGAGTTTGAAGATGATGAGCAACCCATTGTAGTGCTTTCTTTCTCCCCTAACAATTTTTCTCGGGTGACACTTCTAAAGTTACTTCTGCTGAGAGTGAAGACGAGTCCAATTATGCAGAGGATCTTGCTAGGCTAAAGAAAAAGAGTATGTACTAATCTAGATCTTTGAAAGGAATCTTGAGGAGAGTGCAAGTGAAACAATAAGTGGAAACCTCAATTCTACTGAACATGATCCGATTTCTCCTATCATTTCTTGAAGGCTATCTTTGTTTCTACTCCCATTTCTACCGAGTGTCCACATGACTTTGGAGATCCTTATACTGCGTTTTCCAAGACCCTCGGATCTTGGTAATAATCAACTAAATTTGGAATCTTCACCTCACCTTCTTATGACACCGATTTTGAACCTACTATGACTAATCTTGATTCTTCCATTGAAGTCAACACCACTACTACTAAAAGGATTCACAACACTCATCCACAGTCAAATATTATTGGTGATCCTAATGCACCTGTTAGAACAAGGGTACTGTGGCAAGTTCTAAATATGGTCAAGTGGCTTTTCTCTCTTATGTCTCAGATCAGCAAAGAGACAATCACAGAGACTATGAACATTGTCTGTTTGCTTGTTTTCTTTCTCAAGTGGAACCAACCGGTGTTACTCGAGCTCTTGAAGATTCAAGTTGGCTTGAGGCAATGCAGGAAGAGATGCAACAATTTCAAAATCGCAGTTTGGATATTGGTACCACTACCTGATGGCAAGTATGCAATTGGTACTAAATGGATTTTGAAGAATAAGAGAGATGCAAGAGGTGTTGTCATTAAAAACAAAGAAAGATTGTTGCTCAGGGTTATAGACAAGAGGAGAGGATTGATTATGATGAAGTGTTTGCACCTGTGGCTAGAGTTGAGGCCATATGAATTTTCTTGGCTTATGCATCCTACATGGGATTTATGGTATATCAAATGGATGTTAAAGGCACCTTCCTGTATGGTGAAATAGAAGAAGAGGTTTATGTCACTCAACCTAAAGGATTTGAAGATCTTGATCATCCTACTCATGTTTACAAGGTAGTCAAAGCTCTCTATGGACTACATCAGGCACCACGAGCTTCGTATGCTAGGCTTTCATCGCCTTTGAAGCATGGATATCGAAGAGGTGCCATAGATAAAACACTTTTCCTGAAGAAGAATTCCACAGACATTATTCTTGTGCAAGTGTATGTGGATGACATTATTTTGGATCCACAAAGGAAGCTTGGTGCAGGGAGTTTGAGGAGCTAATGAAGGGAGAGTTTCAGATGAGTGCCATGGGAGAAATGACTTTCTTTTTGGGTCTTCAAGTTCAGCAGAAACTTGATGGTATCTTTATCGTCGGGACAAATATGAGGGACATCTTAAAGAAGTTTGGTATGGAGAGTGTAAGGACTGCCACTACACCTTATGAAGCTCCAAAGTCAAAGATCAACAATGAAATAGATTCACCAGTGAATGTACATCTTACGAGATCTATGATTGGTTCTTTGATGTATTTAACGTACTTCACGACACGATATTACTTTTCTTTGTGAGTGTTTGTTCTCGACATCAAGTTACTCCACTTACTTCCCATCTCAATGATGTTAAGAAGATCTTTAAGTACCTCAAAGGTCAACCTCACTTAGGCCTTTGGTACCCAAAAGAATCTCCATTTAAGTTGGAAGCATATAGTGATAGTGACTATCTTTGGTGCAAATCTGGATAGGAGGTCCACTACTGGAGGTTGCCAATTCCTTGGAAAGAGATTGATTTCTTGGCAATGCAAGAAAGAAACTATTGTGGCTACCTCATCTACTGAAGCGTGAAAGTAATCGCTGCTGCCAATTCTTTGTGGACGAGGTTCTTTGGATTCAAAATCAATTGTTGGATTATGGGTATAACTTCATGAACACAACAATTTTTATTGATAATCAAAGTACCATATGCATTGTTAAAAATCCAGCTTTTCACAGTCGAACAAAACATATTGAAATCAGGCACCACTTTATAAGAGATGCATATGACAAACATTTGATAAAAGTGGTTAAAATTCACCCTGATGATAATGTGGCAGATTTGTTAACAAAGGCTTTTGATGGACCAAGGTTTCAATACCTAGTGGTCCATATTGGTATGCTTAACCCTTAACTGCAAAGTTTAAGGGAGGCATAGGCCTCAGGGGAGGCATATGCCTCAAGGGAGGATTTGTGTATACTTTGCATTGTTTTTATGTAAATTTCTTTGATTTTTGGTTTATGATTCCGTTCTCTAACACTAACCAGCTAATGTAATGATAGTTTGTTTGTCTTTGTTTGGTTTGTGTGTTTCTCCGTGTTTGTTATGATTTGCAGATTGGTTATTCAGTTGGAATTTACCATGGTTGTTAAGTTGGAATATGGTCAAGAAAGCTCTAAAGCTTGTTTCTACTGAATTCAAAGTCATGAAGTGAGTTATTTGTTTCTCTGAAGACAAAATCTTGAAGTTACAATGTTCATTCAAGAAGTAATCAAGCAAATTGTTCGTTCATTCATTCGAGAAGCTTGAGTTCTGACTTACGACTACGTAGAGTACAATAAACATCAAATGCAACTACAAGGAAAGTGCTTTACATGAACTACTAATCCTAACCTAGTTGATATCATCTATTCCAACATCTAACAGGCGTTGGATATGCATGATCGCTCACATCTTTCACACTAGATGCTGGATATGCATTTGTGAAGTCTTGCATAACCACCCATTCATTATATCTCGATGACCGATATGCATGACCGGTCACGTATTTACTAAGAAGCTGGATCAAAATGGGAAGGATGGATTGATGAAAACGATGATGATGAAGATGACCACATATGTCCTTTGTGCTTCATCTGCTGATTTCACCCAAAAGCAATTCTTCCACCTTCCTTGACTCCTTCCTTTATACGATATGTGATGATGCACCATGATATGAAGCAGGTAGTGCTAGAACCACCTCTTATCCTTAGAGCGGATTTCTAATGGCCTTCGTTGAGTTGAGGTGTCTGGAGGTTGGGAGTAAGATGTTCTCTCCTTACGGAGTCATCGAATCATCAATCCGGCAATGGAAGACACATTCACAACTGCAAGAACAGGCTCTTTCACTCTCTTTGAAGTTTCTTCCTCATCTAAGTCTTCATAAGGTGATACATAAGAACTTATGGATGAGTTGTCTTCATCATTTCCTGGATTGCTTGACAAATAATTCTTCTTCCACCTTTCGAGACTGCTTATGGAGGATGTATTGTCATCTGATGAAAGGGTGATTGGGGAGGATCTTCTCATGGTTGATTGTGGTTAATTTTGGAGCATTGATGCAATTAGGGTTTGCAATGTTATTTGGGGTTTTTGATGAAGAGTTATGTGTGCATTGGGATTGTTTTATAGACAGTTTCAAGACTTAATGAGATTTAATGCTTGTGGGTGAAACAGTAAAAGATATTTCTTGAAGCTTCCTGAATCGTGATCTTTCTGTGATTAGTATTCTTCAGCAGATTGATTGGTGTTTCTGCCGAAGTTGAAAGTTAATTTGGGGAAAAGTAGTAATATACGTCATCGGTCAACATTTGACCAAAATTGGGAAAATACCACTTATTCTCGGTTTGCATATCTTCGTCTCATTAAAAGTTTCCCTCATTACTCACATTCAAAACACTTCCACTTGTGTGATTCTTAACCCTAACTTTCAATTTTTCTCATGGCGCTTCAATTCAAGCATGATCATAATAAAGTCGCCTTTAAGAACGTGAAGGGTGATGAGTTGTATAAACCAATGGTAGAATTCCTACTGAGATCCAAGATTCATTATGCTTTAACACATTCTCCTGAAGTGATTTATGAATCATTGGTTAAACAATTTTGGGCAACTGCTGGAAAGAGGAATAATACAGAGATTGTAGCAATTGTTGTGAACAAAGTATATTGTGAGAGGAGTGATAAGAAGACAACTTCGTTTGGATGATGCTAATGGGGTTTATCATTCTAATGCCGTGGATATTCTTGCTGGATTAAGAGCTATTGGATATCAGGTTGTAAGGACCGATATGTGGTTGAAGAATCAGTTGTGTCCTATGTGGAGATTTTTGGTTCACACCTTGCTTCAATGTATAAGCAATAAATCTGGAGGATGGGATCAATTTTCTACTTAAGCTGGGATGTGGTATTGTTTGTCTTTCTCGGGGTTTGACTTATAATTTCTCTAAGTATATTTTTGATAATATGGTTGAAAATATAGATAGGAAAAAGCATAAGTTTTTGATGTACCCTAGGTTTCTTCAGATAATTTTAGACATTACCATACAAGCCCAAGACTTTTATCCCATAGGAGCTTTAACTGCTAAACTATTTGCTTCAATGAGAACTAAGTATGAGGGGCACATCATCCTTTGCTAGCGGCTATGTTGCTTGAGGGCAATGCATCTCACGAAGAAGGAAATGTTGTTGGTTCTCCACCTTCTACTACTGTTGTTGCTGATGGGAATCCATTAGTGACAATGGATGAAGGCCCTTCTAATTCGGGCTGAAACCCATTTTGTTGCTTCTGAACAACATTTGTCCACTCCTTCACCTAGATCTAGTCCACCATCTACACAGGTTCCTCATGATGAGGTTGAGACTGACTTTAATAGATTGCCTACTCCTAGTCCTATTAGAGATCCAGTTGATGATAATGTTTCATTCATAGAGCATGTTGATGTTTCTTCGAAGGCCCAATGATGCTCCCATTACCACAGAGCAATCAATGTTGGTGGAGTGAGGACCCTATTACACTTACATCTTTATATGCTTTAGTGAACAGGTATGGAGTTGAGATCTCGATCTCAAAAGGAGCTTGTAGAGAGACTAAATCTAAGCTTGGTGGTGAGATTGTAGATTTGAAACGAAAGGTTAAGGACTTGGAAATACAACGAGTGAGAAAAGAAAAGGAGACTAGAGGTTTCTTCGATGAGGAGGATGTGAATGCTCAGTTTGAGTCACTTGATATGTTGGCTAATGTGGCTCAAGAATCTAATGTCTCTATTTCAAAGGTTGGTACATTTGTGCAGCAAAAAGGAGCCAATTTTGTTTACTAGACGAAGGAGAAAGCAACCTGTGCATAAGGATACAGTTTAAAGTGTTTCCACTACTGAAGAACATGTTGTTGCGGATACTCCTTTAATGGACATTGCTGCACATCTGGACGAATCTTTGAAGTTCACATGTTATGGATACTCCTTCGATGCTATTTAGAATCTTACCGATAAAGGGAAAGGAGTAATGGTTGATAATGAGCTTGGTCCGGATCTAGTCGGTGAACAGGAAAGGTTAGCCCAACAGGATGTTAGATGAATGTGCCAATTTGAAGAAAAGTCTTGAATTGGCTAAACAGATTGAAGTGAGTCTATTTCTAAATTGACTGAGAGACAAAAAGAATTAGATAGATTGGCTACTGGATGCCTGCTAAACACTGGGATGTGTATACTCAGCAAGCTTGTTTCTAATCCTTCCATTGCTCGAGTATTTTGGGGCGGACTTTAATAGTGATGATTTTGTGGCTCAGATGATGGCTCTTGGACTACAAAAGAAGCAAGAAGCTATGGCAAAGAGGAAAGCTATGCAAACTCAAAAGATCATGACTAAGAAAATGAGAGCACAATCTGCAGCTCTAACAAAAGATTATATGCAGAAAGTAGTGAAATATCAGCGTTATCTCTATAACTCGGTATGACCATGAAGCGAGTTAAGGCTTTATCGATCTTTGAGTTAATCAGTTGTTATAATAAGATTATGAAGTTTACTTCATCTCGTCCTATACTGCATCTACTTTGAAAAGAATTGCTGATGTTTCAGATGCTCCTAAATCCAAAAGACCAAGGATAGTTGAAATTGTAGATTCGTTTGAGGATCCTGTTTCAAAGTCAAGTACTGTTGTTTCCGAAGTATCACTGAAGCTATTCCTTTCATTATCTACGAGCTATTCCTTGCTTGTTAAAGTTCAATCAACAACCTTGTGTTGCTTCATCGGAATATCATCTTCTGCTGCGTACCTAGAGTTGATCCTATTGATAAAGTTGGACCGAGTTGGGTTGTCAAGCTGAATTACTGACAGCTAAATCTAAAAAGGCCAGAGCAGTAGCTGAGAAGATGTATGCCTTACGTAGTGGTGTTTTAAAGTCGGATGATTCTATTTCTTTCACACAAATTAAAGATGTTCTTGAAGAACCTATACTATCTTGACATTTATCTACCAGGTAGAGAGGAAAAAGAATGGCTAGAAAACGATCCTCGTTCTTCTCGGAGATCATGAAATCTCTGAGGCACATACATCTAAGGTTAAGGAATCTTCAAGGGTTAGTTCTTTGGATCTCAATGCTGCTGATTCAACATTCATTAAAGAGGGATCTCTGATTTTTTGAAGGGTCTCATGATGTTTTGGTAAATTGGTCATTGCAAAAGGATGAGTGAATGTGATTCACGATTGGATCAAACGACCATGGAATTTAATTTTTGAAGGAGATCTTGCATCGGTGGATAGAGGAGACTTGGTTACTTATATACTCTTGTAAATAAGTACTACCATTCTACTGCACCTAAGGGTTCTGGTTTATATTTATTGGGTGATCTTCATGTTTTGTTTGATTCAACATCTCCCAATGGTAAAGGATACTTTATTTGGAAGAACTCTCACTTATGGCAAGTTACATCTTGGAGATTTTATCCTCTGCCTCGTGTGCATGTGATTGAGACGAAGGGTGGTATTACTGTCTGAATGTTTCTTTGAGAGAACGTATCCATTATCTGTGAAACTTATGGAAAGAATGCTTTTTCAGAAGTTGGAAGTTCCTCCGATCCGCTGTTGGCAATGATCTTTTGCATGCTGAACAATGTGTCGGTGTTATTAAGAATCAGCTTATGGCACATAGAAGTTCATCATGATTCTGGTATTTTGTAATTTGTATGATTTGTAATATTTGTTTCTTTGTTTTCTTCTTGCTTAAAAATATATATATATATATATATATATGTGTGTGTGTGTGTGTATGTTTTGTTTTTTACTAACTTTTATTGCAGGTTTGTTGTATCTTATTGCTGGTTATTAACTTACCAGATATACCTTGTGTATGTCACAGAGTTAGCTAGTCCAAAGGGTACAGCTTTGGTAAAGACACCTCAAATCTGTTGATAGCTGTAATGGTTCGCTCAAAATCATAGGGTTTTGCTTTGGAACCACCCATTCTTAATTCTTGAGTGTTGTATGGTTATCAATTCACCATGATTTATTCCTCTTTGGAATCCAAGAATTGACTAGCCCACATGTATATGGCTTGTGGTAAAGGCAGTGGAATACCATATTTGGTAATCAGTTCACCAATCATAAGAATTGACTAGTCACGAGCAAACGGCTCAGGTAAAGACACATATCAAATCCGTTCGTTTGGATTTGCTAATAAATCAGATGGTTATCAAGTACCATGGTTTTGAACTTAAACATTTGGCTACTCCCATAGTGATGGCTATTGGTAAAGAGACATCAAATCCATTATTTTCAATGATTCACCTCTCACAGGAGTTAACACACCTGGATGTGATGAGAATAGTTTGAAACTTTTATGTTTTGATGTACCTGTTGTCATTTGTTGCTGCAAAGATATGGAGTTTCAGAGTTTCTTCATCAAAGAGATGATGTTGTTTTGATTCTTTCTTTGATGTTGTTTGACTACAATCCTCGAGTGCTGCATGGTTAGAGATCTATCAGGAAACTGGAACTTAACCACGTCAAATTCCAGTTTAGGGGAGGATTGTTGGGAATTATGTGAAGTACGAATTATGTTATTTTTTCTGCTGAATGGATTCTGCCGAAGGGTATGGATTCTGCTAAAGACATGGTTCTGCTGAAGTTTAGTTTGTTTCTGCGGAAGTTATTATTCCGTGTTTAGTTTATTTAGTTTGGATATACATGAGCTTTATTAGGAAGTGATTGTGTATATCTTATTTAGTTTTATGTTTATACGTTTCTTGAGAAACGGTTTAGGGTTTTGTTTAGGGTTCCTTGTCTATAAAAGGAACACAATAGAATGAATGATGCAAGTGTGTGCTTAAACAAGTTTTTAATATAACGATCCATAGAGGATCAAAGAAGTTCTTAGTTATCAGCGTTTCATACTTGTGTTTATATTCCGCTACAGAATACAAGTTGTAGAGATTTTCTTTTAGTTTGTTTGTGATTACACAGGCAATACTAACGATCTACGAAGCTCAAGATCTATCAAGGTCTATTAGTTTTCAACACCAGAAAATAGTCAAACGGCTTCGGTATGCTCAAGCGTTCACAACCTTATATATTGTTTTACTAATATAAATACATCATTTTACAATACTGGTTTTTAAAATCATATTAAACATGATCATCATTATCTACAACATGTCAAATGAGTAAATTTCACCTCATTTCACTAAATTTGGTGTGTTTGTGTTATAATTTACCTCCAACGAGTCACCAAAAATTAGAATCTTAACTAATAACAGAACAAGTCAAACGGCTGTGATATACTACTAATATACATGATCATCATTATCTAGTTACCATTATAAGAATAGCATCAAACTAATATAAAATTACCCGCAAATCGGTGACCAATTTCATAAACATTCATTGAAGTAGTTCCATCATGAATAGGATAGCGAATATAATCACCAAGTTTAATCAAACTGATATAAAATTACAAAACATTGTAGTTTTGTGCTAAACTGTTCATAGTTCGAACAAATTCAAATATATTTTTCCCTTAAGTTATATTCATAGATCTGCTTACCTTTTGTGCGCATCTCCGCTTGACCTTTCACCATATAATTTGACCAGATCCAGCGGCCATCTGAAAATCCGGCGACCATCAACGCTTGACCTCAAACAGCAACAAACAACACGCAACCCAACAACGATTAAACACAAGAACAAAACCCTAACACACGACAGTTAGAGTTTATAATAACACGTGAAAGACCAACAATAGATCGACGGGTAATAACGGTAATTAATAGATCAATAATAAACGAAAACCCTTGGTCGCTATACGTTTTTTTTATCAGAAAAAAGGAAAAGAGGTTGTGATGTTTATTTTGGTTTTCCGAATAATAAATTTGGAGAAGGAGAAAGAGGAGGCGGCAGTTAAATGCTGTAGGTTATGTTTTCATTAGGAGAGATTTTTTAGGGAATAATGCAAATTACCTAATTGCCCTTCCTGCTTATTTTTAATTATAATATAATTCAAATTATTTACAAAGATGCCATTATGCATAAATATGATGTACATCATGCATTATTAAGAGTAAAAAGGTTGGTTCTGTAGGTTCTGTACAAAAAAATGGTTCTGCATTGAACGCTACACTATATATATATATATATATATATATATATATATATATATATATATATATATATATATATATATATATATATATATATATATATATATATATATATATATATATATATATATATATATATATATTTAAGAACATTCGAACAATATCTAAAGTCCCGTGTCATTCTTTGAATGACATCACAAAGACCGTAGATATTTTCGAATCAAGAAAAACATGACAAAATGACAATATTTTTTGAAATTTTTCAAGATTTTTCAAATTTTTATAGATTTTTTGAAAGTTTTATATTTTTCTATTTGCTTTTTGAAGGTTTTGAAATTTTGTATTTTAATTTTCGAATAAATATTTACAAGATATGGATGAAGAAAGACCTTTTACTCCTCTTCTTCCGCTTGAAGACGTTTAAGTGTTTCTGGTTGAAGAGGTGGGAGGATAAACTCAAAACGTTCTCTAGGAAGAGCTTTGGTGAAGATGTCTGCTAACTGATATTCAGTCCTCACAAAATAAAGTTCCACCACACCGTTTTCTACTTGCTCCCTGATGAAATGATGTCGAATGTCGATGTGTTTTGCTCTTGAGTGTTGAACGTTGTTGCATGAGAGAGCAATAGCACTTTTATTATCACAGTACATAGGGATTTTGTTGAATTCAAAGCCATAGTCAGATAATTGGGATCTCATCCATAGGATTTGAGCACAACAAGATGACATGGCTATGTATTATGCCTCTGTAGAGGAAATAGAAGTACTCACTTGCTTCTTTGAAGACCAGCTCACAAGCTTATCACCCGAAACGAGCACCTCTAGACGTACTTGGACGTGTATCTTGACATCTGCATGATCAGCATGCATAGGCTGTTAGTGACATACCGGTGTCCTTCGGGTACCAAAGTCCCATATTGATGGTTCCTTGGAGATACCGAAGACCCGTTTAACCGCTTCAAGGTGCTTTTTGGTAGGCTTAGCACGATATCTAAGCACACATGCAAACAGCGAACCAGAATGTCCGGTCTCTGGTGTGAGGTACATCGGGGATCCGATCATACTACGATATTTCGTTTGGTCTACCATGATCCCTGAGTGGTCCTCATCGATTTAGTGCAGCTCTATCATGGGAGTGTCAACACGGTCACTAGAATCAAATCCAAATTTCTTTAAAATCTCATTTGCATATTTAGATTGATTTATGAAAATGCCTCTCGGGACTTTGTGAAATTTGTAATCCCAAGAAAAATGACATTTGTCCCATCATAGACATTTGAAATTTGGAACCCATTTCATTTGAAAAACGGTCACATTAACTGGGGGTCGAGGCAAAAATAATATCATCAACATATATTTGAACGTGAATTAAATGTTTTCCTGACTTTCTAGTGAACAATGTCGGATCAACTACTCCTTTTTGAATCCATAGATAGAAGAAACTTTGATAGCGTATCATACCATGCCCTTGGAGCTTGCTTCAAACCGTAAAGAGCCTTATTCAAACGATAGACGTGAGAAGGATGCTCGATTCACAACGCCGAGGTTGGTGGACGTATACGACTTCTTTAAGATCTCCGTTAAGAAAAGCCGTCTTTACATCCATCTGATAGACTACCATGTTCTTACTTGTAGCATTAGCCAAGAAGATTCTGATTGCCTCGATACGAGCAATAGGAGCAAATGATTCTTCAAAGTCAATACCCTCCTCTTGACGGTATCCTTTTGCAACCAATCGAGAGTTATTCTTTAAAACATCACCATGCTCATCAAGTTTCACTTTGAAGATCCACTTTAGAGCAATGGTCATAGCACAATCTGGGCGGTACTAATTCCTACATCTAGTCGATCAAACTCATGAATTTCTTCTTGCATGGCATTGAACCAACTGTCTTCATTCATGGCAGTTTTTACATCTTTTGGTTCGACCTTAGAGAGTACGGAGTTGAAGAGGCACCATAAGGCATCGGTTGCAAGTTGTTTCCGTGTAGATACTGGACGAGAAGGGTTTCCAATGATGTTGTCCAATGGATGATCATGTGTCCACTTTCTAATGTGTTCATGTGGTTGTTGTTGAGGAACCGACGTAAGCGTGAGTCGATATCTCCGATGAAGATGGTTCGATGATGATTCAGGAGCAAATATGTTTTCAAATGGAGCATCTTCAGGAGTAGCAAAGGGATTAACTTCATCATGGGTGCCCGAAACAATTCCATGATGTACATTCGATGATTGATGATTTGTTGATGAGACAAAGTGATCGCGCAGCTTCTTGACTTAATGATATTGAAACTGAAGGGTTGACTTCATTGATAGGGATAGGAGCAGCCTCTATTGATGGAATTGACATACCATTAGCATTTGGCTCATAGTGTTCATCAAACATTGGATCAAACAATTTCTTTAAATCATCTTCTGATGGAGGTACATAAGGAGTTCTTTGAGAGGATTAGAGACAAGAGTAGAACTGATAGGACTACTTGATGATAGTTGAGATGCGGGTCCAGAAGTGGATTTTCCTAGAGCCATTTGACCGGACAGCTCATCGAACGTGACGTGAATAGTTTCCATGATATCTCGAGTTCTTTTGTTGTAGATTCGGTAACCCTTCTTGTTTTGTGCATAACCAACAAAACTCAATGTCTCGCCTTAGCTCTTAATTTACCTAAATCTTGACCGTCATTCAATTGGTAGCACAAAGCACCAAACACACGAAGGTAGGAGAGATCAGGTTTTCGTTTATGGACAAGTTCATATGGAGTTTTTCCATGAGAGGTATGTATAAGGGAATGATTTTGGGTGTAGCAAGAAGTGGCAATGGCTTCAGCCCATAGAAACATTGGAACCTTTGAATAAATTAGCTTTGTTCTTGCGGCTTCCACAAGAGTTCGATTTCGTCTTTCAACTACACCGTTCTGTTGAGGAGTTCGTGGAACACTTCTTTGATGACTGATCCCAACATTTTCATAAAACTGAATTAAGTCTTTGTTAATAAACTCAGGTGCCATTGTCGGTTCGAACAATTCTAACAAGTATTGTTGAGTCGAACTGAACTGTTTGATAAGTTTGATGATGACATCACGGAGTTACATCCTTTGTCCTCAAAAACTTTACCCAAGTAAATCGAGAGTAGTCATCAACAATGACTAGAATGTATTTCTTCTCATTTATCGTTTGCACTCTCATTGGTCCGCATAGATCCATATGAAGGGTATGAAGAACTTCTATTTCTGAGTTTGTGGGTTTTGGTTTGTGGGCATATTTTGTGCTTTTTCCCAATTGGCAAGCTGAACAAAGATGATATTTTTCATATTTTAATTGGGTAAGCCTCGACAAGGTCCTTTCTGGAAAGGTTATTAATGGTGCCGAAGTTCAAGTGATTGAGACGACGGTGCCATAACCATGACTTTGAAGCCTTTGACAACAAGCAGATTGGAGAGGACTTCATCATGTCTTAGATAGAGATGGTGTATAGATTTGAACCACGGGTTCCTCTTAATAGTTCTACACCATCGAGTTCTCTAACGAAACAAGTATGTTTTCTAAACGCCACTTCTAGATCGAGAATCAGAATTGACCAACAGAAAACAAGTTATCACCAAGACCTTCAACATAATATACTCTGGAGATTACACTTTTGCCAACTACATAGTCACCATAACCCATAATTGCTCCAAAATGGTCGTTCCCGAATCTAACAGTCCCGATGAATTTACTCACGAAGTTCATGAGCCGCGAGCGATCACTAGTCATATGCTTGTAACAGCCTGAGTCCAGGTACCACAGAACGATTTGAACGATCTACAGTTGAACACAGACAAGAATGGATAACTGGATAATTGGGAACCCCATGTAATAATGGGTTCTACTTGATTAGTAACTTGATGATTGGAACACCCACATCAGAAGTAGAAACAATGGAATCATTAGAAATAGATGCATTGCTAGTGTCCATATTTGACCTATTCAAAGTATGTTCACTTCTTAAAGGAATAGTTCTACCAAAGAGGCATCCATTTTCTAGTGGGCGTTGACTTAGTAAATTTAGGGCAAAACTCATTAACCTTACGGCTAGTAGGTATCCATTGATAACCTATATTACTAAATTTCCTTCCTGTGGGTTTCCACTGTTTTCTAACTTTCTTTCGCCTTTGCCTTTTAGCCTTCTTAGCTTGATTTTTAGCATTAATAGTTTTAACAGGGCATTTGACAGCATTAGACAAAACATTCATACCACATTCATGATTAGTAACAGAAATCAAGCAGTCATCATTACATGGTATGCGAATAGTAGCAGGATTCGAATTAATTACAGTACACTTATAGCTAATACTAGAATCAACACGATTCATTTTATTCAACTCAAACTTAATATTCCTAGGGTGATCTTCTACTCTCTTCCAATGCACATTCTTAGCTTGCGAGGTCCTATGTTGCTTGGTATTGCACTGAGGCTTTGACCCGCTTGCTTTAATGTCACCGATTACTCCTGTAGAGGGAATTATGGGAACATTAGTTGGTTGATCTACCTTTTGCATTCCTGAATTAGAAGTGCAGGGATCTGAACTACTTGAAGGCACATTAGTGTTTACTTTCTTAAACCCTGGGCATAGAATGGTTTGTATGCTTGGCACTAGGCATAGAACAAGGCGACACAACTTTACCTTTTGCACCTAAGGATTTAGGACATGTTGCTATTAAACATTCTAGCAGCTCCTGAGATTGTTTGGCCTGAATGCAAGCAAACCTAATTTCTCTATCAAGAGGCTTATTTATGAAATCCTCTTCCACAATCTCACGGAGACATTCTAGACTATCCTTAAGGTGAGCACAATAGTTATGAAACACAAGTTCATTATTTCTAAGATGAGGAGGAATGTATTTAACAATCACAGTATATTTGCAGTCTGAGGATGACTTAGATACAACATTCTCATTAAAGACAAGTGGCGCTTCCCTTTTCCGACTCCTCAGATTCTCAATTTCTTTTTGTAAAGACGTTATTTTTTCGTTGTTTTGTCACGAGTGACTTTCATTGAATCATATAACTCTTTAAAGTGTCGTTTAACTTTTTCATTTTCTTCTAGAAAACTCTCGTTTTCCTTTTGTAAAGCATTAACCAAGTTTTGAAGATGAAAAGTTTGAGAATACTAAGAATCTAAAGGAGGAGGCATTTGGGAGCCAGTCACATTTTTCTTTTCACCCTTTAATTGAGAAATTTGGGCTTTCAACTTTCTGATCGTGTTACAATGAGCTTGAATCTGTTCGTCACATTTGTTTATCTGAAAAGCTGCATCAAACTCTGGAACATCTGAGGATGTCTTGATATTTGAGGTTTTGACATTTTCTTTAAGATGTTGATATTTTAGTTGTAAATCAAAATGATCAACTTCTAGTTTAGAAAGATGTTTTGCCAAATTATCGTGATCATCCTGATCAATTTTCTCATTTTGTTTTGAGTTTTTGTTTTCAAGCTCAATGACACGATCATGGGAAACTTTCAATGCAATAGATAATTCATGAAATCGAGAAGCAGTGATAGAGTGCTTAGTAACAGTATAAAACACATCTTGAGCAACACAACTCAAAATCAAATTCTCATTTAAGATGTGCAAGTTCTTCCTTTCAACTTCATTATATTTGAGTTCCTGTTCATAATCATTGACCTCAATTATCATTACATCAAATTCCTTTTCCATTTCTTTAATATATGAATTTATCCCTTTTTGAAGACTGTCAAATTGACCTTTTAATTGTTTAAAGAAAGGCATGACCTCAGTTAAATAGCATTCTTTAGTTTGCTCAAAACCCCTTTCCCCCTCAGTTATCCCAGTAGTTGCGATTCTCTTCTTACACGTTTCTCAAAATCAACAAACAGCTGATAAACAACATACAGGTTGATTAAGGTCTTGCTATTAGTGGCAATAGATCTAGGAACTAAGTGCATTGGTGTGTTAGGAGGATACACAGTTTCTTGAGGCAATTTCCTACAAGGGGGGTTCTTTTCAACAAGATTTTCAGCTTTTTGCATATCCATATCCTTTTTCCAGAACACTTGTTCTGGGGTTAATAGAGTCTGAGGCTTAAACTTGTTTAAGGATATCCAATTTTCCTTAGTGTAATCATGGGGTTTTATCGTTATCTTATTCATTTTACACTCAGGATCTTCTAGCTTCTTATTCATTTTCTCCCTAGTGACTTCATCTGATTTCTTATTTTCCTCAGTGCACTTCGTAGCAACTAGGTTTCTGCCTAGGCTTAAGGATTTCATTACCATCATAAAGTACCTTATTAGCAGCTCTAGCCTTTTTAATGACCTCTGGATTTGGTTCCTCAACAAGGGAATGCTATGCTTATCGCTTAAGACTCTAGGTTTAGTGATCAAGTGAGCAGTCTGAATGGTATTCCCTTGTACGTACAGCTTATTTTCAAGCTTGTTTTTCAAAGTTTTTAGATTAGAAAAATCATTCAAAAGTTTTGATTCCTTAGCATTGAATTCTTGCTTAAGCATTTTAACATTTTCTTGAAGTTCATGTTTTTGCTTAGCAGTTTTAGAAAGCTTTTCTTGTAAGGAGTTTAACTCTTGTTTTAATACTTCTTCTCTAAAATTACTTTTTCTAATAATTGTACGCATTTGGTCATCCATTCCCTGCTCACGGGTGGTTAACTCAAACTTAGCACGTTGTTCATAAATAGCAACTTGTTCTTTATATGCATTCAGTTCAGAGATAACAGAATCATCAGGGGCACATGCAGTGTATTCATCAAAAACATAGTCATCATTGACTGTGGAAGATGCATTACTTGGTACAACCTCACTTTAACTTTGCTTCACATATTGATCATATGGGACAATATTGCTATTACCCTCATTATCAATATCCGATTCATAAGTTTCAAGAGATTGTACTTTATTATGCATCTTTTGCTCATCAACATCATCATATAGTTTTAATACCTCTGAAATGATTTTGTCTTTGGATGGACCAACTTGTTGTGGTGGAGAGACCTTTGGAGAGACCATAGGTGAGATGCTAGCCATGAAGATTGTTTGGGCAGTAGGTTCATCATCGACATAAGAGTCAAATGCATCACATCGCCGCTACTTGAAAGGCATTTTGATGATTATGACCTATCTCCTGAATTGGCTGTTCATCAACATCAGCATCATAGGTTCGGGCATTTCCATCAGCAAGAAACAACTCCTCTTCATCCAGAGCTGCTCCATTATCCTGAGCTTGCACAAGCAACATCTTGTCTCGGAAGTATTCTGCATTCTGTGGACGTTTTGGAGATGTGCAGTTCCTAGCAATATGTCCCTCACCACCACAGTTGTAGCACTTAATTGGCTTTGCTTGACCTTGATTTCCAATCCTTCCCCGATTTTGATTTGCAACATAACCTCTACCAACTCCACCTCTTCCCTGTTCATACTACCTTTCTTGAACTGGTTGCACCATAACCTTCCCATCTCTGACCGTAGCTTGATTGTGTGGATTGGATGCAGTTCTGAGGTTATTGTTGGTGTGTGGGAGAGAGTTCATGTTTTGACTAACCATGAGAGAAAGTTGATTGATGAAGTTTTTCATGAGTGTGTTTGAGTCGGGAGGCTTATATGCTGGATCAGGGATGAGCTTGTAATTACCATTACCCATGGGTATGACTTGAGAAGCTTTGGTGGTAATTCCAACATTGGTGTAAAAAGCTATTGAATCATTTGATGAGCTTGTTTCTCCCTGGTTGGTTTTGAACTGATCAAGAATCCTTTTTTCAAACATGGCATGTCTCTCATTCTGAAGAAGGAAGGCATACAGTTGCTCATAGTTTGTATTCTTCAATCCTTTGGTTAGCTTCACAGAGGTGACGAACTTGTGCCATTCGGGATTCATGTTGTTCAAAAACTTTGAGTTCAGTTGAATATTTGGCATAGTCATCTTGATATTCCTCATATCATTCACAAGCTTGTGGAATCTAACATAATATTCATAGATACTCTCATCCTGTTTCATCTTGAAGTGCTCAAATTCATCATACGGTGTGATTCTCTGTCTTCCTTAGTTAATTCAGAACCCGAGAGAAGCATCTTGACATTATCCCAAACAGCCTTGGCTTCGGTGTTGTGATTGATAAGCTTGTAGATATCCTTTGGAAGACCTTGAAGTATAATGTTTGAAGCCCTGATATCAGCATCGAATCTCTTTTTCTCCTTATCATTGAGCTCATCATACGTCTTTGGTCTGTCTAATCCATAGATCATTGTTCCATCTGCAGCTGTATCAATTATGTCTCTTGTAGTCTCAATCTGATAAGGTCCTTCATCAATGGATTTGAGAATGTTGACCCCATTTTCCTTTTCAAGACAGTACAATCTGATTCGTTGATCCCAAGAGTCGTAGTCATTCACGTCAGCATAGGTGGACGAGTATCTGAACCGACTGCTTGAACATCCTCAGCAACAGTGGAGATGATTGTAGGTACGTTGGTAGTCATGTTTACGATTTCAGGGATTTTATAACTCTATGATTAAACCGGGAAATAGATTTTTTCACGGGATTTTACTAAATCAATAGAAAACCGTATTACAAGCAAAAGATCAACCAAGTCGCTAAGAATCCTTGAACCAAGTTGCTAAGCACCAAGTCGCTAAGTATTATAAAATCAAGTTGCTAAGCACCAAGTCGCTAGAAACAAGTCACTATAATGCCAAGTCGCTAAGTATTATGAAATCAAGTCGCTAAGCACCAAGTCGCTAGACACAAGTCGCTATAATGCCAAGACGCTAAGACACAGTCAAGTTGCTAAAGAACAACTCGCTAAGATCCAAATCGCTAACACCAAGTCGCTGAGAATACAAAGTACAAGTCGCTAACAAAATTGAAAGCAAGTCGCTAACTTCACCAAGTCGCTAGCCGTAGTGGAGAATCCACTAAGTTGTACTGTTTGTCAGCTTGTCTCAATAGACAAGTCGCTAGGACCAAATCGCTAACAATTAACACTACAACTCGCTACCTTTTACTGAAGCAAGTCGCTACGATGAAAAACACTACGAGAACCAAGTCGCTAGCAAGAAAAACTTCAAAAACACACTTTTCAATCCAAAACAAGCTCAACCACAGTGATTCAAGCTTACCAAATCAAAACCCAAGCACTTACAATCGTTCTAAACACAAAAGTATACCCAAAATTCAAACTTTAACACTAGAAATGATCCAAATGATGCAAAAACCACTAAACTTTTTCAAACTCAAAAACCATCTAAAACCACTAGAAATCCAAGGATATGTAAGAGAGATGATCAAACCATGGCTCTTGATACCATTTGTAACATATTGGATTTCACGAACACATCAAACCATAAACACAAATAGGCGTACAAGATGAGGTTTTAGAGAGAGAAAGAGTTAGAGGTTTGGGAACTTAGTGAGAGAAAATGAAAGTATTATTATGAGCTCCAACTCTCTACCTTGGGAGGTAGAGAGTATTTATAGTCTTACACAAATCTTCACCTACGGGCTGTGGATCAGGCATACAGTGGATAAAGACCCGTCCGTCCTCCACGGTGTTACTTAACTAAATACTACTTAACATTAAATAATCTACGACTAAGAGCTTTCTAACGATTACATATACTTGAGGTGACCGACTCTTTAATGACTGGATTTACTAAATCCTAACATCAACTATTTGATGCACATGTTGAGGGGGAGCTTTTCTAAAAATATCAAAAATGATTCAGGTACAAAATGCTTTGATTGTGTGTCACAAGTACCTGGATTGATTTTCAATTGGTTTCATTGGCAGAAGAACAATACCAAAAGGACCGACCAAATTTACTTTATGCATGGAGATATAAGGATGGTTAGGTTAGGTATTCGTTCCCACAATCCAGCCAGAGCCGAAGGGATCTACCCAGGGACAATCCACTAGGTAGTGTAGAAGTCCTTAGGTATGATGGAAAAAGGAGACAAGTGAGAAATGGGAAGAGTGCGGACTGAGATAGAGCTAGAACTGGAATAAACCCAACAAGGTTCTAGTTATGAAATCTTGGTAAGCACTGAAGGTTTTGAAGAATGAAAAAGAAATGAAAGAGAAAAGGGTGAAAATAAATAAGCCCTCCATTATTTCAACCTTAGGGCAGAAACCGGGTTCAACTTATATGCTACTGGTGGTTACTAAGGTAACACCGGTATTGAAGACAAGACATCATGGACCCATTGACGCACTGCACTACAACCTCCCAAGCTACTCAAGTTCCTCTTAAAAGGACATGTTTCATTCTCACTGGGAACCTACATAATCTATCGACTTTCTCTTAGAGATTGTTGATATTGAAAAAGGAGACCCTCTCCCTAGTCTTCGGCATAGGAACCAAATGTGCACTATTGAGTCTAGAGCCACGAGATCATCAATAAATCTCATTAGGACACAATCAATGAAGACTCACTGCTTCACACAATGTGGAAAGTGAGAATATATCTTAAGAGTCCTACGCATTATCCTTGTGGTATTGCCATAACATCCGAGTGATATCTTTGTCATATCCACAATGAAGATGGAAAGCCTTCTAGAGCCAACATCAAACAAGCACTTGGTGGGTGGCATGTGAGATATATCCAATAGATCAACCATGTGACAACTGAACATAAACGATGGAGCGATTCAAATTATGAATCAATCCTGTTCAGAAATGGATTGACGGATACCTTTGAAAACCAGTTCGTTGTGCTCAAAGATTGTTTTCTATAGCACATCGACTGTGTATTACATTTTCAAAATCAAAAGGTATTTATGATTGAAAATTGATTTCTATTATAAAACCTTTGTTGTATTGCAAAAACTCTTTCTGATAAGCAATACACGATTGTTTTCAAATCATTTTTTAATCAATCAGTGAATCTCAATTCGCTGGTTCACTCACTCCGTGTTGTCTTCTTTGAGACGTTCGGTTTGAGAACACGAGCTAGAGCAAAGTGCGAAACCACTGTCAAGGAGATTCTTCGAATTACTGATCACAGCGTGCAAGTAATTGTACCGATCAAGCGGGGAACCGTGGGCGTGTACTTCAATTCAACGAGTGATCAAAGACACTTTCGTGCACTTTTATTGCTAATGTTATGCAGGAACACCGACAGCTTGATTGCTGATCGAATTGAGGAGTCAACCCATAGCCACATTCTCACACATCACGTTCATTTCGAAGAAATCATGATAAAAGCATATCTTCATCAAGTGACTCTGATATTTTCGCTCCATGCTTACCTTTGCTACGCCTGCAAATGTCATGAATCATCAAACGCTTCCACAACTCTGATGAGAAAGATATCATGATCCAGAATGTGAGCATGTTGGTCCAAAAGCCACAACGTCACATGATGGCAACAATACAAAGGATAAGTCAGAGATTTATGGTGGCGAGATGATCTCAATGCCTGGCTCAAAACTCATCAACATGTGGATCGGTTAAAGACCTCCACTTGAATCAACAAAACATGCGAGAACATGAAGAATCAAAGACTACGGGCTACAGAGCAAAGAACTTAATCAAGAATCCAAGAACAATCAAAATGTAACATATGTTTGTATTCAATGTAAATTGAGGTGATCTCCTTAGGGGGAGATTGTTAGGATTTAGAAAATCCGGTAGTTAAAGAGTCGGTCACCTCAAGTATATGTATTCGTTAGAAACCTCGTAGTCGTAGTTATTTAATGTTAGTAAGTAGTTTTTTTAGTAACACCGTGGATGACAGACGGTCTTTACCTTTACATGTATGCGATCCACGCCTTAGGAGACGTGTCTTGTAAGAACCTATAAATACCCTTGCCTTGCAAGGCAAAGGGTTGGAGCTTAATAATATCATTTTTTTCTTTGTCTCATTAAGTTCTCTAAAACTCTTCCACTTTCTCTCTCTAGAATATAAACCATACGCCCCTTATTGCTATAATATGATGTGTTTATGAAATCCAATATATCACAAAGATGGACTGACCTCGCGTGCTCCTCCAGCTGATTGTTTTTCCAGAATATCATAAATCTTGAACGGGTCCTCTGAATGTTTCTTACTCAACTCATCATGATTATTAATGGGGGAAGATGAATTATCACCAAAAATGGTCTCAGAAACTTATTCAACATCACTCTCACTACCATCGTTAGACGTCTCCTCCTTATCCAAAGAATGAACCGATCCTTTTTCTGAATGAACAGATTCGTCATCTGAATTATATTCCGTCTCCTTGTGTGACAAAAAGATTGGGTTCCACATAAATAATTATTTTGCACGGGCCATTATTACCTTACCTTTGAATATAACCTTGAAAGATTCTAATATTGATAAAGGTTGTTTGGTCATAACGCATAAAAGTTTACGACCAAAAGATGAATCAACGTTATTTTCAATATCCAACGTTTCACCCCATTTCTTGCCGATTCTTATGAATGTTTCGCGTGACCACACATTTAGTGGGATTCCTTCAATAACCACCCAAACAATACGCTCGTCACTAACAAAATCATGAACCGCGTCTTGAATAACATAGAACCATGATTGAACACTTGTATGACGCATCTGACTCACCTTGGTGTCCACCTTATCACATTCTAACATCACCCACAAACCCCCTAGATAAATCAAATTAACATCGGAAAAACCTTCATCCCTAAGAATATTCCGTAAATTGGGAATAGAGTTAACATCTTTTACTTTACCCATATCATGCTTCGATAAGTCGCGTTCAACAGCGCATGATTCGTCTAACACCAAAGCGGATGAAGAAGATAAAACAGGACCAGAAGCATCCACATTAAAGACGCCATTAACCATATTCACGTATGATCCACCTTGACCCTGAACCATAGGTTGCTTAAAACCCGCTGCATTACCACGGGACTCCGGCAAACCTTTATGAATATGGGAAGCTTTAGGCCTTTCAAATCGAGAAGGGTTAGCAATTAAATGGAATCGACCAATCCAAATAGTATTGAGATTCTCAATTAGTCGATCTAAGTTGAGAACCTTAATGAATCGTACAAAACCAAATCGCTTCCCTGCCTTTGATTTCTTATTTGGAATGAACACATCCACCACGGTGCCGTAGTCATTGCACACCTTCCATAGATCCGTATTATTGCAACCATCATGGAAATTAGTAATAACACCGATTTGGAGATCTTGGAAGTTTGATCAAAATTGGATGGAAGGGAGTTCTGGTTACGAGGCCCCATGGACAAAGACGAACAGAAGAGCGAAAACGAACCGTAAAGAAACAATTGGATTGAAGGGAGATCAGAAGATTCAATCAAGGCGGTAGATCGGAAGAGACATGGCGGCGGCTAGGGTTGAGGGTCACCTTTTGTCATTTATTTATGAGATTAATTTATGTCTAAAAAGTCCATTTATGAGATTCATTTATTTATTGGTTCGTATAGTTCTTACTTAAACACTTAACTTTGGTTTAGTGTTCAAGTTTAGTGAGAAGATCACATACATATATGTCATTCAATCCCAAGTATTATTTCGCTTTGAGTATAATTCTTTGATATCTATCAATAAAGAGTTAAACATTGAAAAGAATTATATTATGTTTTAATTGATATCATGTAAATTTGAAACCATTGTTAGTATACATATTAAGTGTTAACTTATATAGCTAATAACTAAGTAAACGGGAACAACAAATATTCTTTCAAAAAGAAATAATAAAAAAAAAAAAGCTTGTCACATTCATTAATGTTTAATTCACTCTCTAGCATAGCATGATCAAATTTTTGATGCCATTGTTTGAGAGCTTGCTTTAAGCCATATAATGAAAATTTGTCACACTTAGTAGTATGTAATACACTTTCTCTCTCAAAAAACACCATTTTCATCTTCATCCTAAAACATTTATGGCCAAGAGATCTATACCTTCATGATTTTTTTTATCTGTATCAACGTTAATGAATATGATATTTTGATGCCCCCAAAGTGTGCACGCTAAGGTTTTTTGTTTATAGATTTTTGTGTACTTATTTGGTTTTGGCTTATTCTCAATGCGCGTAGGGCTAGGAGCGTGCATGGGGTATTGAGTGTGCATGCTAGTATGCGGACGAGTCATTTGACGCGCGCGAGTGTGTTTGATGCGCACTAGCTAGTTTCATAGATATCTATCGGAGCTCGCCCGAAAGTCCATTTTGATAAAAAGGTTAATATACAAAATGTGTTGCTAAGCTTTTAAAAGAAATGCGTCTAAGGTATCGAACTTTTATTTTTCTCACTTAGGTTACTGAACTTATGGAACATGACATTTTGAGGTCATCAACTTATAAACGTATACGTAGACATCACTGAACTTGTAAAAACACGACATTTATGTTACTTAACTTATCCAAACATATACGTTCAAGTCACTCTGATTAACATGAAATTATAGGAGAGTATGCTTCCTATAAGTTCAGTAATTCAAGTGGACAAGACAAAATTTAGTTCATAAACAATTTTTTTTTTAGTAACATCTTTATGTATTAATCGTTGATAAAAATACATGTGTAATGCTCATTTTAATAATTTCTTGTCATGAAAAGTTCAATTAAACTTTTGACTAAAATACACCGTTGGTCCCTAAACTTGGTCATACGCTTCGCGATGGGACGAAGCTCGCATTTATCATCGTGGGGAGTCAAAAACTTAGGTTTTTAATGCCAAACTAGTCCCTTGACCACTAATTCCAAAGTCAATGTCTGATTTTTGTCATGTAGTCGAGGGTATTTTAGTCCATACACATTTATACTTTTGTCCCCATTGTTAATCCTTTTGGGTTTTCTTTATCTTCAACCCAGAAATTTTAAAATCCACAAGAAAGATGTGCGTGGAATGAATTCTTCTTGACAGTGAGTGCCTCATTACCATGACAGTGAGTGCTTCATTACAGTGGAAATTTGGGCCATTGGCATTGGTCGTTCAATGACAAAGACTATAATTGAACGGATATAACAAAATCATACAAAATGCAACAAATGCTAATGAGATAATTTTAAAGGAGTTAAACTTACCTCGGTGGTTAAGGAAGGGAATTTAGCTTCACTTATAACTTTTAGAAGCTCAAACCACAAATATTCATATCTGACTGTACATGAAACATTTGCCTCAACGAGAGATGATAAATCCTCTATTACAATAAGTGAGCACCAGACCCCATCCACAATTAAGCATTCAAGATTAGGAACATTTAAAAGTACTTTGTTAACCAATTTTGAGGATCTAAAGATTGACAGTTTTAAACGCTTCAAATTCGGTATATTGAAAGTGTAGTCTTCTTTGTCGGTTCTGTTAGATAATAAAGGCCCGTAAGCTCGTTGGGTTTGGCCCGTTTAGTTCCTAGGGTTAGGTTAGTTAGTTTTCTATTTAATGTCATGTAATCTTTGTAATTCATTGAATCTGATTAATATAGTTTTTCAGTATTCCTTTGATTTCTACATGGTATCAGAGCCAGGTTAATGATGAAGAAGAAAATGAAAAAAAAAAAAAAAACAAAGGCCGCCAACTAAAAAAAAGAAAAGAAAACAAGATGTGTTCGTATGGTTTGATATGTTCGGCTACTAAAGTTTGGTTGTTAAACTTTGATTGGATCTTTAATATGGTAAAGTGCTAGTGGATCAGTAAGTTATGGTATTTATTTATTTGATGACGTCACAATGGAAAGGTGAATATTGATCTGGTAGTCAATAGCTGTTTGATTTGTTTGGGTTGTTTTACGTTGTGATCAGGTTCATGGTACTACCGTAAGGATGTTGGTATTTGTTTAATAAGGTTTGAGTGTTTCGAATTTGGTTTGGTTATGCCTAGTGATCAGTTTGGAATAGCATTTATTCGGTTTCGTATTAGTGTTGGTATTTGATTTAGTATTAGTATTGATTATTGGTATTGGTATTTGTATCGGGTTATTGTTTGGTTCGAATTCTGAATTGGTAATGGGTTTTGTATTGGTTCTGCATCTGGTTTCACACGTGGTTCCGCATCTGGTTCCGCCTGGTTGTTGAATTTGAATCACTCAATCGAATTTGAATCTGCTCGTCAATCTCAATGTCGAATCAGTCCGCCTGAATCTGCTTCTGTCCACATGCATCGTTTTTGAAATGCCTGAATCGCTCTCGTTCATCTCCGTAATTGTGTTGCTCGTTTCGAGTTTGCACAGCGTTTGCACTCGACCATCAGCTTTTCGTTTGCTTTTCAGTTTTAGTTTATTTTCTGTTTGACAAACTCTCAATGTTATCGCTGCAACATTGTGAGTTTGAGAGAGGGTGTTAGATAATAAAGGCCCGTAAGCTCATTGGGTTTGGCCCGTTTAGTTCCTAGGGTTAGGTTAGTTAGTTTTCTATTTAATGTCATGTAATCTTTGTAATTCATTGAATCTGATTAATATAGTTTTTCAGTATTCCTTTGATTTCTACAGGTTCCACCCTTCTAATTTTAGAGATAGATTTCCTAGTATTGGACATCCCTGGATGATTTTGAATGCATCGTTAAAAGGTGTGTAAGCCACATTGATGTCAAAGGTTATAAGATTAGGAAGATTGATGGAAGATATGCAATCCGGTAAAGAAAAATATTGGGAAGTATGATGTAATCTAAACTTTGTGAGTGACTTGCAAGTAAACAGACTCAAAGGCAACTCAACATCAGGGACTTTTATGTCAAGCTCACAAACATTGAAAGTAACTGCTTTACTAATCCACTTTGACACAACTGACACTGGAATAATTCTACTATACCCACAATAATTAAGGAGATAAAAATAATTCTAGCTTTGATTAGAATATTTTAGTTTCTACTAGTTTGAGATTCACCTCATTTTTTTATTACTTACAAGTTACAAGGATCATGTTTGATTGAGGTTGATTCTACTTCTAAGGAATAAAGAGAAGCCCAAGAGACATAAAATGACTCAAATTCAGTCTAGTCGATCGGTCAAGAGGTAATTGTACATACATGCCAATTTGCTTAAGTAACTGGTTTAAAGATGAAAATATTCACAAGCAACAAAAAAATAAAATGAACCGATACCGAGAACAAGTGTGAAGATGAAGAAAACCAAAAAGGAGTTAACTGGAGTGGTATAAATTTCTGGGTTTTAAAATTTCTGGGTTGAAGATGAAGAAAACCCAAAAGGATTAACAATGAGGACAAAAGTATAAATGTGTATGGACTAAAATACCTTCGACTACATGACAAAAATCAGACATTGACTTTAGCATTAGTGGTCAGGGGAATAGTTTGTCATTAAAAACCCAAGTTTTGGACTCCCCACGATGATAAATGCCAGCTTTATTTCATCGCGAAACGTATGACTAAGATTAGAGACCAACGGTGTATTTTAGTCTAAATTTTTTTCACAAAAGATAATGTGTGCATGTGACTTTTGAGATATATTGTTCGTCTCTTTCAAGAACAGACATGTATTATATTGAAGTGATATTTCATTTTAGAATGTATTTAAAGAAATAATTGTTACACTTAGTAGTACTAGGCGAGTACCCGCGCCTAGCGGCAGCGGTTTCTAGCGTCAGATAATTAATGATTTGTAATACTATGGTGAGTGTTTTGTGTAGCGTTTAAAATAGAACGTGAACCGATGAAAATGCAATTGCAAACGGTTGTACTATACGATAACTAAAGTCTAGACAAAATTCTTAACATCTATCAAACAACATATAAAAACATTTAATGAAAATGAAAGTAAACATTACATCAGTTATGAGATAAAAACTAACAACAGACGTTCCTTTTCGCGTAAAACTAACAAGGATGGGATTAATGGTGTCGTTGTTAAGAAGAACGCAAGTACCAAAATTAGCATGAATGTGATTAGCCAAAAAAAAATTGGCTAATTTTGGCTATTTTATAAAAGATTTGGGAACGTTTAGCCCCATTTTTCTTTTTGAAATGGGCGTATTTAGCCTATTGAAAAGTTAAATGTGTACTAACGGGCACATATTTTCTCTTAATTGTAAAACATTATAATAGTTTTTGAAAAAAAAAACTTATATATATAATCTATTTATATAGCTTAAAGATCGTTTTGTGTTAAAAAGTTTATGGGTTCTAAACGAAAAATAATAAAAGTTTGAAGATTTGGGATTAAACATAATGTTTTGAAACCCGGTACGACCGGGTTGTTCAACCGGTTGAACCGTTCCGTCGAAAATCGATGTAAACCGAGTCAACCCGACAGGTTGGGTCAAAATGGGTCAAATTAAACAGGGTCAACCCACCGGTTTTGAAGCGTCCGGGGTCAACCCGGTTTTCGATATGTATTAATAGTTTCAAATTTTCACTTTACTACTTTTGGTTTTTCCTTTATATGTAGTGTAACGGGTACCCGCGCGTTGCAACGATTAACCGGAGAAATAGATCTCGAGACTGATTCACCAGTTTGTATCGGTT
Source organism: Chrysanthemum makinoi (assembly GCA_910596185.1). Lineage (NCBI taxonomy): Eukaryota > Viridiplantae > Streptophyta > Magnoliopsida > Asterales > Asteraceae > Chrysanthemum > Chrysanthemum makinoi. The sequence continues at coordinate 298,653,980 of OU343225.1, forward strand.
TCAACGGGTCCTCTCTGGTTCGTTTTTGGATGGCTGTTATGGTTAGTCGTAACCGGTGGCGACATCGCTTTCGGTTGAACCCATTGGTCCGATCCGATTTTCAAAACTATATGTACCATCAACTTGTTAGCTTGTATGAAGCTTTGTGTGTTTTATTAATTTGTATAATGTATATAATAACATGTACTTTTCATTTTAGGGTGTGTTTAAAAATAATATTAATTAGTATGTTTAATTATTTTATATTTAGAATTATGTTGTACTCCCTCCGTCCTATAATAATTGTCCATTTTAACTTTTTTGAGTCTTTCTTGTTCAACTTTGACCATTAATATTTTTATTTGTGTTATATAATACTTGATGAAAATTATACCAAATGAAAATATATTTAAAACTCGAGCTATTACCATCAAATATTATATTACACAAATAAAAATATTATGAGTTATAAACGAATAATAGTAAAAGTTTGAGAAATTGGGGATTAACATAATATTTTGAAACCCGGTTCGACCCGGGAGGTTCAACTGGTTGAACCGTTTCGGTTAAAAAACGAGTCAATATAAACTGGGTTAACCCGACGGGTTAGGTCGAAAAAATTGGTCAAATTAAACCGGGTCCTGGGTCAACCCGGTTTTTTATGTCTATTAATAGTTTCCTTTTGAAACATATGTATGTATTAATTGTTGAAATTAGTCATAATTAATTATTTCAACATTTCCTTTTTAATTTTTTTCACATTTCACTTTCTTGACTTTTCACTTTTCACTTTAACCATTTTTCTATTATAGATAGTATAGATATAATACAAACAGTAATGAATGAGTCAAGAAGGGCCAAAGGGGTGTGTTTCATTTAAGTTCCAACATTTGTTGTGTAATTTTTTTTTTAATAAACCGCAAAGCATGTTTCTAATGTTTGCCAATTTTGCGAAAAATATTTTTAATTTTGAAAATTTGCGAGCTGTGTATCTAACGTTTGGGCTTTTTGCGATAAATGCCCCATAGGCGCTACTGTAGTTGCAAATTCCCCTTTTTTGCTAACGATTGTTAAATTTTTTCGTTAATGGCAATATGAAATGACTAATTTACCCTCGCCTACTACATGAATTTTTTTTGCAAGGACATTTTTTGCATTTACCCTTTTATCTATCACCACAACACAACCATCACCACCACCCTTTATTTTTCAAAACTGATATCTGGTTACCACCACCGTTTATAAGATATAATGCAATTAGTTATCTAAACGTTCTAACATATTACTCAAATATGTCTACACATGCATATAATCAAGGTTGCAAATATCGTGAATCGGTAGTCGGGCGGTCAACCCCCCTGTAGCTTGTAATCGGTCAAGGCGGGATTGGCATTTTCAGCAAGTTTTGGGTATTTTCGGCGAGATTTGGGTATTCTAGACAAGACTTTCCTTGAAAATCATCTTGTAACATATAAAAACATCAAATATAATTGATTAAAACTTGTTCAAGACAAATTTTGGGTATTTCCGACAAGATTTGCAAGTTTCCAGCAAGTTTGACCACCGTTAACAGTCGTTGACCTCCATTGACCGTTGTTGATCGATTTGTTTGACCCAGGTACACAAATCGGCAAGGTTGGTGGCCCAAGAGATAGCATCTAATCGGTGATTAATCGGCCTTGTAGGCCTTGGTTTGCAACACTGCATATAATTATTAACGTGACAAATTTTAGAGCCCTAAAATTATGAGGCCTGATTTCGGTCGCTCACCTTGCACACTCGAAAGACGGTACCGAAAACTAGTCAACATCATAGTAATGGGTCTTGTGATCAAGAAACAATTTTGCTAGATAACAAAGATTTTGAGCATACACCTTGTTCATCTTCCCATCAACCTTTTTCAAACACAAGAGTCACAAGTCAATTTATGTATATGCGCCATAAGGTACAACCATAACTAATTCGTCATGTATGCAATAACAAAAACAATGACATTTTTTAGATTTTTAAGAAAAGCATAAATGAGGTGGAAATTTAATACACAACAATGACGTGGAATAAAGTTAAATGATGTGAAAAAAATTTAGTGATGTTTAAATGAGATAGAAAATGAAGCGGTAATACTAGTGATATTTTTGCAAACAACAAGTTTCATTACCTATCTTGGTAATAAAATAACCATATTATCTAACTTTATAAAATAGGGAAAGTTCGTTGATATTATATAGTTGATATTATATAGACTTAATCTTTGATAAAAAGAGGTTATATCAGTTTATGTAAAGGGGACCATGTTGCACAATGTATGTAACAAGGAATTTTTAGCTACGCTTGCGGTAGTAGCCAATTTAAATTTGATATTCGTTTTGTCACGTTGTGGCGGAACCATTTTGTAATATATAATATTAATACATGTATTTTTGTATTTTATATGATAGCTAATAATATGTTGATGTTAATACTTTTTTTCATAGTATAAGCAAGGAATTTTGTTCTAAAATTTTGAATATAATTATGTCTAAGTTTAAGGTTTTAACCTGGCACAATTGTATCGTAATACATTCATAACTAAGAAGTTTAGATTTTATATAACGACATTCCACGGATACCAATGACTAAATCGCTTTATTTTACTTCATTTTCACACCCGCCGGCAAGTTGAACCTGATCCGGATGAACATCTTGACCTTCTTTGCATTGCTACACAATCAAAGCCCACAATCAATGTTCTAATAATGTAGCCATAAGGCGCGGAGCCTTTGAAATTGTTTGTGTAAATATTTGATAATTGAAATATGATATTTTTGGTTAAATCACTCGGATGGTTTTTTTAATTTTGTTTAATTTTTGAATATAGAAACATGCATATTAAAGAAATAGAAGCATTTTATTGACCATCTTCACTATATCTACCATCTAAGTGCTATATACATAGACATATAACACATACGATAAGGCTTATGTATTTATAACATATACAAAAAACAACCCTCAACTGATGGCTAAAAGATACGAACGAACCAAAATACAAACAAAGCCGGAGACAAATGCAAAAACTGTTTGGTCTTGCAAAATATGCGATTTCACAAAAAAAAAAAAAAATCACTTTACATCTAACATACCATTCTATAAACAGCTAATGTCACAACATATCTACTACATTTATCACGCATTACAAATGATTATATCCCAAATTGTTCCATAACCAAACTTTAATCGAATTTATGCCCTACTACATCCATCCTCATCCGAGTCGTCATTGTCATTTCTATCCATCTTAAACTTATTGTATACTTCCTCTAACTGGGCATCCGAAGCCTCAAAATCATCATTTTCTTTTTCCCCTCCTTTACATTTTTGCTCAACATATGAACTAACATTACACGACATTTTACCTAAGATCGGAAGATACTGCATAATTTGGTTTTACAAAAGATTCAATTGGGCTCGATTAGACGATGAACGAAGAAAAATGACAAATTCAGCAATGTGACCGGCATCCCTGATGTGGTCACCAATTCAAGCAAGAAAATGAAGTTTTGTGACTTTTTGCAATGAGTCGGTGTGCACATACGCCTTCCCACGACGACGTCCAAAGGCATCTGATGACATTACAACTAAAGGGTGACGTTATTGCAATTAGGTGGTGGACAAACGAAACCCTAACGGATGGCTTAAGCTGTGCAGTGTCACAACTATAACCTAACGCCGTCAATCAGTTTTCTATATATACAAACACATATTTTCATTAGTGTGGGTGGAACCCTTTTGTAACTTGGAGCCGAAAGCTAGGTGATTTTATGAGTTCTTTTAGGCCTTTTTGCCACTCAAGACTTTATCTATTGTTGAGATAAGTTCATATATCGTTTATCCGTAATTGTGTGATCATGTGTGTTGCTCGTTTCTCCATTGTTATGCTAGGCTAAACAAATTTAGTATCTAACTAGGAAAGCATGAAACCTAGTTGTTAATAACTTATCTGTTGTCTCTTGTTAATGGTGTGTGCATAGGAGTTGGAAACTGCTATATCACGTATCTTTGCTTGAACGTCCACTAAAACACGTCCAATTAATGCTTATGCCTTAGGTTATTAGCTATGATGGGTATTTATTGCGAGTATTAGTTATTGGATGGGTTATTGATATACAGATAGGCGTCGCTCACATAAGCTAGTTCATAGACGTGGGCTTACCAACCCACAATAGGTAATAAGAAATACTCTACATTGCATTAAATAAGGAAGTGACAATTCATTAGGTAATGTGAGAAACGAGTAGAAATTAGTGCAAACCTAGGTAATACGCTTTCAATAATAAAAGAAGTTCCCACCAATTTACTTTTCTTGCATTTAATAATATATAAAATAAAATCCCTAAAACCTAATTTTTACTTGCTTTCAATAGCCAAAAAGATTCTTCTTTCACCTTTAAAATTATCCCGAAATTCATTTTGAGCCCACCCCACTATTCTCCTGGGAAATGATCAATCCCCTGATTCATTCCGATACTACACTACAACGATTAGATACTCTTCGTAGGAAGGTTGTAAAACTTGATGTTACAACAATCCATCAAAAGACATAAACTTAGAAAATGAAAATATAAACCGGCCTTCTAACAATAAAATATTTATATCCTCGACATTAAAAGGTTAAAATTCATTTATATCATCAACATTAAAGATGAAATTGGAGAAAAATGTTGGGATTTGTATGGAGTTGGAGAAGATGAATTGTGGTATGTTGGTGACGAAGACGAGGAATACGATGTGGAAAGTACATATTTGGTTGTTGTTGTTGATAAATATTTGGGTTAAATATAGGTATGCACAAATTATTTTGGAAAATTTTTGTTGTTGTGGACGGTGTGCCTTATACAAAACTAGCGTTTGAAGATAATTAGTGATGAGTGACATTTTCATTTTTTTGTTGTTTGAAGATAATTTTTTGTTGTTTGGGCATTGGAGTGTTTTGTTGTCAGCATTGTTTTGATGTTTTGGTTTTAGCTGTTTTTTGAGACATTTTTTAAAATACAGAAAGTATAAAGCATGTGATTTGAAAGTGTGAATCAAAATGAAAGTGTACTAGGTATTTATAAGTAGATAACATATTTAAATTTTAATTATTATTTTTTATTAAATTTCCCGCGCAATGTTCGAAATAGCCGTCGGGTCTTTTTTCCTTCTCATTTTGTTTTGTCGATTAAGCAATCCACCCGCTAAGCGTGGTGTTCGGGTGAAGTTGCAAAGGATCATGAGTGGTCCGGACACCTAAAGCATTGGTTTTCTCCTATTACGGTCAGTTTAAGAAATACAAGCAATTGAGCCAAAAAGATTTTTTTTTCTTTCCAAAAGCAATGATTTTATAAAAATAAATATAATAATTACAATGGCACTCTATTATTATTCGAACATGACCCATAACCCCACAGGGTCTTACAAACATAACTCCGGCCGAAAAGTAAAAAACAACAATGACTAAAATTGCAAAGATCCGATTATCCAAGGAGAACCTCCGTCATCCAAACACACTCAACATATAACCACTTCAAAACAATCACGTACTCACGTATTCTTGTAGAATTCCATGATACTAAACTTTGCTTCCTTACAAGCGATGTTCAAAGAAGTGAACCCCGCCTCTTTAGCCAAAGCGTAGAATTTTTTTTATTGTTCCTCTTTGCCACTAGGGCTAACAAGCAACATCGCCATATCCCTAATAATGACACTCTTAGAACCTTCGTCATTGTCATTATTATTTTCAGGGTCAGGCATGATCATTTCCACTACCACCACCTTCCCGTTCTCTGCCAATGCCTCCCAACAGTTCTTCAAAATCTTGATGCAACAATTGTCTTCTCAGTCATGAAGTATCCACTAAATGCACAATACATTGTGTTTAATTAAGTAAATTAAAAGACTATAATTTACAAAAGAGGTATGTGTATATGTGTATAAAAATCTATATAATTTGACATATTTTGTTTTGTTGTGTATCGTTCTTTTTTTTTTTTTTTTCATTCCTATTAAATGACTAAACTTTTCAATTTATCCATTGTTGCATAATGAGTACATAATAGAAATTTTTGAAACTTTACAAAACAAAATCTGTTACTCGATAAAAGATATTACTTACATTAAAAAAAAAAACATTTTTTTTCCCCCAACATGGTTATATATTCCTTAACAAAGACGATTTAATTTACTAAGATTATTGACTTGATAAATAATGCTTCTTTAATCCAATTACAATATGACTTTGTTTAAGAGGCATATTTGTAAATAATAAAAGGTTAATTATTTAAAGATGAACAAATCTATGGTTACTCTTAACTTAAAATAAAGGTTATGAAGTTACTCTATGATAATAATTATTAGCATTTAAACCGACCGTTTAAGTACGTAAAATCAAATTTATTTTATTCTTAAAAAGTCCTTTTAACTCGTCATTTTATGAAAATGGGTGATTAACGACTAGTAACACGAATTATCACTCGGTTTGAGTAATTCAAGTTACGTGACACATATTACCCTCTTTTAGCAATAGTGAAAGTTTTTGAATGTTTTTTTAAGTACTATATTTTGCTATGTTGCATGTCCATTTTTTTCTCCGGTAAATTATAAGTAAGTTTCAAAACTTCTTATGTTGTGTAATAATCATCAGTGCACAATAAAGAATGAAGCGATTCGTAATACGTTTAACCATTTAAAAGGAAATAAATAAAAACGATACATAACAAAGCATAAAGTGTCAAATTTACATTAGTTTTGAGAAATTTATCCCTTTATAGAAAGGTTATATGCACAAAGAGTCGATATACCAACCTTCAAGAAAATAACATCTCCCTTAGGAACACTTTCAAACATATCTCCACTGACATGCTCCACACCTAGTCAATAACATTGAGCCCTCATAGTCGATCAAAACTACATATTTACATCGGCATAGAACCTAGCTAGGTCCATTGTTTAACAAAGATATGATGCATAAAAACATGATTCATGTGTGTGTTTATGAAATTTTATACCTGAATAAGGAAGTGCTTCCTTGATGACATGGGCTAGGTCAAAGTTGATTCCTTTGATATTAGGATACACATGGAAACAATAAGCTCAAGATTAGCACCTAGACCACTACCTAAATCAGTTGGCTCTTTAACCCCTTCGAATCCCTTGTATTTTTCAAGAATCATCTTCATCACTATCCTTGTTTCATCATACATGCACTTGTTAAACACCTGATTGAATTTGTTATCTTTTGCAAGGTACTCAAATGCATTCACCCCATGCGCCTTGACAAATGGGACCCCTCCCTCAACTACAGCGTCTTTCAGGTGATACCTGCGCCAATGCAAATATATATAATATAGCGATTAGGGATGGCACAATTGACTAACTTTTGTGATTATGAGCCAAGTTGAGTTAAGTTCTAAAATAGTTGTGACAGTTATATATATATAGATAAAACTATAAAACAAATAGCTGAAAATGAAACTAGCTATGGTTCAGAGGTTGGCTAAAGAATCACTTGGGGAAAGAAGTATCCAAAGATGGCCATTTTAAACACTATACATGCAGTACACTTATGAATGAGTCCACACTAAAAACAACCCATTTTGACCTACTCTATCACGACCCACCCTCCCTAATTCAGTGATTCGCCCATTAATTTTCCTTCCTCTATTTAGATCTCTTGCTCGTGTTTGATTAGTTTCTAATTCAGTGTTTGAGTAGTTATATAAAATATATCAAGATATAAAATGCAAAGAAGAAAACTAACAAACAATCGACAACTACTTTATCATATAGTAGGAGAAGCGTGGAAGCATGAGACGCTCCCATCTTCCTTTTCAAGCACATAATAATTTGACACATGTGTCATGCCATACAACGTCTTAGAGTCTCCATGCTCATCTGTGACTACTTTCGACGTGAGAATAGATTGGCTTGCAAGAAACCGAAGAAGCCGCTTCAATAAAATGGGGGTTTCAGGGCTTTGCTTAGGAAGACTAGAAGATAGATCAAAAGCCGAAAACTGGCGACCAGGACTCTTTGCCATGATCTCAAAAAGATCAAGTTGTACAGCAGTTTTGATGACCATAGGAAGAAGCATTCCACTTTTTATTTGATTAACTCTTAGTAACCCTTCTTCTCCAAAAGGTGAAGATCGGTGGGATCACCCGTCCCCATGTCATCCTAAGGATGCCAACCGGACCCTCCCCCAAGGACCCGGCCCCAGGCAATTAGCACCTGTCCCAGTGACTGTACTTATCAGGAGGTAGGCTTTGAACCCTTCTTCTTCTCTAGACATCTTGTAACCCTTCTTCTTCTCTAGACATCTTGTTATCTTCTTGTGATGATGAGTCCATGATTGAGCTAGATTATGTCGACCTATTGGTGAACCTTTGCTATGAATGATATTAGTGTAAAAACACTTTGTAGGACCACTGCCTTATTTAGTTAACCATATATAGTTTTCTTTTAGTTGATTTGATAAAGAAAATTAAAAAAAATAATAATAAATAAATAAATAAATAAAAATAATAATAAAAAAAATAACGTGTGCATGTGACTTTTGAGATATTGTTCGTCTCTTTCAAAATCGAACATATGTATTCAAGTAACATGCATTCTAAAATGTATTTAAAAGAAATAGTTGTCACAGTTGGTAGTATATACATACTTAAATGAATTTGTTTAGATGGTTGAAAAAGCACAATTGAGCGACTTTTCAACTCTATAAAAATTCCATGTAATACAAAGCATTCATGATAAACATTGATTAATAAATGACGTACCTACGTTCTTTGTCCTATTAGGTAGTATCTCACTATGTGAGACAACTAGAGGTGGAAACGAGACGAGCTGAATCGGGCCGAGCCCGAGCCTGTCAAAGTTCGAGATCGCCTTGTTTATATAAATAAAGTTCGAGCTTGGGGACTCGAGCTCGTTTCAAGCCTCATAGTTTGAGCTCGAGCTTTGCTCGTGAAAATTTTCACAAGCTCGAGCTCGGCCAACTTATATAACGTGTTGAAAGAAATAAAGCTCGATGGCTCGTTAACCACACTAGGCTTGAGCTCGTTTATATTTTTAACCCCAATAAAACATGGTTATATATGTATAGAAAATATAAATACATACATATTTTTAGGGCTCGTTTAGGCTCGCGAGCTTAATTGATCTTTATATATAAAGCTCGAGCTCGAGCTCGATAGTAAACGAGCCCAAACTTACGCTCGAACTCGGGCTCGAGCTCGTTTATGCTCGGTTCGTTCGAGATTTTTTCCAATCCAATCACGGGCTTTTCACGAGCGGCTCGACTCGTTTCCACTCTTAGAGACAGCTCATCAAAGAAGAACTTGTTGATTCACGTGTACCAGAAAACATTTGTAAGACATTGCAAGATATACGTGATTTAGGTGAGATGAATGTTCGTGTTCTTTTAGAATTTGTGAGGGGTTTAAGTGAAAACAACAAGATGTTTCATCCGTCTCAACTCAAATGCTTCAAAGCCGTAATTTTTACCATTGCTTGGGTGATCTGGAATGCTAGGATCCGCAATTTTTTTTCCTGGATTTGACACTAGTATTGACTCGGTTTTCTTGAGGTTCAAAGACTTTTTTTTTTTTTTTTTTTTTTTTTTTTATATATATCAATTGGTAGTAAAGAGAACCTAAATTGGCACGAGTGGGTTGCGAATCCTCTTATCTCTTATACACCGGCCAATATTTCTCATGGACTCGTGTCTTGTTTTCCATGTTGGTGTTTATTTGAGTTGTATCCCGATATCTTCTCGCTGAGAGCTTGAGAGCTTATTTGTGAGATATATAATATATTTTTTGTATAAAAAAAAAGTGATTTAAATGTGTGAAAAATTTCCTCTCTCTAAAACTGATGTTTTCAATTAGTTTCGATTTATAGGGATAATTTGATTGAGAAAAAAAATATCTTTATGTATAAAGCAAGCATCAGCATTTTGATAGTTCTCTTTTCCGTAATCCTAATTGTAAGATCCATAAGATTCACGTTTAACATTTACATAAACGAGTGACATTAGTAGTGGCTTAAAGCTGATGTTGAGCTGAGAGAGACTATAGTAGTGGATGTTCCTAAATCCAGTGGTGAAAAGTTTACTACGTGCACTATCCGTATTGAGTACGAGTGGACACCTCTCAGGTGCTCTAGCTGTTAGATTTTTGATCATGTCCTTGATGAATGTCGGATGTGTTGAACAATTTAAAGAAGCCTAAACAGGCTGGTGGACATGCTGTCAGAGGATTTCTGGTTGGTTCGAAGTCTAAGTCATATTCCTTTTATCGACCAGTCCAATCTACAAAGAAGAAGGATAAAGCTCCAGTGCGACCAAAGGTATCTAAGGTTACTACTTCAAACCCTTTTGATGTTCTTGATACATTTTTGATGAGGGATTGTGGGGTTCGAACCCCAAAAGTACTAATGAGACGATTACCTTGGTGGATGAGGAAGAGGGAGGGGGTAAGCAAACCTCTAGTACAAGTGTTACTCATGCGGTAGCTAGGATTAATGACCTTGAAAGTCAAATGTTGGATGGGAAACTTGTGTTTGTGGATGATCATGGAAACCCGGTAGAAATGAAGGCAACAAATGAGGCATCGGCTAGCAAGCTCAGTACTTCCACTACTACAAAAAGACAGACACGGTTAGAATGGTTCATGGCGGTTTTAGAACCACTCTCTGTGAGGGGTATCTCCATGACTTGTGAACATATTGAAACGGTTCTACAACTAGTCTCTAGTAGGAGCATTGAGACTTGTTTTCTTCTTATAGCCGGTTTCTATTATAGAGCAAGCAAACTTGTTTTTTAATCCTATAACCAGTCTTTGTGAGAATTAATTTATGAAGATTTTGATTAAATAAATTTCACAAAATTTCTACTTATTCATAATTTCCCAATCAACATCTTAATTAAAGCACAAAGTCACAGCTGGACGTAATACAATATAACTCGTATTACTTATATCAAATTGTGTGCTACAATAAACATCACATACAACTTTAAGCTAAAATCCTTACAGGACCCGTTTCATAAAAATTACTCATTTACAACATATTGTGCACAATAATCTAATCTAACAATTGCCTCTTACGCTTTCACGATCTGCATCCTTCCTTTCGTCAAGTTTCCATGTGTTTTCTTCTTTTTTGGATAACAGATGAGCTATACAAATGAATACATAAAGCTTATTTTAGTTACTATAAGCAGGTTTGGACCTTCTTATTAGTATATAAGCAAAAAGTCACTTTGAAACATACAATTCCAAACACATTCTAACATAAACGTACTTTTCATTGATGAATATCTCAACAACTTTTTCATTAGCTGCACTAAGAACTCCTGTCATTGTCCCACCAGCATAATAAGCCAAATCCATTGATGGGTATTTCACATTGTTGGTTTCTTTGAATGTCAGCGAGCCTAGCCTGAATCATATAAACAATTTGAAGCCTATAATGTGCGTAATATACGAGCAAATAACAAGTATATAAAGAAATAAACATGTTGCAAACTTGCAAGGATCGAGCCGAGGCCATGTAAGCTCAGAGCAAGGTATTCTATCCGGCAAAGACAATGTGTGAAGAATTGGCAAACGCATGTTGGTCCATCCTAATTGTGCTATAACCAACAGTGCACACACAAAAAGAACATGTTGCTAAGTATCTAAAGTAGACATGTCCTTATCTAGTTGTCTTCCATCTATCTTGCTATCCATAAGGGGAGTTTTGGCTTGCACAAAGGGTAAGATGGGAATTAAACCTGTGTCTCAACCATCGAGTGTATGATAGATTGAGGGTGAATCACAATTTCAATATTATCATAATCTGAGCCATAAAGATAATGTGCTTCAATAACTTCAAGACCCTTGTTGAAAAGGGTAGCTGAATCTACTGTGATCTTTTTTCCCATGCTCCAGTTCTGATGCTTCAATGCATCAGCCACTTCAACATCTTTTAGCTTTTCAACGGACCAATCTCTGTCCTAACAATAGAAAATTTTAAACCATTTAGCGCTAATTTACCAACATGCCTTTAAGCCAATTAGCCTAGTAGTATCAACTTAAAGATTGTGGGGTCAACTTCTAACATGGACAAAAGGTGTATTAAGTAGGTATGTGTTCAGCTGTTTTGTTTTAAACAGATTCAAGAGTTTGAAATAATTATGATACCAAAAAACACCTCCCGATGCGGTTAAGATTTTACTCCTAAGAGCACCTTCAGGAAAGCCTTGAATACACTGGAAAACAATGTTTCAGTATTTACAACTAATGACGGCATCATGATAGACGGGTTTGTTTTTTTCATTCTTGTAATACCTGGAATATAGTAGAATGCTCTGAGTCGGCTGGAAGAATCTTTACATTATGTTTATGTCCAAGAGGCAGTGCAAACGGACTGCTGGTAGTTAAGGTTTCTTTATTAGCTAAAGCAATGTTTTTCCTTGTTTCAATCGAAGCAAGTGTAGGCTATATTATAATAATTATATCACCATCTCAAAAAGAATAAAATATGCAAAGATCAATTGGTTAGAGGTAGAAAGAATATATATAAGTAGGTACCTTTAAACCTGCACAACCAACTATGCATGTGACTACCGTGACACAGTCTGGATGTCGGGAACCTAAAATTAGTTTATGAATACCTTAGTAATTAGATTATATCCAAAAAATGGAAAATAAAAAAGGTGAGGTTTGGAGGATACTTAACTCAATAACCCCTTATTCGCGGGTATAACTTCAGTCATATAATCAACATCGGCCAAAGCTTCTTGAGTTCACCAACTAAAGACTGAGGTTTGAATGCCTTTACCTACAAGATGGAATGAAATGGGACTACGTAACCAGCAATGATATTATATTATTAACTTCAAAACTTCAAAAACATTTAATCTTTGAATTTTTGCTTTTTTGCATAGCCCTCGGACATCTCAAATTCTTTCGACTTTAAATTAAATTAATGTTCATTTGCAATAAATTTGTATTCTTGGTTTCACCTTTTTATTCACAATGTGAAAGGGGATTTGTTTATAACTTTCAATCTATAACTGATCCAATATTATTGTACTTTGCAATTGCAAAGAGAAACAAAAACAGACCTTCTTTTTGCCAATATTCTGAATTCGGGTGTCCGTTTTTCATTTTTTGTACTATAAGACCATAATTAAACTACAATCACCTGTTCACCAGAAAGAGTCACGTTTGAGCCAGCAGCAAGTGCCACAACTCGAAACTTATCCAGATTTTCAGCAACAATGTCAATTATCTACATATCATAAACTTAAAAAAATCAACAATAGCTACAAAACCATACGCAAATATAGGTGTATTATAGAATGCACATCAAAACTGTTCATCAACTAACTGTTTTATCTTCTCCAATAAATTGTCATGTTTTGTGGTTCCTTACTTTTCCGGCATATATAGGTCCATCGCATTTCTAACAACAGATAATTACTTTTGAGTAAACCGGACAAAAAACAGCTTTTGCATGCTTTTCATTAAGCAAAAGCTATTATCTCTCGTTCAAACACTCAAAAGTACTTATCTGCATATATAAAATGCAACAAAGCTCATAAGCCGGAAAAGCCAACAACTTATCAACTTTTATAAAACCAAAATACAAACTATATAAACATATTCTCTTGAGTACCAATAGAACCAGTAGAGCCAACAATTGAAATGGGTTTTGGGCCATTTCAATTCTTAGTTCAGGGGTCCATCAACGCCGTCCCTAGCCATGTCGGTGGTGGAGATGGCTGAGCAGAACACCGGACACCTTTTCTGATTGTAAACTTGATATCTTTTTTCTTAAAGAGAACCCGCTAACATAAACCATAATAACACATAAATAGTAATTATAAATTGAATTTTTATGTAAATTTGGTAGTTGGATGCCAATTCACGCCCACCTTTGCAACTTCCTCCATTTGTGAATAGTTTTGTCGGTGTGAAGGACAATTTGCAAATCTTGAATCCCAAATAAAATTACCTTGTTAAGTTCATCAACATCAGTTTGCGACATTAAGTAATTTGATAAGCCTAGCTCATTTCTGTTCTGACGAGAACCATACATCATTTAACACAACCACTTGAATTGATTATTGTGACTTCAGTTAAAAAGTAAAGTCCAAATACCCTTTTTAGCCTGGAAATGTTAGATATAAATTCAACAATTTCTTAGAGAGCATAAGATAATATACATAAGGTTAAAAGTACTTGTATGCTAGAGAAAATCAATTCAAAAATACCTTTAAATATCACAAGAAAGGTTTCCTAACAAGCTATAGTTGCTCCATAAACACATCAATATCTCACATTCACAGCGGCCTACATCAGTCCAACTTCAAACCTTTCTGAAAATAACCATATGTTAGTCCTCATTGGTTCCTAAATATATCCAGAGTATGAAAAGAGAGATAATAATTTAGATACAATAATGATTACATAACCTAATTCACACTTTGTTAGCAGAACCTAATTCCATTGAATAAAAAAATTTACAAAACCTTGAATATCGGATTTTGGGTGATAGCCCTAATTTGGACTTTCATCAAAGAACAAGCAAAAATGCAGAAATAAATAAAATTGGATTAAATTGAAGATAAACCACATAACGTACTTGAACTGTAGAGAAATAGACTCGGTACAACAAGTATTAAGGTGTTGGGTAGATGTGTATCGGTGATTGTGGTGTAGTATGTTGTGGCTGGTGGTGTGGTGGTGGTTAATTTTTTTTAAGATATTTAATTTGTGTGTTGGGTGAAAAGAAATGATAATGGTTTAAAATTTCGTGAAATATATTAAGTGGGAAATAAACCCCGCTTAAAATTTGCTGGATAAAAACTGGGTTTTCGAAGAGCACCAGTGTTTATATCTCAGTTTTTCTAATTTCAGCCTATCTGTTCTTATAAACACCGGGTATTTGTGAAACCGATCTCTATTTAAGGGTCCCTATGTGCTTTTTTGTAGTAGTGTCTAAGAGCCAATTGGAAGAATCTGATGAGGATGAAGTTGAGTTGTCTGATGACAAGACCTATAGATAATGTCTTCGACTGGTGGTGGAGGAGGATTCTTTGAAGAAGATCTTGATTGCTATGACGGATACGAGGCCCAGGTTTATGATTTACTTGAACAGATGCATACTTTTTGTGATCAATTTGATATTCGTCTTCCTGGTCGGGTCAGGAAGTAATTTTCCTTCTTTTTGTTTAGTTAAAGTAAGATTGAATGTCTCTTATGATTGTTTATGTTTGAAGCACAATTGGTGCATTTGTTTCTTTTTATTGGAAATTTTGAGATGAAATTCCCCCCACATCTTGTATTTAAACATTTTTTAAAATAATATTTTTACCAAGATCACGTTATCCCTTTATATAAAAGAAAAAAGGCATTTTCTCTCACTAAGTGTTGAGATGTAGATTATTTTAGGTCATTTACACCCTTAATCTTTCTAAGGGTATTCTTTTCACTAATATATCAGCGATTTTTCATCTCAATTTTTAACGAGCATTGTTATTGAATTCTCATGATTTGCATATGTTAAACACTTAATTATTATATATCAATCTTATTACCACACCCATTTTTTTTTTCTAAAACTACTATCTATCAAAAGAATCTTGTAAATAAATTATAGAGGGAGATGGATAGATTATACTTAAGAAATTTGAACTTGTGGGTTTATTTACATGTTGTCTACTTGCAAAATGAGCTGGAGATTGTGATACACAACTACTACATGATCGACCATGACATAAAATATCTGAGGCCATAAAATAAAAAATACATAGTCTACGATGTGAATTTAAAATTAGAAGACTATAGCCTTCAATAAATAAATTGTTAAAAAGAAGTAATCTTATTAAGTTTATACTTGGGGACTTATTATGTTTAGTTTGATATTTCGGTTTAGTGTATT
>OU343225.1:298670006-298743264 GCA_910596185.1 Chrysanthemum makinoi
AAGAAGTGTCATTACTAAAATGACGGAATATCTGTACCTCAAATGTGTGTACGTAAGAGTAAGGCCCACAAGCAAGCTCAACGTTCCCGCTTCACTAAATCTACATTAGGACATATCATAAATCACATATGTGTTCCATTTATAAATCATGTTTAACTTATCTCCCATTTATACTTAGTTTCAAGTTCATAAGTTTCTGTCCTTTAGTATTTCGAATATGGACCAGACTTTAGCGATTTTTATTAATTACTTACTTAGCTCAAATAAAATCAAGGAAATTGTCAGGGGTTCCCATATGATTTAAGAGACTCTCCAAAAATTGGTGGATTTTATTTCAAGGTCAAATGGCCTATGGAAAATCATAAGTCCAGACCTGTCCAGAAAGTGTTCAGGAAGTACACCTCAAAAGTTTACACTTATTAAATCTGTTTAGACATCTTGGAAAAATTCCCAAAAATCTCAAAAATTCATTTATATCCTAAATATCACTCCTGTAAAAGGATAGCTCCTAATTCCATATGGTTTGAAAATTAAAAATCAAACAATCCAACTAAATTTCAGACCCGTTTTTTCAGCTTTGACACTTGATCTTGTAAAATTCAAAAATACGACTTAGACAACTCCAAATTCGACTAAACCACTGGGAAAACTTAAATAAGACATAAAATAAGCTTTTCCAACAAAAACCCAGAATATTGCACTTATACAATTCGATCTATAACACATCCAAAATCGTCATATCATGCTATCCAGATTCTAGGGTTCATATTAGGCCATATAATCACATGTTTCTCGTCCATTTTCTTTACACAATTACAATTAATTATCCAACACCATTTTAAGATAATAATTACATGTTATTGTGATCATATGAGGTGTGTGAATTAAAGAGTAAAAAGTATGAGTACCAATTCGACTAGCAAAGCAAATAACGAGTGAAAAGAATCACCAACACCAAATCGTATATCACCAATCTTCCACCAACGAATTTACCAAGTTTCCTAGCTTCAAGAATCACGTAGTCTTCTTGGAATAGCAGCCACGAATCAAGAATAATGTGTGTGTGTGTAGAAAATGGCGACTAGGGTTTTTTTGAGGGGGAAACAAAGATCCACTTTGGGAGAAAAAAAGGGATGCCGATCTCTTTTTTTTTTTTTTTTTTTTTTTTTTTTGAATGTCGACTTAGGGTTTGGGAGGATTGGGGATTCGGTATAAAAAAAAGAGATGGGGGAGACAAGGAAAATAAGGGACCGATTATTTTTATTTAGTGGGGGATTCTTTCCTTTTTTTTCAATTTTACATGTATCTAGACATTTGTATGAATACACAAGTTATTTTTTTGTGTGTATATATTATAAATGTAGATTTATTTATTTAACTTAGGTTAAAATAAAATATATACATCATATTAATAAGTCGAATAGTGTAGTCTTTATAATTCACGCTCACGTTCTAAACTTTCGAATTTTAGTTGATGTGACGATCCTAAAGTTCAAATTATAACGGGAATTTACGAGACGAAAATTTAGGTTATTACAGTATTAATGCAACATTAAACCGTAAACATAGGTTATTCTTGTATTGGTAAATTGATCTACACCTGTAAAGGTTTTTTGGTAGAGTCAACTTTACTAAAAGAATAAACCTAATCCTCTTTTCATTAGAAAGAGTGAGATTCAATCCTATTCCTTTTCATGAATGAGAAAGGTATGATAGGACAATTAGAATTGTCTAAATTCTAAATACATAACTCGTAAGCAAATTTTAATAGTTAAGAAAATTGCATATTTTATGAGTTATTAAATTAGAAGCTAGACTAATTGACTGCAGAATTGGTAAAAGACAAACTAATATATTTTATCTAGTTGTTCTGTTTTGACCATTTAAAAGTACTTGATGCAGGTTTGACTGACCAGGTCTTAATATTTATAGTGTCTCGCTATACCTATGGTCTACCCTAATGCACTAACGGGAAGTGTACCCGGTCGTGTGTAGTGTAGTAAATGGTAAAGCCGAGGTCGTCCCAAGAGCTATGTGTGTCGGATAAATACTAAGTCTAATTGTCACAGAATATTAATGGTTTTGATAGAGATTTAATTAATTAAACTACTAATGCAGAATAGAATAAAAGCAGGTAAAAAATAAAGGAAATCAATAGAGGAATAGTGGTGCTAACCTAGTCAATCCTCCTAGCTAGTTATGTCTACGTCTACCTACTTCCAATTACTTCAGGTGGGGTCAAATTCGAGAGGACAACATTTGGTCAATTCGCCCTAACCTATCAGCAAAGATGCCACCACAGGAGAAATCAGGCGCACCGTCATAAGTCCTGTTGTTCCTGGTCCCCTAAGCCGAGTCATTAAGTACCGCTACATGCTAGATTCTAAATAGTGAGTGCCCGGTCGTTAGGAACTTAGACACTACACCCCCCCCCCCCAATTCTTAAGTTCATCCAAACGATAGGTGATCAGTTGGTCAAATCGCACAAGTAGAAAGGGTCGTCAGTTGGTCATATCTTACCTTCCCGTCTCAGTCCGCTCACCTAGGGTCAGTTGGTCATATCTCCTAGGCAATTGGCCTCTATCGCCATTCAAAACTACCGAACCAATGGTGACTACCAAAGAACTATGCATGCATACACTTAGAAATAATTGTAAGGAAGTAAAGGTAAACGCAAACAAAACAATTAAGGAATCATAACTAGGCTAGCACCAAAGGGTGCTTAGCCGCTCATATTAATCATGCAAATCAATTCAATATTCAAAGGTACGAAATACATGAATTGAAAGTAAAATAAATAATAAACGCTAAAGCTTATCGTAATGGTGTGACTTCTCCCTTAGAAACAGCTCTGTATGCTCCCCTAGACCTGCCTTGAGCTTTTTCCCACGCTCTCAGAGTGTTGTGTGTGGAATAGGATGCTTTGAAATGCTGGAATTCGTGGGGTATTTATAGGCAGGTCTGGGTTACGGCGTAACCAATATGGGAGTTACGCCGTAACCTTCTATTTCTTCGTAAATGCACTAGATTGCTAGTTCGGCGTAACCTTATAAGTGGTTACGCCGTAGTCTTCAATAAACTCGGTTACGTCGTAAGTGATGCGGTAGTTACGGCGTAAGTATCAGCGGCGTGGAACCTCTTTTGACCTAATGGAGTTACGTCGTAACCTTTGGGAAGAGTTACGCCGTAACCTCTTGATAAGTTGGACTTCTGGGTCACGCAATAGTTACGGCGTAATGTGAGATACGAGTTACGCCGTAACTTCTTCAAAATAGGCATACTGTGATAAATCTTTAGTAATGTTTCCATTTCCGCGTCTCTTTAGCTCCAATGCTCGTAATTTACCTGAAAGTGGAAAACAATGGAAAACAAGCGTAAATCCATATAAATGATATAAATAACGAGCATTATCGGGGGAAATTGACACTTAATATTCAGGACTATTTGATGTTATCAGTACTACTTACAATTGTTGGAATGGTAGAACTATTAAGAAAAAAATTGCATGCCCAATTTTTCAAGTTAATAGCATTGATGGATAATTCATCATCTACATAGTAGAATACACTCTTTTAGTACATAAGTAATTGTTATGTATGGACTTTCTCAAAGGTGTAGGGAAGTAAAAAGAATACTAATTTCTCTTACTGGTTAATGAAACACTTACAATGTTGTCAAATCCAGTAAGAGTATTGTGTTCTTATTATTGAATAAGGAATTAATGTAATGCTCTCTAATTCAGTGGTAGTTACAAGCTTTGTCATCTTGGTAGTAACCCAGATTATCTCTAGAATGTCTTAAGATAATTACTTTCCACTTGTAGACATTTATGTTTTCAAGGAAAGTCATGTACGTTTCCTTACTAGACAATGAAGTGGTTCTACATATACTAGTTATGCTAATATCAATGACACAATCATATAGGTCACATAAGCAAACATATGTCATGTTGTTTATCTGCTACATGATGTTGTTCCATGCACAAGTGGGAGAAATCTATATTGTGTGCAAGGTACAACATATAGGTATATGATTTAACGGATTCTCTTGACTGCAAGGTAAGATACTAACGTTCTAATATGACTTGTACATATCTAATTCCAGAAACACTTGGTTTTGCAATTTACGTCATGTGAGAACTTGGCGAGATTGCAACAACAAAGTAAATCTCCATATTACGTGGGATCGTATCTGGAATAAATTTACAGTTTCTAAATTAGACAAGTATTTAGAGCATGTGTCAAGATGATATATAAGACTACTTCAAATTAAATATTTATGTGTTATTATAATGGCATAAATAAATGAAGTAATCTTATACTACTTCAAATTTGTATATTTATGAATTTTGGAATGACATAAATAAATGAAGAAATAATGTAGTCATACATTATTAAGTAATAAATTAACTTGAAATTACTATTGAAACCAAGAGTTGTGTTCATAATTACTTTAGTTAAACATGTTTATGATTCATTGTAAAGACATAAACATAAAGTCTTTTAAGACTTATAATAAAGTAAGACGTTAACTTGTTATGTTTTTTAATTAAGACATATACAAGAAGTCATTGAGTTGATTAATGATTTATAATGTATAATGGGATTATAACAATTTATGTTTAATTGTTAAGACATAGATATGAAGTGACTTGGTTAAAGATTACTTGTGTTATAAAGCATGCAATTGGCTTGGAAAGTCTATTATACCATTAAGTTGACTTAGTTGGTAAATAGGTAAGCCAAAAGGAATATGTTTATCTTATATATTGTTAGATTGTATTACAATATTAATTCTAATGAAATACCACAAGCTAATGGTATGTTCAGTTAGGAGAATCAAACACTATTTGATTTGTTTGATTCAAGATAACCATAACTTCTTTCTTAAAAAGTAACAAGGTTAGAATATTGAGTATGGATTGAATATACTCAATATGACTCCAACCTAGAAGATTGATAAAACACCATTTCATTATGGAATGTGATGAATCACATTAAGTTTTAAAATTGAAAATTCCGAATTTGTTAAACTACTTATGAATAGGTTATTAACAAACTAAAGTCAGGAATTATCAATGTGTATTTGTAATGTCACAAAAGAGAAAAATGTAGTTTTGCTCTAATTGCTAAGTATATATAGATAGTCTATATATTACAAAAGGCAAGTGGGAGTTTTTTTTTATCTTGAAAGATAAAATTACAAGATACATAATCTTCTAAAACACACTAGTAAATATCATGATAAGGTTAGACATGTAAATGATAAACCTCATGATGATGGAATTTTCATTCATAGATCTGCAAAGATATCTTGATATTTGATTTTATTATGCTGAGAAGAACATGAGTTACAGGATTATAGTAAACCTGAAATTCATTGTGATGGATTACCAAATATTGAATTGGGTAAATTACTCATACTATAAATGTTAAAGATGCTTTCCATAAAGACAATCATTTTTTGGAAACTTGGTTTATCTTAATTAGTTAGACTAGAGAATGGAAATGAGTTTCTTCAAAGAGATGAAAAACCCTAGTGGTTTGAATTTCTATAAGTGTAGAAATCATATGGACAATATTGTACACATACTTAATACATGTCTTATGACTAGATTATTAATCATACTTAACCAATTAATTGTGATTGAATATTCTTTCCTAGACACATTAAATATATAAAAATGATAATTGTCATACTTGTTTTCATTAATATGAAAAATGACAATGGAATATCAAAACTCTTTCTTGAGAAATTACTTGAGCGAGGACGATGAGTAATCGAAAGATTTTTTGAATTCATATAATCTTTGGAAGTGTACTAAGTGCAATAATTCATGAATGAATAAATGCATGCATCTATGAAATTATTCTTATGTTTAATTATTAAATCCTAGTTTTGATTTATAATTGAAATAAGATAAATTACCAAAAGAGGCCACTTTTTCAAGTGTGGTCCATTTTTAAGACTCTTTTCTCATCTCTTTCCCAAAAGAGTCATGCTCAACTGCTCGACTCAATTATTTTTATGACACTTGTCAATACAAGTACACGAGTTAGGTGGCATGCTTTCTACTTTTTGCTTAAATGACAATTTTACCCTTATCTGTCCATAACCACCACCACCACCGCTGCTCAACTGCTCGACTACTACTGCTCAACTGCTCGACCACCACTGCTCAACCACAAAAATTACCAGTCCATAACCACCACCACCGCTACTCAACTGCTCGACTACCACTACTCAACTGCTCAACCACAGCTGCTCAACCACAAAAATCCATCTCCAACATAACTTTACTTAATATTGGTACAATTAATATGGGTGTCATTTGTTATAAATCAAATAAAAAACAATTAATAACTGTGCAAACACCTTAATCTAAATAATAACAACATAAATAAAACTAGGAAAAAATTGAACCTTTTTACAAATAAATTCAGTTCACACTTGAGGCTTTCATTTATGTTTCTTTGAAACTTACGCTTTTGGATCTTTTAGGTACAAAGTCAAACTTGTCAACTTAGACCAGAGGGTTGAAACAGTAGTAGTAAACCTTGACCGTCCAACAAAAAATTGGAAAAAGAAACAATCCGGACCAAGATGAGCCGTCCAAAATTCAGAATCGATCAGAGAAACAAAAGAAAAGAGAAGAGAGGTTGAAATTTCGATTTTGATTTTTTATAATAATGGGAAACAAATCACCATTCAAATCAAACATCACCAAATCACCATTCAATCAAACATCAATAAATCCAGTGAAGATGATGGTTGTTGGCCGGATCGGTGCCGGATCTACTGGCCGGATCTTGCCGGCAATCACCTTACTGGAAAGGACTTCACCGAGGCATTTGACGCAACTTGTTTCCCTCTTACTCTCTTCTGAAGTTCCTTTGATCCTGGTGCCGGATCGGGAGAGATGAAATGATATATTTGCCAGATCTGTAGATCTGTTAGGTATAGAGGGAGACATGAAAGAGAAAGGTATTTATATATGTGGGTAAAATTGTCATTTAAGCAAAAAGTAAAAAGCATGCCACCTAACTCGTGTACTTGTATTGACAAGTGTCATAAAAATAATGGAGTTGAGCAGCTGAGCAGTTGAGCATGGCTCTTTTGGGAAAGAGATGAGAAAAGAGTCTTAAAAATGGACCACACTTGGAAAAGTGGCCTCTTTTGGTAATTTTCTCTAAATTTTAAGTATTCCTGAAAGCTAGTGGGAGTATTATGTTAAGGTTTTTAAATCTTATTTGTTGTATAACATATAGGAAGTAACATTCCTTGTAAGCTAAATGTTAAGTCTTAGATTGGAATGAAACTTCATTTGTAAGATTTAAAGCTTAAAACATACAATCTTGGAATATATGTTTATTGTTAATAAACATGTGCGGTAAAATAAATGATTCTAATAATACATGATATATCATTTGGGAAATGGATACATATTTTTGACAAGATAGAACATAAATGAAATCTGAGTTTGAACCGTAGATTTATCATGTCATGTATTCAAATTGGTGTATCATTCTTGAATGACAGATGATTTGACAACTTGAATGATAGATGATTTGACAACATTGATATCTAACTAAAAGTTATTAGATAACTTGTGTAATGAATATTCTAATAGAATTACATCCTCAGCCTGGAATTGCTCCTAGATTCTATGGATGAACAATATGTCAATTGTTGTGCAAGTTGTCATCGGCTACAAACTTGAAAGTTTGAAAGGCATCAAACATTACACAATAAGATATTAAATTTTACGGAGTTTTAATGGGCATATTGTTGTTTGTATACAATGTTGCTGGTTTTAATTGAGGTGACACTCAATACTAGTCATGGTAGGATTTCATCCTTGTTAATGGCCATGTGAACTAGTTGTGCTACTAAGAGCGCAGTTGCATTACACATTAAAGGAATAAGAATACTTTAAACTTTTAAATGTTTGAAAGTTTAAATTGTCATAAAATTGGTGATAGAGGATGTCACACACTTTATGAATTATTATGTGAATTGGTGAATGCACACATACAAGAACTTCACTAATTGAATTCTTGAAATAAGTATTCTCAAAATTACGATAGATCAAGTTGGTTGATTTATGCCTTGTCAACAAGTGTGATTGTCATTGCTTGAGGCATAATTCATCAACTGGAACTTTCATGCATTGATTTATTTAGTATTTGGATAAGGGATGTTAAACAATTGTTATAATAAATCAAATACTTGATATGTTTGATTTTATAATATATTGTATCCTATATTTGCATGTTTAATCCGTGAATTAATTCATTTATTCTAAATCGTCCTTGTCAATAATGATATGGGAGTATCATTAAATTAAGACAAATATGAGTGATTTGGTAGAATATACTTAAAAGTATATTGATGAGAAAGCATACCAATTTCAGATGATATTCAATGAATTGAATATAGGACTTATCCGAACTACATAATTTACTTTATGGATATTGTTATATGTAAATTGTGAATAGTTATCCTCAGACTTGAGATACCAGATAAGTGTCATAAATGTAGTGCATTTCTGTGGAACAACTTAACACTATACGTAACTGGTAGTCATAAGGATTGTTTTCAGAAGTGTTGCAAAGTTTGTGGGTTAGTCTTGTAGTCAAGATATAATTTGTTCTTTCAAATTTATTTGGAGTTTAGTACTGCTGGGCCCCTCGTAGGGTTGACAAGATGTTTGTGCGGCCGCACCCAAAATCTCCCCTGAATATGTTCAGAAGATTTGGTAATCATGGTCAATCACTTATAACGAGAAACAGAATGGTTGAATAAAGAATGACTTAATTCCATATCTTTATTTAACGTGGTATTAGAAACAAAAGGATAATAATAATGAGAAATCATTAAAAGGTTTTCCAGGAGCCTTACTCGAGTTGTACTAGAGGCATCGAAGTGTTGCTAGACGCTAACCGATGTGATCACTTTATTAATATATATCCAAGTGGGAGCTGTTAGTTTTATGGATATAAATTAGTATTCGTGAGTTAGGGTCGAACTCGAGACCACGGGATTGCACGCTTTACGTATGAGAATTAAAGTTAATAATTAAATGTAAAATGTTATATTTATTTTTATTACATGAAATATATAACGGACGTTAAGTTAATTAAGTATAATGGACTAACGATCGTTAAATTTTATTGGAAGGACTAAATTATAAAATAGATATTGGGAAGGTTCCGGAATTCTTGGGGAGTACTCAAACCGATCGGCTAAGGGGTTCCAAAGCCTAATCCATTGCTAACTTGGTCACCAAGTTACTTTGGGTATAAATACAAGGCCTAGGGTCTTTGTATTCCATATCTCTTGTACTCATTGTCTAAACCCTAAAATTGTTTTGTGTGTGTTTCTTATTCCAACCGATCGTACACCTCAAGTAGGGTGTCGATACTTTTGTTTTTCTAAAACAAAATATTTTGTGTGATTAAAACTAGCATTACTTTAATTTGATTTAGTGCGTGTGTACAAGAACGTGGTACTAACATACTTTTGTTGGTATCTTGGATTGAATTACAAAATCGGTAAGGGGTAATTCTTATAATCCTATAAACCCTAATTAGAGTTCATCGCTTGCTAGTTTTGTGGAATTGATTCTTGTTCGGCTAGAATAAAAAATGTACGCATACTTTATGTTTATGTTAGTTAATTATTCATTATTCGTTCCTATAAGCTTCCGCATGTTTCTTTGATGTTTTATGTGTTTTATATATCATAATCATGTTATATAATTCCAACATAATCAAAAGTGATATAATATTGATGTGCACACAAGAGAAGCTCGACACTTTTGACCTCCCTAACCACCCCTACAGATATATCCTCGCCCTGTATAACTGTCTCTAATCAATTTATTGGAGATAAATATGTACCTAAATGTTCCAGTTTCGACCCATTTACTTTTGAGCGGGTTGATGGGGGTTCTTTTTAACGGGTCAAATGATTCGAACAGAACAAATATATTAAAACTGTACTTTTATTCATACAACATGCTAAATCGAACTTGTAATCATATGTAGCACAAAATTTACTTCGTAAGAGGTAACACAACTGTGCTTCGGGTAAACCATACCTGACCATTATCAATCCGTACAAAAATTACCCATCTTGACCCATTAAACAACCTGCCAGACCCGCCCATTTTGCCACCTCTAATCTATAGTCATGGAGAGATTAATTCACTTCTGTACAAACTTACACCTCGTGGATAATTCCGGTAGAGATCTTCCAAACAGCCCGTAAAAACCCCATCTTCTCCTGGACAACAAGCATCTGTCAACACAAAAAACCATTTAGTCAACTGATTTAGAAAAAATTATATATATTTTGAGTCGAACTGGGATATTTTCAGCTGCATGCTTAGTTAAAAAATTAGAAAATGGATAAGGGCATTTCTTAGAGACACCAGAAAAGGAGAGACACCCCATTAGGCACATGACTTTCACCTTTTATGTTGTTTATCTATAATTTGGTGTGTACTGTAAACTTTTACCATAGAAAAACAAACATACCCTTCATTTACCATGTGATGATCAACTCACATGGCCCTTTTATGTTGTTTATCTATTATTTGATGTGTACTGTAAACTTTTACCTTAGAAAAACAAACATACCCTTCATTTACCATGTGATGATGACAACTCACATGACCCAAGTAAATGATCTTATCAATAACAATTAAGATCACGTCACTACAACAAAATAGCCAACTTTTCACACTTTTTAAAGCATATTTTCACACTTAAAAGTGTGTAGAGTTAAAAAGTTCACACTTAGTTTGTGTGTGAACCATATGGGTGTAGCAAATAACTTCACACTTCTAAATGTGAAGATTTATAAAAAGTTCACATTTTTAAGTGTGATGATTTTGAAAGAATTCTTCACACTTTCAAGTGTGATGATTTTAAAACAATTCTTCACACTTTTAAGTGTGAGCTTTTAATTCTTCACACTTTTAAGTATGATATTTTATAACAATTCTTCACACTTTTAAGTGTGAGCTTTTAATTCTTCGCACTTAAAAGTGTGAAGAATTTGAAACAATTCACAACAACAAAAAATTGCCTTTAGTGACGACAAGGTTTTGTCACTAACAGTCTATAAGTCATCACTATGCAGTTTAGTGACATAAATTAGGGTCGCCACTAGTCGTCACTATAGATTCATCACAAATTATATTAGTGACAACATACAAAACTCGACGTTACATATACAAAAAAAAAACTTAAAATATTGTAATAATAGAAACTTAAAATAACTTCCATTTCTTTAATGCAATCAATACAAGCACGTCTCTAATATCAACAGAATATCACTAAATACACTTATCGACATGAGAGATATAAAAAACAAACTTCAATATGTTCGTGACCAAATTTACTTGACTTCTGTAATAGACATCCTTCAACATGTAAGAAATTTAAACGAGAACCTGATTGTTGCTTGTGAGAGTCTTCTGTCGCTTCTCTTAATTTAGACAGTATCGGGGTCACTGCAGATGCCCGCCCGTAGGGCCAGGCCTGCTTCCCGCCCGAATGAACCACTCACTAGCTGTTGGACACATTCTGTTGCAAATCAGATTTGTCCTTTATGCGTGTGAGATCTGGTCCAATGGACTGGACTGCACAAAAAATAGATGTCTTATTTCGATTCACAGATTACCATTTTCATAAAAATGCATACCTGTTTGGTTTTCTGAGACATTGGATTTATTAAGTGTCTCATTTTGCATCCTCCTGACCAAAGTGAACACCAAAATAGTAAGATAAAGTTTTTGCACCAAAGTTTCTTGTATACAATGACAATATGAAAAATATGTCACATTTTTGGTGCAATTAACCTTAAAAATATGTCATCTGATAATCAGTGTTGTTGCAACTAAAACCTGTTTGATTATTGACTATTAGTAAATCAGACAGGCTAGACAAAGACTAAAAACTAAATATTACGACTTGAATTTGCCATAAACAAATAAATAGTTTTAAAATGCACAGCCCAACACCCCCTAATTTTTGGAAAGATCAAATAAAAACAGTATATCATAACTCATGTAATGCTAGTGCAAACTAATAGGCTGATAGAAAGTAAAGCCATTTTCCGACTCTACCTCAGTTCTGAGTATGACCTATGTTCAACTGATAAAATTACAAAAGTGTTTTTAAGCAGTAAAATGCTTTTAACTACTCAATTTGGGGTATATTAAATATATTGATAGAGAAGATCAACACATTATAAAGTCATCTTCTAGTCATATACTTCTCCCTCTATATATGTGGAACATATGCTGATGTTAATTGAGAAATAAGTCTATAATAGCTCAGAAGGTGCAAGTATTATAATAACAACTAACGCAAATCGACAAGAATACTTACTGGTAGTTGCAATTGATATAACTCCATCTGCATATGATAGAAAAGCTACATATCAGTTATTTATGGTACATTGAAAGAGATCAAGTTATGATAGATTTTCAAGATAGCGGATTTTATTTAGGGTTCAAATAGTTTTGTGGATTTAACTGAATAGAACCATCACACTCTCATAGAAAATCAAATTTCATGGTTACGTTTAGCAGAATCTTTTTCTAAAAGTTATAAAAAATCTATTGCAGAACTAGCAGGATCTTACAGATGCAGTACTTTGTGTTGATCCAAGCTACCAGTTTGCATAAAAATCTATGATGTGTTTCATTTCTGATTCAAATACAAGTCATTTTTACCCATAAACATCGTAACCAAAATAAGGCCAAAATCAATGGTTCTTAACCTCTAGTTAACAATATAACTCAATAATTAGTCCTTTCAATTCATTGCAAGCCCTAGTCCAATTAACCATATATTCTTTGAGATCTTGAAAATATAAAGCCGAATCAAGTTCTTACTCTGTATCATATTCAATCATTATATAGCCTAATATAACTAGCGACACTATGCAATATTAGCATTACAGTTTAGGCAACTTACTAGGAATGAACGAATCTCGTCTTTCATGTCAGCAATTCC
The DNA here is from genome assembly GCA_910596185.1 of Chrysanthemum makinoi. Classification (NCBI taxonomy): domain Eukaryota; kingdom Viridiplantae; phylum Streptophyta; class Magnoliopsida; order Asterales; family Asteraceae; genus Chrysanthemum; species Chrysanthemum makinoi. The sequence continues at coordinate 298,683,038 of OU343225.1, forward strand.
TGAAAGTATTTCTGCATGCCCAAGATTGCTGAGAAAATTCAACTCAGCCCCTTCTTGTTGCTGCATTTTCTCGCCCCTCTTCTGTTTAGCCAAAGAGAAGTGATATGTATAACACCAAAAGTGATGCGCAAATGGCAAACTACCAATATTTTGTCTAAACTAACCCCTTCATAATGAATGGTACTAAATTTTGTCTAAACTTCAATACGAATGGTACTAAGTACTAACTTTTAAACAAGTGTTGCATGGTTGTCACCAGCTCATGTCGTCAGATGCCTCTTCAAGTTCTCTAACGAGCTAAAACCCGACATGCACATGGCGAGATATTTTTTCACGCAATGTCAACCAAGACATTCCAAAGTTACTAACCGAGTCCCAAAACCTGGAATAACATATACGTTAACCTATAAACATTTTTTGGAACGCCTTTTTGATACGTTCAAAAACCGTACCAAAATCTAGAGAAAAGTCCTTTGATACGGTTCATTTAAAAACCGTACCAAAAGCCCCTAAAAACCATTGCTAAAGCTATTTTTTAGTAGCGTAAATATTAACTGATTGTTAAGCAAATAGACTAAAATTTATTCTTTACTTAAAATACCCTCGTTGGCAATCACCAATACCAGAAGAAAAAAATACACATCAGAAGCTAGCTTATTTTATTCCTAAACCAAGTATTATCAGCATATAAAACCATAAGGTCTGAAGTCACAAACAGGATTCTTGCAAGCTCGACTCAGTATAGACTTTCGGGGATAGTCGATTCAAACAAAACTACTACTATGACTAGTTGCTAGCTGAAGCAAAAGTTTTTAACTTAGTAAAAACATCCAAAACCTACTAATTACTAATATGAAAACTTCATTGCTTGACTCACTAAATACAAGCATACAGTCTAATTTGCCACTAATTTTCATAACTTACACCTAATTTACTTATTCGATCAACTACTCACCAAAATTAACATCAATTTCAACATGTTTCGATATCAAAACAAAACGCACTAAATGCGCTAACAAATTTCAATGAAATTAACAACCGTTGCGCATATACATCCCTATCAACAAAGCGCACTAAAAATACAAACAGATCATCATAGCCTTCAGTGGACAGGACTAATCACCAAAACTAACACACACACACACACACACACACACACACACACACACACACACACACACACACACACACACACACTTACCTAACTGTGTAAATCAACAATTTGCAAAAATATGAATAACAGTTTAGTAAGTATATACCTGAGAGTGATGGATCTGAAACTTATCGAACCTATCGATCAAAACCACAAAATCTCCTTCTTCACCTCACGATTAACGTATATGAATCTCCAATGATCGATCGATTGGTGAGATTTTTATTCAAGTTAGGGTTTACCGATCGGTATGATTTTGATTTGATTCAATGTTTTTTGATGGATAAAATTGATGAATGAATTGAAATTATAAATTGGAAGTTTTGATCTAATCACAAAATCTACTGTGAAGGTGTTGTTAATAGTTTTTTGTTTTTTTATTTGTCATAATTTTTTTTGGTTATTTTTTTTTTTTATATATACAAAAGAAAACATCACAATAGTTAAAGCGTGAGCTTTTCTCAAAATAAAAGTATGCTTCAGTTTTTTACATTTTAAAAGGGTGACAATATATATTATTTTTCACACATAAAAGCGTGAGAATTTCTTCTGCTTCTTCACACTAAAAAGTGTAAACAAATAATTACTAAATAACATCACATTTTTAAGTGTAAACTTTGGTTTTCACACTTAAAAGTGTGAAGTTTTTTGTTATATCACATTTATAAGTGTGAATAACTTTTGCACACTTATAAGTGTGCATATCTTAAAAAGAAAAGTTCACAGTTCATAGAGCGTGAAGAAAAAAGTGTGTACAAATGGTAAATTTGTTGTAGTGCGTGCTTGATTGTTAAATAACATTTTTAATGTTAACTACAACATGAATGTGTTAAACAGCCAGCTGAACCCGCCTATAGGACTAGACACTTGAAATTTCAGATATAATAACGAAATATTATAACTGTTTTTTGGAATAATGATGGCAACAGAAACATACCTCTCGCTTATCATTTAAGACTATAGCACCAACACGAGCTATATGGGAAGCATTTCCAGGGATGGGATTTTTCGTTTCAGGAATCTAGTAGAGGAGCATCAGGTAACTGGGTTCAGCATGATGGTACCAGAAACCTTCCTGCAATAGCGTAAGCATTTCAGAAACAGAAATATTACAGATAACTAATATATTAAGTCCGATTAAAAAACTATCATTAAAATGAAGATATATTTTCCTAATGAAACAATTATAAAAGGTTAAGACTAAGTAATGGCTACTTTTAACCGCCTCAATCCGACTCAATTTTGGCTTAAATTATTCTTAATTTCAGGTATCATCCGTTAGCATAAAAATTAAAAATAATACCCCAAATCAAATAACATTTACATAAGCCGGTCGAAACTGCCACTCCTACTTTCTATCATAAATTTATCCAACAGTCACCAGACAGAAGTATCACATAGCTAACCTTATAGTTGCAAAATTTTGTAAAGTTGAATATACATTTTTGATAATCTTCAAAGAGAGTTACCAAAAATAAAACACCTAGTTATACATGTTCAAATTATATACTGTATTTACTTTTTTCAACATGTATATGTACTTCAAGCATTCAATCAGAAGCTAGCTTGTCCAACAAATAATTCAACTATTAGCGGCACTTTAACTCAACACTATCAATTTCTACGTACCAAATTTTATTATTTTAACTACCTATAACGGTTATTTTTCATTTTCTTTTTCTAACTAGTTCGATAACAACTAACCAGAAAGTATACAACTAGTTTTCTTTGCGAAAACACCCCAATCATTTGAATACTTAATTAGTTACCAAAAAGACTTGTATTTTAGTGATATCTCATATTACATAAGAATACCACACAACCAAAGATTGTGCGATAAAGTCATGTACACTAAATTTGAGATAGATTTGTGAGTATATATAATGAGATAGTTAGTTATCTTTCAAAAAGAAAATACCTACTATTAATTGGCAACAACATACGCCTTAACCACTTAGAGATGTCTTAATGGCAAAAGGGTTGTAACTATCACATTAAAATGTGTGAAGTCTCAAGTTCAATTACTGATATATGCAAACAATTCTAAAGTTGACACGCTAACTTCTTGAAAATAGAAGGCATTACTTCATCTAGTCTATGTGGCCCTGAGTTTTAAACCCCATAAATAAATCAGCTAAAATATCAATAACCATGAGTCGAGCTCGAACTTAAGCACTATTATTAGAGGATTAATCTTTTAACACTTTAACTAAATCCAAAATATCTACAACTCATACTCTTTCATAGTCACCATTGTGTTACTGACTATGACATTTAGGAAAGTATTACTCCTTTGTTATTGAATGATGAGAGTACTATTTCCAAAACTAGAAAGAAAAAAGCAAACCACGCTACGTAGAAAAAAGTAAAGGTGGAGTAGATTGGAGAGTACATATCCACTTAGGGGTGTTGATCGGTTCGGTTATCGGGTTGTTCGGTTAGTTCGGTTCGGTTAATTCGGTTAAAAAAAAATTTAGGTCAACCCGAGAACCGAACCGAACCGAATTCAAATTCGGTTTTCGGTTCGGTTCGGTTCGGTTGAATTCTAATTCGGTTCGGTTCTTGGGTTGACCCGAATAACCAGAAATTCACTATTTTTTTTTTTAAAAATTAATAATTACATAAATATTTAGTAAAAAAATATATTTCAAGCATAAAAATTGTTTTATTATATTATGATAACCTTTTAATAGTATTTATTTATATATAAATATACATAAAAATATATAAATATATAAAAAATATATATATTTATATAAATTCGGTTTTCGGTTCAAACTGCCAAACCCATATCCAACCCGAGAACCGAATTTGTAGTTCGGTTCGGTTTGGTTTTAACAAATTCGGTTCGGTTATTAGTTCGGTTCGGTTTGGTTTCGGTTTTTTCGCTCACCCCTATATCCACTTTATTCACATATGGCGTGAGTATCTCATCCAACGTGGTTTGTCTTCTTCCACCGTCAATCTAACTTTCCTAAATATTAATCCAAGTTATAGAAAGAATGCTATAGGCTTCCTTATAACGTTTTTTTATATGTTGTGGATATTAATATTTTGTTACAATAGTCCTAAAATAGCAAAACAAAATTCATGTTGTCCTAATCTTCCATGTGTATATTTGCCAAAAAAATGTAAAGAAAGATAAGAAACGAAGAAATGAGGTTCTCACATGCATCACAATTTATTTTCCTTATCATTTTTGGAATGTACATGTTACAATTGTTTTAACATGATAAAACATGCACATTGTAAAATCACTATAGGTGTTAGTTTTCGAGAAATGGCATGATTTATAGTGGAGTTTGTTGATTCCTCGTTTGCTTAATTAACTAGTTAAAATATTTAGTTAAAAGGTTAATGTTTAACTTGCTTATGTGATCTCATTTAATGGGTACGTTTGGTGTAAGAGGCCGGGGTTAGAGCTCGAGTTGTGCCTTATATTATAAGCCGAAAATAGAATTTTTATTTTCATAAACTTGTTTGGCAAGTTAGTTTAAGTTGAGGCTTATTATTGTAAAATTACTAAAAATGATATATAATTAAATTAACATATGTATATATTAGATATTTTTATGAGTAATTAAGTAATTTGGTATCAACGAGGCTTATATTTGAGGCTTATAAAAATTTTAGCTTCATTTTTGGGGCTGGGGGCTTATGGCTGGGGCTTCGGCTTATAATATCAAAAGCCCTCCTATAAGTTTCTACGTCAAACGAGGCTTATAAAAGGCTAATTTAAGCCCCATAAACCCCTTAGCCAAACACAACCTATGTAGTTAACCCCTTAGCCCCATAAGCCCCTAAGCCCCATACTCTCCACAAATGAGAGCTCACATGTTGAAACTGAGTCATCAGGAGGTAAACCCCCAGGTTTTGAAAATATTGTCAAGGAGGATGATATACTGCATTCGGTCCCTATAAAGGAAAATTCGGCGGTTAACTCAAAGAAGGAAGAAAAAAAGGCTAGTGATTCTGATGTTTCTATCCCCCCTGGATTTGAAACTTTTTTTAAAAGAGACAACGAGTGTTCGAATTCCTCATCCAGATCAAAAGGTAATTCATGTTCAACTTCTTTTGGTAATCATAAATTTAAAGATAGAAAAGGTTTCTCGTTTATTGATGAGATGAGTAGGATGATTGAGGTGGGCGATGCTTTGGGATATGATGTAAAAGGTTGCAAACGTTCTCTAAGGAAGATGATTAATGGGATAGGTGCTTCATTGGTGGATAAATGAATATTTTGTCGATTAATATACGTGGTTCCAAGATGAGAAAGAAACGTGTGTGGATAAAGGAGTTATGTTTCAAACACAATGTTCATTTCCTTGGTGTTCAAGAATCTAAGATGACAAAATTGGAACTTTTCCAGCTTAAATCTATGAGGTGAAATTTTAATTTTGACTATGCTTATAGTATGGCTAGGGGTAGATCCGGGGCATTATTACTATGACCCCAAATGTCTTCACGAAAAACAGAATTTGGTGTAACGATAATTACGTTATTGTGGAAGGAAAATGGAAGAATTCGGCTGAGGATTATTTTCTTATTAATGTGTATGGTTCGCAACAACAACCTGAAAAATCCATTCTATGGGATTTACTTCGTTCGTTTATTCAGAACCACCAAGGAAACTTCATTCTTTTTGGTGATCTCAACGAAGTTAGATGCGAGACAGAAAGATTTGGCTCCAATTTCTCTAGTAGCGATGCATCGATTTTTAACGCTTTTATTCAAGATGTCGGTCTAGTTGATCTCCCTATGGGAGGAAAAATGTTCACTTGGATGAATCAATCCGGTTCCAAACTAAGTAAATTAGACCGGTTCCTCATCTCTAATAATGTTCTTCTCGCTCTTTCAAGTCTGCAAGTGATCGTGCTTGATAGGGTTTGGTCAGATCACAACCCTATTCTTCTTCATTGTCAGAAAAACGACTTTGGCCCTACCCCGTTTAAAGTTTATCATTCTTGGTTTCATCGAAGTGATTTCAATAACGTTGTAAAAGATGATGGTCCCTTTCTTCCGCTCCACGCAAAAATCAAAGGCCTCAAATTGCATCTCAAGACTTGGGCCTCCCAAACTAAAGATAATAAAGCAAGCAGAAAAATTTCTATCATGGCTTTACTTAAGAACTTAGACAAAAAGATAGACGCGGGTCAAGCAAGTGAAGATGACCGAATGCTTCGTGTTAACACTTGGCATGAGCTCGATAACTTAGAGAAGCTGGCCTCTATGGATTTAATCCAAAAAGCTCAAATCAGATGGGACGTGGAAGGGGACGAAAACTCCAAATTTTTTCATGGCATTATTAACTCAAAAAGGAAATCACAATCGATCCAAGGTATCCTTTAGGAGGGAGTTTTGGATTTTTGATCCAGGTGCCATTAAGATGGCTTTTCTAAAATTTTATAAAGAGAAATTCTCTTGCCATGATTCTCCTGTGATTTTACCCTCCATGTCGTCTGCTAAGCGCGTAAGTGATTCGGATCGTCATCTTTTAGATCCATGGTCTCTTTGGAGGAAATAAAAAATGCGGTTTGGGATTGTGGTAGCCAAAAAGCTCCGGGTCCAGATGGATTCTCTTTTTTGTTTATCAAAAAATACTGGGACATCATGAAGGTCGATATCCAGAACTTTGTTGTGAGGTTCTTCTCTTCTAGTTCATTCCCTCCTGGTACGAATTCTTCCGTTTTTACTTTAATCCCAAAGGTGTCTAATCCTCTTTATATTAAAGATTTTAGACCTATATCTCTTATCGGTTTCCAGTACAAGATTGTTGCGAAAATCCTAGCAAACAGACTTTCCAAGGTAATGGATTCGATCATTAGTAAAAAACAATCGGCTTTTATTTCAGGTCGCCAAATTCTCGATGGTCCTCTCATTCTAAGCGAGGTTATTGAATGGTATAAGAAAAAAATAAGAAGATGTTACTATTTAAAGTCGATTTCGAAAAAGCCTTTGATTTCGTAAGTTGGCGTTTCCTTGATCATGTTATGGATAGATTATGTTTTAGTAGTACTTGGCGTAAATGGATTATGGTTGGTTTAATGTCTTCAAGGGCTTCCATCCTTGTCAATGGAAGTCCTACGTCGGAGTTCTCTTTAAATAGAGGATTGAGGCAAGGAGATCCTTTGTCTCCTTTCTTATTCATCATAGTTATGGAAGGCCTTCACATTGCTCTTAAGGACGGGTTGTCGGCAAATCTTTTCCAAGGTGTTCAGATCGGGTCCTCGGAAATCCGGCTTTCACATTTATTTTATGCCGATGATGTTATTATTCTTTCCGAATGGAACCAATGTGATATGGACAACATCATCCGTATCCTCAATGTTTTCTACCTTGCTTCAGGCTTGAAAATCAATATCTCTAAGTCAAATCTATATGGCGTGGGGGTTTCTTCCAATGAAATAGAGAGTATGGCAGTATGTACCGGATGCTCAACTAGCAATCTTCTTTCTCCTATCTTGGTTTCCCAATCGGCTCGAACATGAACCGTATATCCAATTGGAATAGCTTGATCGACCGCTTCAAAAATAGACTATCAGGTTGGAAGGAAAACATGTTATCTTCAGGTGGTCGCTTAACTCTTATCAAATCGGTGTTAGGAAGCCTTGGTATCTATTACTTCTCCATCTTTAAAGTTCCTGAAGCTGTTCTTAAGGTTCTTGAAAGTCTCCGTGCCTCGTTTTTTTGGGGCGCTACAGGTGACTCTAGGAAGCTTGCTTGGATCAAGTGGTCTAACATTTTAGCTTCTCTTGATAAAGGCGGTTTAGGAGTGGGAAGTTTAAAAGCTTTCAACACCTCCTTGCTTCTAAAATGGAGATGGCGTTTGCTTAATAACCCATCCGCTCTTTGGGTTGAGGTCTTAAAATCGATTCATGGCAATGATGCTGGTATTGAGCTAAAAGGATGCCAAACCAATGGTCTTTGGGCTCGTATAGTTGGTACGATATATCATCTACATTCAAGTGGCTACGTCCCTTTGAACTCTATTCGTTATCAGGTTGGTGATGGATCTATGATACGCTTTTGGAAAGATACTTGGTTGGGTGATGCCCCTCTTTGTTCTCGCTTTAACAGGTTATTTCACCTAGAGAAGAATCAAAATTGCCTTATTAGAGATAGAATCGTTAATGGTCTTTGGACGTGGGATTGGCGTCGTCCTGTAAACGGTGGGAGAGCTCTTGTAGATCTTAATATCCTTCTCATGGATATTGGTTCGTTGAATGTTGAGGCCGATAGGGATTGTGTCGTCTCCTCACTTTCTACTGATGGTTCTTATTCAGTAAGTTTCATTCGGAAACACATTGATAATTGCATGATCGCTAATTCCCTCCCATGCACAATATGGTGTAAGATTATCCCTCGGAAGGTTAACATTTTCATGTGACGTATGCTTCTTGATAGACTTCCGCATCGTCTTAACCTTTCATCTCGTGGTTTGGATATTGATTCGATATTATGTCCCGTATGTTCCGAGCACGTTGAGTCCAATACTCATGCCTTTTTCTCTTGTAGTGCAGCTTCCAATATTTGGAGGCTTGTTCATGGTTGGTGTGAGCTTAAAATCCCGACGTTATCTTCCTGTGATGATTGGGACTTATGGTTCACCTCGTGGAAAGCTTCAAAGGACGAAAAAGACCGAGCTTATGTCATCTTCGCGGCCACTTGTTGGATGCTTTGGCGTTTTAGGAATAATCACATTTTCAATTCTCAAGTCATGAGAAAATGTGAAGTTTTTGATAACATTCAATGTTTTTCTTTTTCTTGATTAAAATCTAGAGGAAAGAAATGTATTAGTTTGACCAACCGGATTAAATCGCCTTTGTAATTTCTAGCTCCTTGCTAGTTTTTTTCTAAATATATGCCGCCGTTCAAAAAAAAACAACCTATATATTTAGTCGTTAATGTGCCTGATGACTTTTGGTCAAGTCGTATACGTAAGATTTTAAGATTGTGAATCTTTAACCAAGTACTGTTGGTTTAAGTTACAACCGAAACAAGTTTCAAATTAAATAATAAATTAAATAATATGTGAGCCGGTAATAATGATTTCCTGATAGAATAAATACAAACAAACAAAAAAATTGGAACAATAAAAATATAATAAAACTAGCAAGCAACTAGAAAAAATTACATATATCAAGCAATGACAGGATTTTGTAACGGCCTCAGGACATCCTACAATTCTTCCGATTACAAAGCCAAAAAAGTATTTAGTAAGGGTTATGGTACAAAAAAGTTATTAAAGTGTCCTGAAAATTTGTCCTAAGTTACTAAAGTTTCATTTTGATCACTTAGGTTACTGAACTTTTGGAAGCTTACACTTCGATAAATTCAGCGTTAGTCCGAGTAACCCGAATGTATATTTTTAGATAAGTTCGGTAACCTGAGTGAACAAAGTTTCAAAGTTTAATAACCTGGACATATATTTTTATAAGTTCAGTAACCTGAGTGAACAAAGTTTCAAAGTTTAGTAACCTGGGTGAACAAAGTAAAACTTTAGTAACGTAGGACCAATTTTTAAAAAACTTTAGTAACTTTTTTGTACCATAACTCAAAATTGTAAAAACTTGATATTCATTGGTGCTCGAAGATAATATGTGTTTTTATATTTTTGTTGGTTATAACGTAGTTTATTATAAATATCAGACTTAAATTGGCACCACCGTAATACACGAGAACCTAATTACTCGTTAATTTACAAAACACAATATTTATGGATTTAAGATCATTTTAGGAAAAAAGATTTTTTACATATCAAGGGATTAATCTCCACCCTCCATTTTATTTGATCTAATGGATGAGATTAATCCCAACAATTTAAAAAACCCACTTTCATCATTTTTTTCAAATATTAATATCTTTCAAACCGTTAATCGTTAAGCGAAAAAAATATATCATTGCGACGAGCATTTAATTATCTTTCTATAGATAGACACTTTGATATACTTTCGACCAAAAAAAAAAAAAAAAAAACGTATTTTTTACGTTTTTTTTTTTTTTTCGTTTTTTTACGTTACTGAAATTTGCATTAAAAAATCATATATGATAAAACACTAATTTGAATATCACATGTGATATTAGTGTTAAATCATATATGATATGTAATATCACATGTGATACAAGTGTAATAGCATATATGATATGTAATATCACATGTGATATTAGTGTAATATCACATATGATATTACATATCATATATGATTTAACACTAATATCACATGTGATATTCAACTTAGTGTTTTATCATATATGATTTTTTTCATGCAAATTTCAGTAACGTAAAAAAATGAAAAAAATACCAAAAAACGTGAAAAAAACGATTTTTTTTCTTTTTTCGAAAGTATATCAAAGTGCCCGTCTATAGAAAGATAATTAAATGCTCGTCGCGACGGTGTAAATATTTTCGCTTAACGATTAACGGTTTAAGGGATATTTAAATTATAAAAAATAGATGAAATAATAAAATGATTTTAATCTCAGCCATTGATTACTTTTTAAATAGATGTTGGAGATGAGTCTCTTGGTATGTGAGAAAAGTTTGTTATGTAAAATAACTCTCATCATATTTATGATCTTATATCTTTCGATCTCAAATTTTTAAATTCAAACGAAATCTAAATCAAAACCCAATTTTGAACCCGGCTACATATTGTTTATCATTCTCTTAAAACTGTTTATTTTCTTTACCAAAAAGTAACCAACATATTACTAATAGTTTTAGAAAGAAATACCAAACAACCCTTACCGGTTACTAGAGCTTAAACATTTATCTTGCCTTTGATTTTCATTAGTAAAGTAAGAATTAATGTGTGTCATGTCACATCTTTTATGTCTTGTAAGTAAGGGTGAGCAAACGGACCGGCCGGACCGGACCGACCGAAGGACCGACCGGACCGACACGGACCGAGACCGGACCGACCACATTCGGTCTGGTCCGCGGTCTCGGCTTTTGGGCAAATCGGTCCTCGGTCCGGTCCGGACCAAAACCGACGAAAAACCGACGAATTGGGCCGTTTTGGACCGGACCGACCGAAGACCGAGACCGGACCGACCGGACCGAGACCGGACCGACCAAATTCGGTCCGGTCTCGGTCTTGGCTTTTGGCCGAACTCGGTTTTCGGTCCGGTCCGGTCCTGGCCGGTCCGGTCCGGTTTTCAGCCTATGCACACCCCTACTTGTAAGTATTAGTCATTTAAATATCTAATGAAGTTTTGTTTCTTTTCTTTACAAATCGTCCCTGTGGTTTGCCCAGATTGCAAGCGGCGTCCCTGTAGCGAAACTTTGTGATCATTTTGGTCCCTGATTTTAACTAGCGTTAAATGAATTCCGTTAGAAGTTACACATTTAGCCCTTTTAACCAATGATCGTTGCAGCGTCCATCCTTTAAACCACAGGGACGATTTATGCAATTACACCGTTATTCCTCTACAAAAACAATTGCACCGTTAGTCCTTAATACATAATTTCAATTAAAATAATTGCACCGTCAGTCCTTTATACATAACCTAAGTTAGTCCCACCACCACCATAACTACTCACCACCGCCACCCACTGCCACAACCCACTACCACCACCACCAATACCCACCGCCATTCACCACCACCACCACACAACACCACTGCCACCAGTTACCACAACCAATCACCGCCGCCACTCACGTCTACCACCACCACAACCAATCACCACCGCCACCAACCACCACCACCACTTACAACCACCACCACCCAACACCACCAATCACCACACACAAAAAAAGTCAAAAAAATTTGTAAAAAAAATCTTCAAAAAAAATTTTTTGATTTTTTTTCAAAATTTTCTATATTTCAAAATAATTTTTTTTTTCAAAAAAAAAATTTGAAATATTTTTTTCCAAATTTTTGTTCTCAAAATTATGTCCCACATTTTGAAAAAATTCTTTTCGGAAAAATAATTTTTAAGAAAAAATTCAAAAAAAATGAATTTTTTTTTTCAAAATTGCAATATGTCGAAATACCTTTTATTCAAAAAGAAAAATTACATTTTTTTTGTCAGATATTTTTTCCAAAATTTTTTATTTTAAAATTCTTTTTCCAAAAATAATTTGTTATAAATGGAAAAAGAATTTCGAAAATAAAAAATTTGTAAAAAAAAAATATTTCGATTTTTTTTTTTATGAAAAAAAATCTATTTCGAAATATTGAAAATTTTGAAAAAAAAAATTGAAGATTTTTTTGATTTTTTTTTGGTGATTGGTGGTGTTGGGTGGTGGTGGTTGGTGGTGGTTGGTGGCGGTGGTGAGTGGCGGTGGCGATTGGTTGTGGTGGTGGTAGACGTAGGTAGCGGCGGTGATTGGTGGTGGTAACTGGTGGCAGTGGTGGTGCCGGTGGTGAATGGCGGTGGGACTAACTTAGGTTGTGTATAAAGGACTAACGGTGCCATTTTTTTTAACTGAATTTATGTATTAAGGACTAACGGTGCAATTGTTTTTGTATTGAGGACTAACGGTGTAATTGCAAAAATAGTCCCTGTGGTTTAAGGATGGACACTGGCAACGATCATTGCCAAAAGGGCTAATGTGTAACTTCTAAAGGAATTCATTTAACGCTATTTAAAATTAGGGACAAAACGATCACAAAGTTTCGCCATAGGGAGCCGCCTGCATTAGCCAACCACAGGGACTTTTGCAATCTGGCCAAACCACAGGAACGATTTTTGCAATTTACTCTTACAAAAAAGTAACCAACATATTACTAGTTTTAGCAAGAAATCCCAAACAGCCCTTACAAGTTAACTAGCAGGGTACCTGCGCAATGCGATAGCAGGTATTCTATGACTAAATTTTATGGCGACAGGTACACTCGGCCTTATTGCTGATGTTTTAGATGTCTGTGAGAGAGACATAAAATAGTTTGTGTGTATTTATATAGTGGATGTGGTTATATGTTTTTAATTATCATTATTGATAATAATGATTTTTAGCGGTTTTACACATTTTTAATAATCGGTTGTAAATGATTTGAACACTGTATTTAATTTAGTGAAACGTCTGTATTTAATTTTGAATAATGGCATGTATTGAATTTTAAGTCTTCCACTTATAGTAAGTGTGCATGCTTATTTTTTTTTAAATTCCTTTTTATAAAAATGACCTAAATACATTATAACGTAGTTAAGATAGAACTTAAACCTTTATTTTGCCACTTTCATTGGTAAAGCAAAAATTAATGTTATCATGTCACATCCTATATGTCTTGTAAGCATTAGTCATTTAGAGAGCTAGGTGTGGCAACAAGGTATAAGTTCGTCGTCGCGCCACCTCAGCGCCACATCAGCATCCCATTTTCCGACAACAAACCCCCTCCTCACTCATAACAAACCTCAACCTCTTCATTTGGTCCCCACCACTACCACTATAAAACGTAAACTTATGCTTTTGTCAGACGAATCAGCTCGTCGTCCCCACGATTTGCTAACCAACGGCGAGCCACAACGAAGCAGCTCGGTGTGGCGGCGAGCCACGGCGGCCGGCCACGTAGGCGACGGCGAGCCACAACGCCCCCCACACCGTCCACTCTTAAATATCTAAATTTTTGATTGAGAAAAAGTTTTATTTCTTTTCTTTAGGAAAAAGTAACCAACATATTACTACTTTTAACAAAAGTTACTAGAGCTTAAACCTTATCTTTCCTTTGATTTCAATGGTAAAGTAAGAATTGATGTGTGTCATGTACTCATGTTACATTAGGCACTAGTCATTTAAATATCTAAATTTATGATTGAGAATAAGTTTTGTTTTCATTTGGTTAAACAACATGCAATTGGTAAGCAAGAACTATGGGCTCATTGGGTAGCCTATTTACTAGCAAACTATTTCCTCTTTCAATTCATTTTCAACAATATGACTTGTTCAAGCCACCAAATATAGGCAGGGTGGCAATCAGTCGGTGTGTTAGTGTTAATCTATTCGAGAGTTTGCGTGTTGGCGGGTTAGTATAACCTTTACCCAAACACGACCGTTTATTAATCGATGTCGAAACTGTGCAACTTAACCCAGACCTGACACATAACACGTGTAACCCATTTGTGACCCGTTTAATCCATTTAAGTAAATACGTCAGCGGTGAATAAAGTTGGTGGTTTGTCAATTTAACTAGTTTAAACACAAAAATGATATAAAGATCTAAAATATGATAAGAATAACATCAAATAAACATCTATGACAATTTTACGAATTACAAGTGTGGAATTTTCAGTGATATCTAAGGTATAAAATTATAATTCACTCATACTAAGTAAATAACAAGATACATTTAATCCACATCAAACATAAAAACTACGTTATTTTTAAGATCTTATATATTTAAACGGGTTCACGGGTTGACCTGTTTAACACTTCAATACTCGACCTAACCACGACCCGTTTATTAAACGGGTTAGAGCGGTTGACCCATTTTTGACCCAAACTCTATTTATCGCCAACCCAAACTTTGTTTAACTTCTTGGGTTAAGTATTAATGGTTCTAATCGTGTAATTAATTCGAGTACTTTATATATAGGGTAGCAAAGTAGCAACTACGAGTGTGTTTGTTATTGTTTTGAAAGTGACAGGTATATGACTAATGTAACTAAAAAAAAGCGGAGATACACATTCACGGGCAAGGCACAAACAACTGTACTAATAAAACCCTACACCCAAGTTGTCTCTGGCGTTGCAAAGCTTCCTTCATCAAATCAATGTTTCTTTCACAAAATCAAAGGGCTTCTTCTTTTTTCTTTTTTTTTTTTTCAAGTTGTATTTTGTTTATATATTCTTCAATAATTCGATGAGGTTCATCTTTAGTTACATTCTCCTATTTATTGAAATGCCTCAATCTGCTTTTGCGGTTTGGGGTTGCTCTGCGTCTTCCAGCGTTGTATGGGGAGGTTAAGGCGTGAAACGGTAGTACCCCACCAAAGATAGAATCTTTTGCAGTTCTGCGAGTAGAAAAGGAGACGTCCGGCTGAGGGTGAGGATCAACAAGCGTATCTCTGTCTGAAAGCGAGGTGTTAAGCAAACGATCATTTCTTTTTTATATTATTGTCTACACTACTTTATATATACTTTTCTGTTGTAAACCATGTAATGTAATTTCAGTTTATGATCAATTTAAAGATAAGGATCTATATACATCATACATGTGTGATTTCACGATGTCTTTGTTGCTTTCAAATTAAGATCTCGTCTCACTATTGTTGTGCATGTCACATGTTTGATAAAATGCCAAGCTAATATTTTACATTTTAATTCCGGTTTATCCTTTTTCTTGTGGTATGTTATAATTTTACAATTTTGATCACAACTTACTCTTGTTAATTTGTTGTTCTTGATTAACTTTCTTATCAAATAATGTGATATATTAAAATAAAAAAAAAATAAAAAAAAAGAAAAAAAAAAAAAAAAAAAAAGGTATGTGATTGAAAATGAAAATACATATTTGTGCGCGATTGGTTTAAGGGTTTTGAATAAAATGATTGGGTATCATTGTCATACACAATGTTTGGTTACTCTAGTTGATATTTTCGATACCCACTAATATGACTTTTTAGAATCTTGCAAGTATGGGTGGTATCATCCAAAACCTGTGGGCCCTTCATTTTTCCCCTCACATGCTATTTTCATTTTAATTTTAAACATTATTTAAAGTCAAATCATACATCAACATTAATTATAAAACCAATAAAATATTATTTATCAATTATTAAATAAATTTTTTTAATAAAATATTATTTTTTTCTCTTACCCTATTTTTCTTTCATTAAATCAGAATCCAAATATAATTCGAATCTTTTCTGAACCAAACGGACAAACTTATTTGGGAATGATTTTTATCATACTGATTCTCAATGACACAAACAGACAGAATCAATCCACTTGGGTTTGATTTTCTTTCTTAACAATTTATTCTTACTACATTTACTATTCTTTGTGATTAAATAATACTAGCGTCCCCTTAAGGTATAGGCTTTTTGATAGGTTAAATAGTTTATGCTGCAAGTCATAAACTACATGTTATACTTCAAATTTAGGAACCTTCAAGTTTTGCTTTCGGTTTATAGTTTGTTGTTATTTAAAATACTCTTGATGCTTTAAGATAAATTGTTCGATATTGGAACAAAACATATGCAACAGCGAGGTGAGATGTTGGTTTTGAAGCGTTCGGTTGAATATGAATGTTTATACTTTTTAGTAAAATAAATCACAACCAATTCTCGGTTGAGTGTAAGTTTGTATTATAAGTTTGTATCATGCTATATGGCTAGTTAAATAAATACAAATTAAAAAGATTGACGAATAATAATTTTGTCATTTTAAAATGAGAAAAGATCAATATATAGATATTTAATAGATCAAGTGAAGCCGTGCGTTCATTCATTTTTATCAAAAAAAATAAACTTTCACCATTTAAAAATATATATATATCATCACAGATTGTCGTTACAGCGAGAAAAAAATCATATTATCGACGAGAATTTAATTATCTTTATATAACTACATATACTTTCATTAATTTTTTTTTTCAAAATTTCCGCAAAAAACATGTGATTTGGAAAATCGCATGTGATTTTAAAATGAATCACATGTGATTTTTAAAATCGTATGATTTTTCGTCCAAAACGAAAATAGAATAATATCATATAGAATAATTTAATTACCGTCGCGATAATCTTTTTTGAAAATTAAGTTTGAAAGATATGTTGTTTTAAAAGTTGAAAATAGGTTTTTATTATTTTTTTGATGAAAATTGATTAAAATGATTTGAATTCAGTTTATATCCAGTATGTGATCTATATGATTCAATACTATGTAAATATGTCCAAAACAAAAATATTATTATGATTGTTACTTTTTCATAATGGATATATGCCAATTTATCAAGAGTGTATAGCCTTGGCCTTTGTCATCCTGTTTATTGATCACATTGTCCAAATCAAAAGATCAGGGTACCATTCAATGTTTTGTCACCCTCTTTCAATCAAGGTAGGTTCATGTCGTCGAAGATACCCGATCAAATAAAAAGTCACACCTTTTTAAAAAAGTGATGATTTGCATACTTCACACATTTATTTACACATTTTAATTTATGGTGTTTTGACATTTATATCATTATATCAGTTTTGTAAGGATATAAGTGTCGAGATATAATAAATCACTCTTTTGAAAAGTATAAAAACCTTGTTGCATTACCTGTTGGTAACTAATGTCTTGGTTGACCTTTTCAAAAATTATCAAACTTGGCTTTCATTTTTCTTTTTCTAATCTCTTGAGTTCCTAGTCTAAATCATTTAATCGCTTCAAATCATGAGTCTTAACCCTTTGATTTTTAAACTCATTTGTAGGAAGCTTGTACACTTTATAATAAAATCATATTATTAATAACAATAATAAAATTAACATAATCGAATACTTGAAAAATTAATCAGACGAAAAGTGAAAGCGAGAAAATGACATTATATAACGATAAATAAATGATAACATCAAATAGTCTTGACTTTTTAGTGTCAATTTCAGATTATGCTTTCATATTTTGTCATTTATATGGTTTACAACATGGTATTTATATTTCATTCTGAGAAATTATAGCATTCAGCTTAGAGGCGTGGATTTGGAGATTTTTCTAACGGTTTATGATAGCATGCTACTTATGAAGAAGGCAGGTGTATTCTCTCATTACGCGTAGCAAGTGTTTTATCTCGGTTGATTTTCAATCTGATTCTGGCGTGACTCCCCACTAAGGTTGCAGCAGTAATAATCTAGGTCATAAAGTATTTCTGCGCTGCGTCAATCTGTAGTAATAATTCCTCAAGCATTACGCCATAATCTACTTAATGAGTTGAGTTTGAAGACAATTATGTTCTTGCGTAACTCACATCAACTATCGTGAACTCTGCTTCTGGCGTTAACCTTTCACTATTGTTATAGTAGTCTACTTGAGGCATATGTTTTGAAGATATTTAAATTACGGTAACTCTCAACTCAAGTGCATTAACTATGATGAATGCCTATAAATACAAGCCCGAAATTGCATTTTACATCATTCACTCACAACTTCAAAGGCGGAGAGCGTGAAGAGGGGTTCCCGAGGCGGATCATATGGAGGATGCGAGCTATCTCCAAGGAGAATCACCCCATTATCGATAATCATTAGCGATCATTTCTATCTTTTACTTTAATTCATGTCTTTCATTATGTTAAACATTGAATTTATTGTTTCTTTTAATATGATTGGCTAAGCACCCTTGGTGCTAGCCTAGTTAAGATTCCTTGAATGTATTTTTTGTGTTTTCATGCTTCCATATAATTGTTTCTAGTGTATGCATGCATAGTTCGATGGTATTTACCCTAGCTTCGGTAGTTTTGAAATCGGATGCATTATCTAGTTGCTTAGGAGAATTGACCAACTAACCCTAAGTAGGTAGGTAGAGTTTGGAAGGGTAAATTGACCAAGCATGACCCTTCCTCTCTTGTCTTAATTGACCAAATGATCACTTGTTCGTCTGGATGAACTTAGAAGTTAGGGATGAATGTCTAGATGCTAGCGCGGGCACTCATTATTTCGAATCTTGCATGTAGGGTACTTAATGACTTGGCTTAGGTGACTTAAGACCCTCGACTCCCCAAGGGTAGACCACTTGGCGTCGGGGTAGGAGCCTTTGTTGACAGGTTAGGGCCAATTGACCAAATGTTGTCCTAGCGACTTAAACCCCAGAGTCAATTGGAAGTAATTAAAACATAGACATTACATGATATGATGAGTAATTAGGTTAGCACATTTTCTCTCCATTGATCACAACTTCTATTTACTTTCATATTTTATTTCATATCTTGTCTTTAGTTAATCAATCATTTCAACCTCAAAACCGACTTAAAACTAGTGTCACTTAGACTTAATAGAATCCATCCACATAGCTCTTGGGGCGACCTCGGTTTACCAAATAATACACTACCTGCGGGGTTACATTGCGAGTGAGTGCATAAGGTAAACCATAGGTAAGCGAGACATTATAAATATTAAAACACGGTCAAAAATCTGCATCAAGTTTTTTGGCGCTGACTGCGGAGCTATATTAGGATTATTTGTTCAAGTCTTTTATTTTATTTTACGTTTTTTGTTTATTTCTCATAATCTATTTTTTGTTGGTATTATGGCTCCATTGATTATCTTACCATCTCTAAGGTTGAACAAGGATCATTGTCCGACCCTCGAAAACGTTAGTTGAATTAGGGTTACGGGCGAATTAAAGAAATTTAGTTTCTGAAAAAAAGGACAAGAAAGCACATGAAAGCATCTCTAAGGTGCGAAATGGTAGTTTTTTTCATGCCTAAGCGTTTCGAGACCATGTTATAGAGAGCATTTCCTTCACCTGCCAAAGGAAAAGCTAGGGTTGGATGAAGAAGCTACCTTACGGATCTATTACAACCTAGAGTGCATTTAAAAGGCCTTTCTAAAGAATATCGAACTCACAATGATTCTTGACAAGTTGATGTTATCGAAGTTTCCGTCGAGAATAATAATGAGTCATTATTTTGCGGACTTGGGAAAGATTCAATGAAGCCATCCTCGAATGCCACAGAGCATAAACTCAGAATCGAGCAATTACAAATCTTTTACAATGGGCTTAATATTAAGACTTCTAAGATGTTAGACTTCAAAGGCCTATCCCTTGGATGACTAGCGATAAAGGATGACTTCAAGGAACCTATTCACAAGGTTTTTTATTGTTTTTTTTATTGCTTTTTTTGAGGTTCAATGACCACAGCAGAAGGAAGAGTATCAAACCTGTGATAAAAGAGAAAAAACCCAGCGAGAATGAGAGAGGGAAGCGAAATTGTATGGAACATCAAGAAGGACTCGATATACACTAAAACTCAAGCACATTTTAATAGAAGATTAGAAAACCGGTTGGAAACTTGCCAAAATCATTGGGAATCGGATGAGGGAACTTCCTAGTTTCCAAACCAACCCAGGGACCTAGCTCATGCAATCACCACTCGGCGGTTGAATTACAAAGAACGGCCTATCCATCAAAATCGGTGACTAGGCAAACCCTCATAAAGCGGCAACAAGGAAGCAGAGGCAACTAAACCAACTATATCATGAAAAAGTTCACCCGTCCCACCAATACCATTTCGGGAGAATTAAGAAGGAAGAGCGATTCTGGGTTTGAAATTCATGGAGAAAGCGAAGCGATAAACATCCATCACTCTAGGGCACTAGAACAAATGTGTTAGGTCACTAGTTTTACAACACAAGTTATAGAAGAAATGAGAGGCGATTGAACAAGTATCAAACACACACACAATATAATATCACGGTTGGCGTGAGGCATATGTGAAAGAAAAGAACTTGAACAATCAACCCTCAAGTGAGGGTTATTACATGGTTTATATAGGCAAGGAGCTAGACACTCCCTTCCCTATTCCTTATTGGGCAATTTTATTCTACATAAGCTTGACCTTAAACAAACATAAAGGCCATAATAAAGCTACCTATTACATATGAATTATAAATACTTGAAATCTTTTGGAGTGATTCCAACAATCTCCCCACCAGTATATATGAATGTAAGCGGTGAAGCGTTGATGTAATAGTAGCGATGGCGTCTTCGACATTCTTCTTTCTTGTGAAGAATTGCCTTGATTCGAACAATCTCCGGTGTAGAGATAGTTATCTTTGAGCAGTTATGCTTTGACATCATCTTTAACTTTGTTCTTTGATCATTGTTCTTTGTGGTGAGAGTGATAGTATGTTGTTGTGCATCGATGCCTACCAGTGCCTTGGCTCCGGTGTCTCGTCATTCTTCAACATGCTCTACGCTCTTTGGCGTTGGAAATCAATCTTGATGAAGTTTTTAAGTCTTTGACTTTGTAGATTCTTTGATTGATGAAGAATTATTTGTGTTGCATTGAGATAGAACTTCCATTAGTGATGATGTTGGCGTGAGCATGAGAAGAATCACGACGCGATCATCCCTCCCGAGCTTCCATAAGAAGAAACATTTCAAGCGGTTAGTAATAAGCGGTTCCGAGCACTTAAGTTTGAACTTGAGTGTTAACGGCATAGTGTGAGGACACAACTCTAATTCTTACAAAGGCGTTCTGACTGGGTCCCACAAGTGAGATACGATGATGCAAGTACATCTCTGATTGAAGATGTATTTGAGAGTTACCGAAGCATCACCTCTGCGTAGAGCGTTTGAGATACACTCAGCGTAATCGCGGGGAGTTAAAGCGACTAGCGGCGAGCTGTTTGATGTTGACCACGGCGAGTTTCCATTCAATCGCGGGATCACAGATGTGAACCTCTCATAAATGTTCTCGGCAATTGCTAAGATCGTGAAGGACGATATGAACCAGCGATGATCTTATTGATCATCAGTGATTAAATGTCAAGTGTTCCTAGAGATCTTTTTGATGAATCTAGGTAGACTCAATAGTGCGTTTGGTTTTCTGGCGGAGACTAGGGGAGGGTCTCCTTCTTCATACCGGACAATCTCTAGGAGAAAGCCGATAGTTCACGTAGGGTTCCCGTGAGAATGAAACAAGCTACGTTGAGAGAAACTTGAGTGGATAAGAAGGTTTAGTGCATGCCATCGGGTCCATGCGACTTTTAATCTTCAATACGGTCACTAAGTGACAACCCGATAGCATATGAATTGAACCGTGTGCGCCTAAGTTGAATAATGGAGGCTATTTCTTTTCACCCTTTACTTTACATTTCTTTTTGATTCTTCAACTCCTTCTTTCTCAGATTCTCATTTTCTCCTTTTTATAATCATTCCTAAGGACTTCTAACACTAACTAATGGTAGTGTCCTTGGGTAGATCCCTCCGGTTCTGGCGGATCATAGAGATTATTCCTAACACCTGCATAACTCCATGACTAACCTATGTTTGCCATTAAAACCAGTATGAAATATCTCTCAAAGGGTTTGTTAATGAAAAAAAAACATGTTTGAACCACTGTGAGAGATGATGTTTTACTCCCCATGTGCTTAATAGTTTTAATGGTTAAATGCAGGTGAGGAAAAGCGCGCACTTTTGAATTGATCCGCGAAGATAGACAATCCCATGAGACAGGTTACGTTGCATAGTTAAAGAGTTACATTGTCGACTTTTAGGTGACAACAACTCTAATAACTACCTTGAAGGTGTAGACAAACCTTGGAAGGTTGTCAAACCCGTCAGAGTTCATGTCTATCAAAAGTTTCTCGATTGGTACATTCTACTCGACAAGTCCTGAGACACGTTTACATCACTAGCGAACTAGCTTGAAATTATTACCGTCGGGACAAGTCTTTTCGAGTTACTAGGTTTAAATGCAGTCAATTAGTTGGTTAAGTCCGAGGTACCGAGATTCATTTGCATTTTGTACAACATATTTCTTATCACACAATTTTCTCCCCTCAAAAATATTAAAGTGTTATTTTTGAAGCGTTTCGAATAAATATGACCATTTCTAGTGTTCTTGGGAAGATGACCACTATGAACAATTTGTGAACAAAGTTTTAAATCAAATACTCCCACTCAACTAGTGATATAAACGGTTGAGGTTTTGAATCATATGGGAAGTACTTGTTCTTTGAGCAAAACCTTGAAAAAATTGAAAGGTTTGATAGGTTTTACTCGAAGTAAGAAGCTTTAGCTCCTTTTATAAGGATTGTGGAAGCGCACCACGGGGTCCTTTCTTGACAATTCGGGTTGTACAGCGTTATGTGTGCACAAGCCATAGACATATATACAATCATACATCCAAAATTATGAAGGAAACAATTCAAGGGTACCGGGGAAGTGCGGTGATGTTCCCGGGGAGTCTTGCGGGGGTGGAAGGGTGATGTTTCTCTGGGTGACCACCAACATAGCTCTCAATCGATGCGGCTGATCCCCGAACAACCGTTCATCAATCATGGTGATGATCCTTCTCACATCCCTCACTTTCGAAATTCCGGCTACGGACCCAACTTTCGGTATATCCTTCAGCACGGCTAACTAATCCGTCCCTAACCGGCTTCAAAGTATGATCCCGAATTTACGAAGATCACTGCATATTAAGCGGTTTCTTTGAAGTTCAACTGCGGTAAACAACTTCGAAGGTTTCGCGATGGCGTATATTGAGGTAGGCGGTTGAGTCGGGAAGAGTAGCGTTGGAGGTGAGGTTGCAGCGTCGATAAGATTCAACGACCATGGATATCTTCAACCGTTCTTTGATCGATGCGTCTAATGAAGATGAGAGCGACTTGATAAATTCACGTTGAACTTCGATTAGAGAATTGTCTCATCGACCACGTACTTTGGCAAGGTACATGTCTTGATGTCGTTGAGGACAAGTTCTCAATTCACTCGAGGAGAATCCATAGTCTGTTCATCTTGTCGTTTGACTATGATATTCTTTAAGAATGTGTAGTCCCACTTAGACTTGAGATCAATGTGTTTAATGGCGCTGTCCTTAGAACTATACAACATGTTGAGACTTACGAACCGAGGCAGCCAGTAGTAGATTCTTGGCGTTGGCCAATGATGAATCCCATACAATGCATCTTGGTGCGTATGCTTGCGTTGTCGAAAACAAGTGATTTGCGTTCTCGATAGCTATGCGGTTTGAGTAAATAGCTTGGGAATGGAAGAGTCAATGATGGCGTATTTTTGCGAACCATCGCTACCGTGTAAGAAAATCCGTGTCTGTTAAGAAGTATGGAAGGAATCCGTGGTTACGTCACATTTGGCCAATGGTGGTGGGGTTTGGTCGATCGATTGTAGTATGGAGGTTGTCCCTTGTGTGAAGTCAATGTTTGCTTCGGATTGAGCAATCCATATGGTTAGACATAGCTCGGCGATGTTCTCAAGATGATATTCGACCTCAGAGCTTTGAGCGTCTTTTAAGAAGTTGGAATGCTTCATTCTTGATTAGCTTCAACTTCGAGATTCGTCATTTTCTTCACATGGAACTTTTCTTGCAAAAGTTTTGCGTGCTCAATGTAGAACCGTCTACCAATTCTTGACCTTCATCCGGGTAGGGAGTTTGATTGACAAGTGTGGAGAACCATTCAAACTCTTCGGTTTTATCGTCATCTAGCCATGAGGCGACTCCGTTTGTCGTCTTCTTCTTCTTTTGAAGGCCTTGATGATGATCTTGGTTTCGCACTTGTTTGGGTGAGGTGGGTTGTTGTGGGGGCTCAAGGACCTCTTCATCGTCACCACCCGTATACTCAAAGTAATCACATTTTATGAGTCGGGGGTGGTAACTTCGGAATCGTCAGGTTTTATCGATTAGAAGACCGAGGTGGAGGAGACTTTTGTTGAGAAGAAGTTAGTGGTGGAGGAGGTGGCATAGAGGTAGATTTACGGCCTTCGGCGTTTAGGTAGAATCCTTATCCTTATCATCGTCATCTCTTGGTCGTTTGGGTTGATCGGTGACTCGCATGATGATCGAGTTGAAAATCAAGTAGATTTTGAAAAATTTAGCTTCATCGAAGTAAGCGTTCGGATCGCTTTGACATTTGTATCACAAGTTTAGCTTAACTTCTAGTTGAAGAGATCGGCTTCTTTGGCCATTGTATTTTTACCCAATCTGATGTTGGGGTGAGTTGTGCGGAAAATATTTCTCTAGTCACACCGGGCGGTGTCGAAGAAACTTGTGAGTATGATCTCTTCTTTGTCTTCTCCAGTTCCTTTTGGACTTTAGGAGCGATATCACGAAGGTACTTGTTAGTGTAACCCGATCATTTCGTTCGGTTCCTCTTTCGATGACTCTTCATGAACTTAAACAAATTCCCTTTCTTTCTCCATCTTGTCTTTCGTCATACATATCTTTGTATGTGATCGACAAAAGAAATTTAGCTTTTGTAGAGCCTTTTTCTTCGACTTGTTTGGCGACTTTGTGAATCCGTTTATGAGCTTGAGAAATCCAAGATCGAGGTGGTTTCTTCTCAGATTTGGATGATGATTTTGTTGATCTTTTTGTTGATGGTGGTGGTGATGAGTGAGATGAAGAATCGATGAGGAGGGACATGAGGAGATCGGGTCCTTTGGAGGTGCGAGTATCCTCCTTGGAGCAGTTTGGACTTCTTGAGAAGAAAGTCATCATAATCTTCTTCGTCATCATGTCGGTTTGCCTTTTCTTCCGTCATGCTTTAGCTTTCTTCGATTTTTCTCTTTCTCGTCTTATTCTTTTACGTTCCTCAAGTTAATATCATTGACTCCTTCACAAGCGTTTGTTGTTGCACAAGAGTGGTGGCACCAGTTCCCTTATCGGGTTGATTAACCGCGCCGGAGACACGGTGGCAGCGAAGAGGTGACACCATCTTGATCTTGGAATCTTTCCTTTTCTTGAGGACTTAGGTTTTGAGATTTCATCTTCCGTTTGAGTATGTGATCTCTTCATGCTTGTCCTTGCTCCAGAGTCCTCGTCCGAAAGGCATATCTTTGTTCGGTGAAAGGATGAGTGGCTCACGAAGGAACTTTTTTTCTTAGTGGTAGGCTTCCGCGGAATGAGGTTTCTTAAGGAACATTCTCTCTATCACGAACTTGTGACACTTCTTTTATGGTTCTCAGGGGTTCCGAAGATTTTTATCGAGATGACCAACTTTGCCTTGTCATTTGCTTCCAGATACCTTTTATGCGATTGAGCTTTTCGACATCTTGATTAGAAGGAAATAAACACGCACCTTGTTTCTTTGTAGGCGTTTCCTTGATTCCGGCAGATAGAATGGGTTCGGTCGTATGGGGTCATTGAGCCTCTTGGGAATGTCGGGGATGAAGTCAAGTGCTCTCGGATCAACAATTTAGTATATCCGATGTAGGGAATCTTTGAGCCAAGTTTGTTGAGAAATGACATCATGTCATCCCAAATCGAGCCGATAGCGATGTGTTTCTTGTTGACCAATGCCGAAATATTTGCGGTTCCATGAGCTTAGGGTGCTCATAGCGTTGTCGACAACGGACTTGGTGATGATCATGTAGAGAGTTCTCCGGGGTTGAGGAATACTCTTAAGCTCTACATGAGAATGCTTGGTGATTATTCACTGTAGCCGTCATAACCGATATTGATTAAGAATGGAGAGTGAGCTCTTGGCGAGGTGTGGCATATAGTTTGGTTGGATCGACATGAGAATTAGGAGAGCAACCCTTAAACATGAGTGTAATGGTGACTTGTTTGTGATTAGAGTCCGTCCGTGAGTTGTCCTTCTGACCCTTTCCATAGTGTTCGAAGCGTTGGATGTAGATCTCAGGGAACATTTGCGAGTGAGTAAGCATGTTACGATGGGATGAGTCTGAGAATGTCAATAGCAATTAAACACGAAGATTGAGCAAGTGAGGGGTGTCAAAGTCAACACGGAGATTATTCTTTCCTATCTTCATTGGATAGCCATGAGGATAAATATCAACAATGGAGAGAACTTCAGGTGCATCCACATTCATTTGTTCACCATGTAGGTGATCGCGAAATAACATTAGCCAAAAGAACCAACATATCGAAAGACATAATGTTAGTCAACTGAAGGTCTTATTGTCTAGTTATTGAATATCGGTTGTCAATGATTGTTACGAGTCCTAAGTCACTTGTATGTTCAATTGTCAATGATGTCGTGAAATGTTTAGTGAGTTAGTTAACTTTAAGTTTTAAAGTTTATTTTATCACTTATTGTTCACAACATATCAAATGATTTAAGTTTATTAGTGACATTTTAGGATTTGTGATGATATGATTAGTTTATTTACAAGTTTGAACAAGTAACAATTCATCATGAAGGTCAATCCAGGGTTAAGCGTAATTTTGGCAAAGTTATCGTGAGCGGGAATGATATATGCTTGGCGTAGACTTACGCGTAGAATCTAACTGGCGTAAAGTGTTAAGCGTAGGGAAAAGAGACCTGCGTAGAGCTTATGCGTAGGCATATATTAACCTACGCCGTAAGGCTACCGTAAGTTGACCTTATCGCGTAGAGGTCCTTGTTTACGCATATCCTTCACGGGATACGGCGTAGTCCATTGTAGAACCTTATGCGAGAGGCGTTATGCGTAGGATTATTCTTACATAACATGACTCTGGCGTAGGGTAATCCTTATGCGTAGAGTGCAAAACCTTGATTACGATTTTCACAAGTAACAAGCCTGAAATAAAACCATCATATCATCATTATTAACACATAGATTCATTTTAACAACAGATCATGGCAAGAAAGGATGTTACAGTTATGCGTAGAACTACATACAGCGTAGTCTAAACCCTAAATCACGGCGTATGAGATCTAGCCATGGATTATGCACCAAAGTTTTTTTGGTATATCTTAGATGTTGTGAGAGCATATGACCAAGTTTAACACTTAATTTGCGGTGAATCAAAATACCCAATCTCAAGAACCTTAAACCCTAATTTCAAATTGTTAACCAATTAGTGTTTACGGGTGGTTATAGACCTTGGAAATCATCAATTCAATAACACAAAGCATACCCAACAATCTTTTGACCAAAACACTTCACATTTAGAAATACCCAATTCGACTCATAAACCTTAATATTCAAAAATCATTAATTAGTGTAGCTGGTTTGTTTTGAGCTTAGAAACTATATCATAGATGTTGTTAAAACATTTTGACACATTCCTTTTAACCATAAACACATAACTCATGATCATGTGTTCTTCGCGTAGCGAAGAACACAAAATCACTCATGTAATTAGATTTGACCGTTGAATTCATTTGAAAATCAAAACCAATGTTCAAAAACATGTTAGAAACATTAATCCCCTTACAAAATGAAGATCAAAACACGGTTTCTTGGTGAATTTTAATGCGTGGATGGTTTTAGGTTTTTGTAATAAATGAGAAGTGAAAGTAGGTGGGAGGGTGTTTTATTAAAAAGTGTTTAACCTTTTGGGGTTTGGTCCCTCCACCTTTTCCTTTTTCAAACAAAGCCATTTAACTTCCATTTTGGTTACCAAACGAAGATTTTAGGAAAGAAACATGGCGACACTCCCCCTCGACTTGAGAAAATAATGAAAGGTTATTAATTTAAGTCCAGAGGTGTCTTTGACGAGAAAATGTACCACCATTTGTAAAAGTCAACCAGGATATGATAACATGCAAGTACCGAGTGTTTTGAAGCGGTTAAAGTTTATTTTCTCCCCCTCAACACTTGATCGGAAAAATACTGAATTTTGAAAGATTAAAGTGTTGTGAGGAAAGAAAATATTACTTGCAATGTTGAAAGAAAATTAGATTAGAAGAATATTTTTGTTGTTTTTATCAGGTTTTATAATTTTGTATTTTGTTTTAGAAAAATTATTTACAAAAGAGAATTTGGTGTTTGACAGGTTTTAAAATGTTTTAGGAGATCATCCAATTCCTCTTGAGTCAAACACCTCATACCAATCGGTGGACCAACTCATTAAACCTAGCGGGAGGCAAGGCTTTGGTGAGAAGATGCGCCAATTGATTGTTACCCATAAAATATAATTCAACGTTACCTGTTCCCGTGATCCTTGATGAAATGATATGAAGATCGATGTGCTTTGATTTGAGTCTTTGGCGAGTTGCACGAGATTGCAATGGCACTCGATTGTCATATACATCGGGATTACTCAAATCGTAACCATAGTCTTTGAGTTGTGTTCTCATCCATATGACTTGAGCACAACATGGTGACATGGCTACATATTACGCTTGGTTGATGGCCAATGATGTACAATCCACTTCTTCGATTGCCATGACACGGTTTATCACCAAGAAATTGTAAAGCTCACGAAGTGCTTTTCCGTGAGTCTAAGCATCTGGCGTTGGTCGTCGGCGATTAGTTCAAAACCGAATCCTTGGATACGGATCCCCAGTTAATGGTTCCCTTTATGTATCGGAGGATTCTTTTAGCCTCTGAGAGGTGGGTTTCGGTTGGTGCGGCCATAGGGGAGCATAGATAAGCGGCAACAATATGTCAGTGCGCTGGTGTTAGATACATGAGAGACCCAATACTACTTCGGTATTTTGTAGGGTCCACCTATTTCCCATGTAAATCAGGATCTAGCTTCTTGGTATGAGCCATTGGTGTGGCATAGGTGTCACGGGTTTTCATTCCAAATTTGTTTAACAATTCAAGGGCATATTTGGAGTGACTCAAGAAAATACCACGGGGTGATTGATGAACTTGTAGTCCTAGAAAGAGCGTAAGTTCACCCATCATGGACATTTCAAAATTTTTCTTCATGAGTTTTGCAAAAGCGATTGAAAACTTTTATGTGTAGACAAAAATGATGTCATCCACGTAAATTTGAACAATTAAGATATGTTCCCCGTGATATTGTATAAAAAAAAGTTGGGTCAACAGGCCTTTGGTGAAATTATTGGCAATGAGGAAAGATGATAGCTTATCGTACCATGCCCGAGGGCTTGTTTGAGACCATAAAGAGCTTTGTTCAGTTTGTAAACATGGTTGAACTTCGGGATCAAGTCCATCCGGTTGGTGACATAAACCGTTTCTTTAAGTTGTCCATTGAGAAGCGCGGTTTTGACATCCATATGATAGACAACCGTATTCATATGAGCATGAGCGCTAGAAATATCCGAGCGACCTCAAGGCGAACCGGGAGCAAAAGATTCTTCAAAGTCTATTCCTCTTCACGCGATAACCCTTAGCCACAGGGCGTGACTTATTTACGATAACATTTCCTTGGCATCAATTTGTTTTCCAAATCCATTTTAGACCAATGGCGTAGACCCTGTTGGTCTTTCAACCCGTTCCCATACTTCAAGACGTTTGAATTGGTTGAGTTCTTCTTGCATGGATTCAATCCGGTTGTCTTTTGTCATTGCGTCTTTGATGTTTTAGGTTCGAATTGTGAGCGGTGGTGCATAAATGCAATGTTCACCGTCGTGTGAAGGCGTTGTCTGCTGGCTTGGTTGATTGGGTTGCCAATAATGTTTTCCGAAGGATGGTCTTTTGTCCATCTATGTGTGGAGGTTGATGTTGGTATACATTGTGCGGATCGAGGATTCAAATGGTTTGTTGAAGATTCGCGACATACGGTGCGTGATCTCATTAGCAGGTTGAAGAAGCATTTGGATCAAAATCTGCGGTGGGGTATTTCATTGAATATCATCATTTGGTTCATCATTGTTGGGCGGTGTGTTCAATTGTTTGGTGGAGTCGGTGTAGGTGCATCTTAAGCGGTAGTTGTTGTAGCAGTGTATCGGTATAGGAATATTATCGGGTTGTGCGGCGGACTTTGGATACACGCGTTCATCAATATCGTCACTGAAACGAGAGCAAATAACCTTTCCATTTGTTGACAAGTTAGCGGGGCTTTCTTGGTGATGATGGGGTTGAGGAAGTTTAAGCGGTTGTGACGGGTTCTAAGTTGTTATACTGGAAGCCATTTCGTGAGTTCATCGAAATGAGCATGAATCGTTTCCATTACCTCCTTATTCGCGATTCGGTTCGAAACCTTTGAATTATCCACGGTATCAATAAAGACTGTCGGCTTTGGCTTTGAGCTTTCCAAATCATCACGATCATTATTAGATAGCAAAGAGATCCAAATACATGAAAGTGTTTTGAGGTTCGGTTTTAGTTATGTGGACAAGCTCGAAGGTGTTTTGTTGTGGCGTTTGTGATCATAGAGCGGTTTTGAGTATAGCATGCGATGATCTGACTTACGCCCATAAGTATCTGGAAGTTTAGCATTGATTAACATTGTTCTTGCGGCTTCCACTAGCGTTAGGTTTAGATCTTTCAACAACTCCGTTTTGTTCGGTGTCGTGCAATAGATGTTTGATCTTTGAATTCCCACTTTCTCATAAATTCACGAAGGGTTTTGTTAACAAATTGAGTTCCTTTATACGTTCGATGATTACGGCGGTGTTGGTGAACTGCTATATTTTTTGTGAAAGGTGATGATCATTTGTGGAGCTTGGTCTTTGTTACGAAGAAAGTAGACCCAAGTCCATCGTGAGTAGTCATCAACAATTACTAAGATGTAGCGTTTGCCATTGATCGTTTGCACGCATCGGGCCACACAAATCCATGTGAAGAAGATGAAGCACATCTTTGAGAGGCGTGTTCCACCTTTGAAGGAAAATGAGCGCGGTGCTTTTCCCTTTTCACAAGCTGAGCAAAGGTGATCTTTTGAATAACGGAATCGTGGGAGTCCTTCAACTAGTTTGTGTCGAGCAAGGTTGGTGATGGTTTTAAAGTTTAGATGTGAGGCGGCGGTTGCCATAGCGGAGTTTTGTTGATGTTGCCTTAGAAAGTAAGCAAATGGGAGAGGAAGCAACCATGTCTTGCATAGAGATAGTGTAGAGACTAGAATTACGCGAGCGAGACATAAGGTCATTTCCTTGTAGATCACGAATGAAACAAGTTTTCTCCATGAAAGCAACCTCCAAATCTCCATCACAAAATTGACCTCTTGAAAGCAGTTGTACCGAGGCCTTCCACATAGTAAACACTGCTAATTTCGATGTTCCCATTGACATAGTCTCCGTAGCCCATGATAGCTGCGTAGTGATCATTCCCGAACTGACGGTGCCAATGAACTTTGCAATAAAGTTTGATAACGATTTAAGATTGCTGTCATGTGTAAGGAACATCCTATCAACAATCGAGAATGATCATCACTGCATTACACCGGGGCGACGAGATGGAATAGAAGTAGATGTGGAACCGAAATGTTAGAGGGTTCCATAGCGATAGATATACACACATCAATAGCTTTAGGTATCCACTTAAATCCTAGTGTGTTATATATCCATTTCTGCCATCTATAACTACTCTTTGCTTTAGTCTTAGTGAATACACTAGGTGGTACTACATTCCTAGGAGGTGGCGGAGCTCTGAGGGACGGCAATCGTTTCTTAGAATCTAAAGATGGCGGTCTACCAAGCACGGACTTAGAAAGATTAGTGGGCCTAGAGGTATTTCGGTTCTTAGGATTCCTTAAATGAGAGATGATAGCTTTAGCAACACATTTATCATGGCAATCAGAATTCATACTTTTACGACTAATATCACAAGGTGCATCGGGAATATCAAAAGTACTTAACGGTTTAGCATTAGTTACATCACTATTTCTATTACATTTGCGGGCCAATATCTATAGTGGAGGCAACGTGGGTCTTATTCATAGTCCTAGGGTGTTCTTCTACTTTAGCATTCTTGATTGATCTTTTCTTAGGTCATAACTTCCTATTCTTCGATTGAGTGCTCTTAGGTTTGTGAAGTGCGGGGCGTTTGGAAAAAGCTCAACTATTCTGTTTGGTAGAAGGAACCGTTAGCTACTTGTGATTTGGCGGTAGAGATTCTAGGTGCATGAGTACTAAGTGTTCTGGTAATCTCTTAATGATTGTTGGCGGAAGTTGTTCATACTTTCCTAACATTTCTCTTAACATGATGATAGTGTGAATGGATCTTGATTTTCGGCCAGAACATTTCGGACAAAATGCATAACTTCTTTAGTGTGTGCAAGATAATGATCAAGTTCATTTGATGCTTCATCACGAGTCTTTTGAGTAAATCAAATATGACACCATATTCCTTTTTAACTTTTACAAGTTCTTGTTCATATTTAGAGATTTGACACTTAAAGACCGCGTTTTGATCATCCGTTGCTCAATTTTAGAATCGGAAGGTTTTACCGAATTGCTTGATTTTGTTTGTTGAAAACAAGTTGTTGATCGTGAATATCTTTTTGACACCAATTAAGACGTATTGCATTTGAAAGTTCGTTTGACAATCGTTTGTTTTCTTTTGGGACTCGATCGAGAAGCACATTATCGGTGTTCTCAACATTTACCACGAAACAACGATGATCGCCAGAGATATTATCAAATGCATATGACAAAGAATTCAATAACCAACATTTTGAACATCGGCCACATATGACATCTTCAAGAGTCGATCAACATCTTTTCAACTTTTTCTTTTTACGTTTAGTGTTTGAAATAGATGTTTGTTTTTCGAAAAGCGTTTTTCATGACCCCAAGTTCCTTATAAAAATCCTTTTCCTAGGCAATTGCACAACTTTTCAAGTTTTTAACATTAGGTAAAGATTTTTTACGAAAAATGTCTCTGTTTTCGCGGAATGATTGAAAATGTTCAACTTTGATTTGGATCGATATTCTATCTCATGTTGTAAAATTTTGGGTCGACCATGAAAATGTCAAAATATCGAAGAATTTTTAGATTTTAGGGTTGTGAGTTTACTTCACTAATGGAAGGTAAAGGACCATAAGTTTGTGCAAAGTTGGGATTAACAATAGAAGACTTCGGTGTTGATGATAACTCTTGGTGTGTTAGAAGAATCCGTTGGTGTGACGAAAGTGACGGTTTTGAATAATTAAAAGGTTTGTTGTAAACAACAGTTTTTAATTTTGATCGACTCTCGTCTTCTGCATCTAATTCCTCTTGGCGATGATATTCAACAACATTCATATGAAATTATCAATTTTATATTACCTTTGGAAACTTGATTTGGTTTGAATGTTTTGGTTGAAAGCTTAGGTTTGTAATCGGCAAGATTCGGTCCATATCCATTTGGATTGGGTTTTAAAGTAAACTTTTCAATGGACAGAGCTTCGCCATGTTTGTAAACAACGGTTTTAAACTCTTTAAGTTTGTTTTGCAAGCCGATGATTTCTTCAAGATGATCATCTATTCGTTTCGTTGAATGCTTTTGTATGCGAGCTGTTGACAATTTAACAACTTCGGCCTAGCTTTTTGATTTTCCAAGGTGAGGCGTTAATTTGCTTTTTATGTTCATGTTTGATTGTTCTATTTAGGACAACAAAGCATTCTTGAAGTGGCTAGATCCGCATCACGTCGTTCTAAATATTTTTAGTTTTGATAAGATTTGGCAAACGCTTCAAAACCGTTTTCACGTTTTCTTGAGTTTTGAAAAAGTTGAGTTGCTTTTGTAAACATTCAAAATCCTTTGTTAACAGTGCATATTTACTTTTCAAGTCACGATTAATGCACGACATTCTTCCACTATGGTTTGTTGGTCTTGTATTAAGCGAGCAAAATGCGGATGAGGCAAAAGTTCATCGTGTTCAATGTGAGTCACAACATGATCATTACGAGATCCCAAGTATAACCGCGAGTCAATTTGATTATCAAGGGAAACCGTTTGGTCATCTTGATCGTCAAATATAACTACGGGGTCAAATTGAAAATCGTCGAATGAGATGTGGGACTCATTTTGAACATTCGAGCCTTGCGGATTGAGATGTTGGCGGATATGAGATCGAGATAAATATGGTTTGTTGAATTTTGAGACAAGCCATCGTGTCATACTTGGGCTGTGTCACTCATGTGTACGCATATTAGCCATCAACATAACATTTGCATTGGCACCAAGTCCTCCATATCATCATCGAATCGGCATTTGCCATAAAGCTCGTTCTTTGCGTGAGAGTTCCACCGACTTCATCCTTAAGAGCCAAAAGAAGAGCCTATTTGAAATTAGCACTGCCCCTAGTCCTTGGCTTTGGCATGCGTGCTTGTGTCCCTTCTCATTGCAGTTGTAGCATCGAAGACCATTCAACCCATTTTGACCATTTCCCTGTTCCACCACTTGAGCTCTATTGTTATTCCTACCCAGCGACATTAAACCCTTGACCACCGCCCATCGGCGACCATAATCGCGATTACGAACTTCAACCGTCCATTGTTCACAGCGGCTTGAGTCGTGTGTTAGATGAGGCGAATCGATTGTTGGATTTGTTGGTATAACGGCCAAAAGCATTAGCAATCATCACAAATCCTTGTTGCAATGCTTGAGCGGATCGGTTCCTCGGTCGCTTCAGCGACATATGCTTGAGCATTGTTGTTGTATGGAACCAATTGATTTTGTTGAGGTTGTTCTTTGTGAGGTGTGTTTGAAGCATTTGGTTGAGTTCTTTGGTTGAGGAGAATAAGCTTTTGAGCATATAAGGCAAGTTGTTGTTGATTTTCGGATGTGTTGGTGGAGCAATTTGAGCCGCGGAGAATCCTTTCGATCAACTTCCTTTTCATGAGGTTTCAAGTAATGCATAACAATCCGTAGGTAGAATGATGCATGTTCTTCGCTTGATGGAGAAAAATGACATACTTCTCCCATTCAGGACCAAGACTACCTAGGAACTTAGTATTCACTGCAATTCTTGGCATGATGATGTTGTGTTTATCCAAATCATTGATGATGTCTGAAAATCGGTGATGATAAGACTCTAGTGTCTCTCCCGGTTCAATCATGAAGTGTTCATAAGCCAAGTAAATTTTGGATTCCATATCTTCTTGATTGAGTCTGAATCCTTCCATAAGAGGCGAATATGATCCCACATTTTTAATGCGATTTTTTTGAGCATCAACACTACGAAGAATTGGGTTTGGTAATCCTAAAAGGATGTATTCCATTGCAAGCTCATCTGCTTCATAGTGTAGAAGTTCTTCAGGATTCAAATCTGCTTGATAGCAATGTTTGTTTGTTCATCTCTTGGTGGAATGGCATTTGGATCTCCGGTACAATGATAGTAGGCATCTCAAATGGACCTTCTAAGATAACCTTCTTTAAGAACTTTCCATGTGGCTTCTTGAGATCACAAAACCTAAAGAACCTTATCACCCATTGATCGTAGTTTCACAGGTGAGCATTGGAGGTCTATCAAGTGATCCGACCTCATGAATTGATTGTTGGCGGCTTAAAGCTTCACACATCTTTGCAAACCAAGTGGGTTCCTTCATAGTGTTCCTTGATGGATGTTGATTGAATTCATTTGTGTTCGGTTGAACTTGAGGACTTGGTGGTGGTTGAACCATTTGAGGTTGTGGAATTGCAGCAAGTTGTTGGGTATGTTGTTGATTAAATTGTTGTTGATAAATTGCTTGTTGTTGATTCCATTCTTGATGTTGTGGACTTAGTTGTTGTTGTCGTTGAGGATAAGTGTAGGGGAAATAGTTAGAGTATGGTGGTTGTGACATGTTGATAAACTTGTGTGGTAAAATGGATCTTTGTAGTCGAATGAACCTTTGTTGATGAAGTGTCCTTAAGAGTAAAAGACAAGAACCAAGAAGCAAGTAGCACTTATGCGTAAAACACCAAAAGTTCACGCGTAACAATGAGGAGTTACTGCGTAGGTTTTAGCTACTAAGTAGGATAAAACACTAAAGTTATCGTAGACAAAAGTTAGAGTAGAAAGTTAGTAGGATTACCTTATCGCGTAGACCTAAGTTTCGGTAAAGTGAATCTTATGCGTAAATTTCTGGCGTAAGCTTATCTTATCGTAATTTTAGGGTTTTGCCCAAATGATCTTTTACACTTCCGATTGCAAAAGATATCCAAAGTCGGCGTATTTTAGACTTATCCAGTAAGAAAACGGAATAAACCAAGAAAATGAAGATCAAACCAAGGAAAAATCTTAATTTTAGGGTTTTGATCGCGTAGGATTACGTAACTTTGATTTTGCCCAAATGTGTTTCTAAACCAGATTTTTGTTATGGAATAGCTTCAATAGTACCAAAAGAACACAAAAGTGTGAATTTTGATGTACAAAGCACTGCTACTTGATACGTTAGAAGAGCACCACCGAACAAAACAAGCTTAAAAGCGTAAATCCGCGGCATAAAGTTTGAAACTTTTTGCCAAAACAAGTATTTTAACACCTCAAAACATTGAAAGTACAAGAATCTTGGATTAAAAGTGTAAAAGCGAGTTTTTAAGATAACCAAAGATAAGCGTTATCTTTACGGCGTAAGACCAAAACCAAAACTTCAAAACAAGCGAGTACACCCAACTATTTGGCGATTGATACCCTTTGTTAGGTCACTAGTTTTACAACACAAGTTATATAGAAGGTGAAGCTGATTGAACAAGTATCAAACCACACACACAATATATAATACGGTTAGGCATGAGGCATATGTGAAAGAAAAGAACTTGAACAATCCAACCCTCAAATGAAGGTTATTACATGGTTTATATAGGCAGGGAGCTAGGGCAACACTCCCTCTCCTTCCCTATTCCTTATTGGGCTTGGGCCTAAGCTTATGGGCCTTCACATAAGCTTGACCTTAAACAAACATAAAGGCCATAATAAAGCTACCTATTACATATGAATTATAAATACTTGAAATCTTGTTTGGAGTGATTCAACAAAATGCCTAAATATGCTAAATTTATGAAAATGGACCTCCTCTCCTCACTAAAAGACTTTCATCAAGCAGGGTACCTTGAATCAAAGGTGCTCTTATGCCTTCTTAAGACATTCCTCTGAATAAAAAGATCGAGGGAGTTTTACCCCCTTGCACTTATGGCGGTATCGTTTTGAAAAATCCCCCATGCAGGAGCCGACACATTAGCCTTATGCCTTACTGCGTATTTTCAAGACTTGAATTAGGCAACTTGAACCCACAAGAATGTGCATTGGTTTTGGAAAATAAATCAACTCAATACCTAAAGGAATTGCTTAGAAAATGTCTTAGTCGAGATTGATAAATTTGTATTCATTCGATTTTGTGGTACTTGAAATGGAAGAGGATGATATTACAATCTTTCGGAGACCATTCTTTGCCACCGTGCATGCCATGATTGATGTATTCAATAAGAATCTCTTGGAGTTGAAACGATAAAATAACTTTCGACCTCAAAAGTCAATGAATATGCCACCTTCGACGGTGACCTTAATAATCTTGATTTAGTCAAGGTTAATGTTGAAACATGTCTTGAGGTGTTTTGAAACGAAACCTTGATTGAAACTTACGGTATTTGGAGGCGAGGTCGAAATGTCGCGAATCAAGGATGAAAAGAAGAGACAAGTGGGAAGGAAATCTCGGGGCGGCCACACGTTGTGTTACGCTAGCGATCTCGAGAAAAAGCGAGAAAATACTCCCAAGCTCAAGGAGCTTCCTTCTCATTTAGAATATGCATTTGTTGATGATAATCCTAGCTTTCCTGTTGTTATTTCTTCTTTATTATCTACTTGAAAAAAAGGTTATTGCAGAGTTTGTAGGATCATTCTTTTATGTTGTTTGATGATTCGGGTGGTCTTGGATGGTGGAAGAACATGTTAGCCATTGTAGAGAGATAAAAGTGAGAGGGTGTTTTCTAGAGAGTAGTAAAACAAAGAAGAGGTTTGATTAATGAAAAGCACCACCTCTTCCCAAGTAGGAAGAGGTATTTATAGTAACAAATAAAATCCTCACCCGGGGTTGTGGATGAGGGCATCTGATGGGTAAGACACGATAAGGTTTTAAATGTACCTTTTGAGGGGTCGTTTAAGCCTTTATTTGATCACTTTTGTATCCGTTATTATTTAATATCGTTCCTTTTCACTTTTAGGGTCTCTTGAAGGCAAATTGCGGAATGACACTTATTGAGACGGCGAATATATGAAGAAAATGGCCAAAAGTCAGAATCGAGACACTCAAACTGTGAAATACAAGAGGCGGTGTCGGGTGTTTACGCCGTCGGAATTTTATGTTGTGGACGATCTGATGCCAAATTGCTTATTTTCAAGTGGCGGTGTCGGATTTAAAAGAGTAGGAGTAGGTCGTCGACTTCAGGCGGCCTAGATTTGATCAGGGCGTCCAGAGAGTGCGAAGGACGGTCATATAAGGTGGCCGTGTAAGACCGTGGCTAAGGCGAAACCCTAATGGCCCGATCCGACGGTCACAAATCATAAGGTGGCGTAGCGAGTAATCTTATATATAGAATCCAATTTTCATTATTAGGTGTAGTCTTTTGGGTAAAACCTAAGAAGACCAAGGCTGTCTTGTCTGTATTTTGGGGTTCCAAACACATCTTACATCAAGATAAGTGTTTTACTTCATTAATTCAATTATGTCTTCAATTATTTGTGTGTATGCTTGCATGTTCTCCATGTCCGGCTAATTTACTTGTGTGTTTGCTTAGGGAATATGAAACTTAACTATTGAATATTGATTGGTTGTCTCTTATCTTAATTGTTAATGATCTAGTAATGCGATAGGTCATTCGTTGTGTAGTTAATGCTTGATTAATCTTTGTGAACCTTAGACTATAACACCTAGATTAGTTGTAGGCTAAAAAAGAGTACCTTAGAGTTAGAGTTTATAAATCCTAGAGATTTTGTAGACGAGACCATTTGGTAGTTTCAAAGGTTAGGGATAGCGCCTCGACCTTAGACACACAGCGCGATTAGGAATAAGGGCATTCAACCATCAATAGGAGATAATTAAGGAGTAATACGACCTAAGTAAACATATTCTTAAACTATCATCTGACATTAATTAGACATAGACTACCCAGCTAGTTAGATTAGATAAGTAGAGTAAGCGGTGAAATACCAACCCCCAAATCCAAACCCGAGATTATTACTTTCCATTTCCAAAAAAACATAAAAAGATAAAAAATAATCTTCCTCAACCCCAACCTTAGCTTAGTAACTCCTCACTAGCATTCCTATTCCCCAGAGAGCGATATCAATTCCGTGGCTTACCCTAATACTACACTACAGCGATTAGGTTCCACTTTGCCTAGGGTGTTGAAAAAACTTTAGCAACTTAGAAAAGGAAGTTCCTTTGACGACGGCGTGTAGCGTTATCAAGTTTTGGTGCGTTTGGGAATAGAATAGCTAGTTAGTAGTCCACCTCGTTTAGGTTTCTTTACTTGATTCCTATCAAGTAAACTTTTTTTCATTTTTAGCTTCCTGTAGTCTATCCCTTCTTACGTGACCTTTGTTAGTAACCCCATCACTTTTCATTATGGAAGGTGATAACCAACCACCATTCATCAACCTACACAAAATGACCGCGAGCACATACTCTTGGTGAATACTCGAACCAAGCCACTTAGGCTATAGAAACACCATTGAGCTTCGACCAAGCCCAAACCTACGACTGCGATCCGACTCCATCCGGTTGTTGCCAAGCGGATGTGCATTCCATGGACTGTTAGAAGATCCTAATCGGCATCTTAAGGATTTCTAAATTGTATTCCATCGACCTTGATGCTACTACCGAGGAGCGTCTGCGTCTCTTCCAATTCTCTCGGGACCAAGCTAGTAGTGGCTTGGCGACTTCCGCCGACTCCATCTCAAGTTGGGATGATCTCACCTCTCGCTTCCTTGCTCAATTTTTTCCCGGGAGAACTAAGCTTAGGAATGACATCTTGATGTTCCAACAACTTCAGGTGAATCTCTACAAACATGGACCCGATTCAGACTTACTCCATAAAGTCCCTCGACGTTGATCTTTGGCTTCAAGTCCAACTCTTCTATGATCATGTCAACTTCCCCACTAAGCGATCCATTGACCAAGCGGCCGTTGTAAAACTTAGTGATCTCACGAATAATGGAAGGTATAAGAGGACCTTGCTCTTTATGACAAGAAAGTTGGAATGACCCCGTGATTTGCCAAAAGCGTTAAGGCAATCTCCTTGCCTCCAATTGACTCACAATCTTCCGACCGTAGGATGCTCGAGCTTGAAGATCAAGTTAAATTCCTAATGAGCTCATACGAAAATCCTAAGTCTTCGCACCAAGTAAACAAAGTTTCTTCCTCGTGTGAGCAATTTAGTAACCCTCATAACACTCATGTTTGCAGATTCCCAGACAAGCCTCCGTTGACTATGCATCTCGGCGTCTAATGGAGGAGGAAGATTTCCTACACCCGAACATAGGACTTTAATGGCCTTTGGCGAGAAGCATGGAAGGCAAGCGAATTTTATTGGGAACAAACCAAAGAATTCACATCCAATGATTCTCTTGGCCCCCATCTCATGCTTACCCAACAAAACATAGAAGGATGTTACAAAACATATGCAGCATCAAGAAGCTCAAATTGCTAAGCTCTCGGATCGTTTTAACCAACAAGCCGATATGGAAAGGAAGATAGATAACCTCTTGAAAGCCATGACTAATAGTGATAGGAAGGTTAATTCTATCTCAACTCCCAAACCTTCCGGTGTAGAGATTAAGGACCCAAGTAAGTTAGCTAAGCGTTCAATTGTCAATACCTTCGCCTTAGTGAAACCTAATAGAACAAATGGGCCGAACCATGAGATGATACTTGAGGTTAAGAAACCTGACGAATGAAACAACCAGGAAGTAAATGAAGTAGACAATGACTATTTCAATAAGTTTCCTCTGGAAGAACTCTCGCCTTCACCTTAGTCGTGACCTGAAGTCACATATGCGTTAGGAGAAAAGCCTAGGATCAAGTTTGGGAACCCTTGGAATCTTAACATACCATGTTGCATAGGACACCTTTTCGTGGCAAAGGCCTACATTAATAGCAGTCCCAATCAATATAATGACTAGCACCTACTACAATTGGGTAATGAAGAAGCCTATCCCAACTAGGCAAGACCCGGATAATCCTAGGGATAGTTGCAATTTGGTGGAGTTAAGGATTGCCCGTCCATGTAGGTAGTTTCATGTTTCCTACAGATTTCATAGTGGTAAATGATATTAGTACGGCCATAGATCCTAGCTTGTCCCACGTTATTCAAGGAAAACCTTTCATAGCAAGGATGACTTATGATCCCTCATTAGGAATAGTGCGATTCAAGGATGAGACCGATGATGTAGCTTACCAAATTCCGTTTAAGATTGAGGTTTTCATCACTCTCAATGATGAAAAGGAACTTAAACTATCGATCTACACTATAGGAATGAGGAAGATAAGGAGAAGAGAGTAGATTATGTTATGGCCAAGATTCTAGGTTTCTATAAGGATTGCTTGAACTTGGGACGGGAATATAGGACCAATGGGGAGGGCGACCTCTTAGAAAGGTGCATTATAGGGCAATTTTACAACATGGAACCCCGATGGAGCCGTCATAAGGGAAGAAGGTGTGATTAATGAAGTCAGCGTAGACCACGACTACGAGTCTAGCTACAAGACTCATAAATGAAAAGCTTGATGAGAACCCATGCTTAATTGTTTGCTTGTTTGTGTCATATATCTGATTGTCTATTCTCATGTTTAAATTTGTAAAAATGCTTTATTTTGTATTTAACCTCGTCTTAATCGCATTATAAGGTATTTTACATAAGGGATAAGTGTAGGGAGGATTACACACGTTTTCAAAAGAAACGTAAACATGTGAATTGCAATTAATTAAAATATATACATGTGTGTTTGTTCGAGTCAAATGCTTGTATCGAGTCATAATGGATGTTTTCTTTGAAAATTTTTCCAAATTTTAAAGATGTAAATTTTCGAATTTTTCGAGAAAATCGGACCGGTTTTTTCGTGGGATAACACATTGATGGATACGCCGACGGCGTCGGGAAGGAGAAAAACAAGCGATTACTTTTTTTCTCGTTTTGTGCTACTTATAAAATTTTTGGAATTTTCCGGTCTTAATTTTCCAAAATTCGTAATCCATTCATTCAAAAGCATTATATCTAGTTTAGTAGAGTCTTATATATATATTACCGGCGATTTCTGTTGAAGTTTTTGTTTGTTTTCTTCAAGTGTAGGGTTTTATTTATCAAGAAGAAGATACATAAGTTGGGAGGAGCTTTTCATACATTAACTTCTTGGAAAGGATTTAACCAATACTTCACACGGATCCTAGAGAGCTAATCGGGAGTACTAGTTTCTTCGTTTTTTATTACCTTCTATTATCATAACTTTGATACTTTCGGGGAACATTGGGAATAATGTTCAGTTTAATGTAGGAGGAAAATAAAGAGGGAACTTTGAAACTATGCTTCTCACTTGACTATTTGCTTTGTCCAATTGCATTCGCGTAATAAACCATGAGAAAATGTCGGTTAGGGTAATTTTGGCACCAAATTTAAAATTTTTCATGACATATAGGAATGGGCCATTAGTCTTAACAAAAGCGTCTCATGGATAGGAAGTTGCATGACTAGCACAAAACCCTTTACCACTTAAATTGCACCCAAAATGTGAGGATCACCCCTAGATTAGTAGGAATTAAAGCATTCATCTTTAATGCTTAGTGTGTGAACCGGTAGTATAATATATTCTAGAACTTGTTTGTGATGCATCGAGATGTGGTAAGACTACACTTGTGTAGTTAGGAATAACTAAATGATAAGAGGCATTTGGATACCCCTTGTTTGATACATTAATATTACTTCTTCATGGGTTGAGTAATTCCCCTTTCTGCGTTGTACTCATCTTTGGTACCACGATACCCCTAATTAA
This sequence comes from Chrysanthemum makinoi, assembly GCA_910596185.1. Classification (NCBI taxonomy): domain Eukaryota; kingdom Viridiplantae; phylum Streptophyta; class Magnoliopsida; order Asterales; family Asteraceae; genus Chrysanthemum; species Chrysanthemum makinoi. Next base: position 298,726,333 of record OU343225.1, read on the forward strand.
CCCTAAGGCCTATCCTTTTGCGGTTCTCTTGATTTTTTGGTTTTCGAATATCAATGAAGGCATTGTTTACCCCCCAAATGTTCACCTGAATGCCTTAGCCTACCTTGTATGCACTCACTTTTAGTGCATTATTGTTATCCTATAACCCTTAGTTCAATTATCTTGTTGCTTGCATAAGTTGCTAAGTCGAGTCATATCCTTTGTATGGTTTTGGGGCGATTGGGACTCATGGGAAAAGTTAATGTTTATGAAGGCGGAAGGAGCGTTAAATTCAAATTCCCTTTGTTGCGTAATAATGTACTCCCAGTGTTTTCATCTTTTCAATTGGTCAAATTAGTGTTAGAGTAATAAAAACTCAAGTGTAGGGATGTGCCTATAAATCCCTATCATTTTTATGTTACCGTAGAGGATGGTAGAGTAAAAGTGTATGAAAAAAAAGGGCTACCATCCTACATCTATCCTTTAAATTTATGTTTGTGTGTTTAGGTTATCTAGTTTAGAGGTGTGAGTCTTGGCTTAGCAACGCCATTCTTAGTATGCTTGTAACATAAAGATTTTTTGACTTGCCACCACTAAATAGCCTATCCCTCCAACCCTTTGTTTCCCTAAAGTAAGCTAACATTACAACCCTTTAAAGACCTATTTGATAGTCTTTCTAGTGCTACGTCAAGCGATGGAGGTTTGATCTAGTCTCAAGCTTATGGTAATCTATGTACTAGGACCGGTTAATGAGTGTTTATCTTCTATTTCCAACTTGTTATATTTCAAATACACCCGAGAGATGTGAGTACCCAAATACCCCATGTGAGGTGCTAGTATGTAATTCAGGTGCTTGTTATTTTTTGCGAGGCTTATATGTGTTGTGGATTGTTTTAAACCAATGCTTCATGACCCATAACTTATAAATTAATTGGCCAAAAGCACATTTGCTTGAGGACAAGCAAATATAAGTGTATGGATATTTGATAAAGTTTTAAAATGTACCTTTTGAGGGGAGTCGTTTAAGCCCTTGATCACTTTGTGTACGTTATTACTTAATATAGTTCCTTTTCACTTTTGGAGTCTCTTGAAGGCAAATTGCTGGAATATTGCCGGACGAAAAGCGCGAATATATGAAAGAAAATGGCCAAGAGTCCAGAATCGAGACACTAAGTATGCTGAAATACAAGAGGATGGCGTCGGGTGTTACTGCGACGCCGAGAGCTTACATGTTGTGATGATACCTTGAGTATATTTTCAAGTGGCGATGTCGGGCTTTAAAAAGTGGGTCGTCGCAACTCGACGGCCTGAATTCAATCCGGCGGCATCGAGGAGAATTTTGAAGAGGGGCGGCCGTCACTGGCATAAGGTAGCGGCCGTCAAGATAACGATGGCGAGGCGAAACCACTAATGATGGCGATCCGGCGTCAGCAAATCATAAAGTGGCGTCCGCTGAATGTAATCTTATATATAGAATCGAATTTTTCATTATTGGTTAGTAGTCTTTTGGAGTAAAAACCTAAACCAAACCAAGGTTGTCTTGTACGGTATTTTAGGGTTCAAACCATCTTACATCAAGAAGAAAGTGTTTTACTTCATTAATTCAATTATGTCTTCAATTATTTGTGTGTATGCTTGCATGTTCTCCATGTCCGCTAATTTACTTGTGTGTTTGCTTAGGGAATATGAAACTTAATTATTGAATATGATTGGTTGTCTCTTTATCTTAATTGTTAATGATCTAGTAATGCGATAGGTCATTCGTTGTGTAGTTAATGCTTGATTAATCTTTCTTGAACCTTAGACTATAACACCTAGATAGTTGTAGGCTAAACCATCCAAAACCTACTTAGGTTAGAATTTATAAATCCTAAGAGATTTTTGTAGGCGAGACCCTTTGGTAGTTTCAAAGAGTTAGGATAAGCATACCCTACTACGACCTTAGACACACAAGCGATTTGGATTAAGGGCGTGACAATTCAACCATCAATAGGAGATAATTAAGGAGTAATACAACCTAAGCAAACACATTCTTAAACATCATCACGAGCATTAGTAGACATAGACTACCATGGATTAGATTAGATAAGAGTAGAGTAATGGGTAGAAATACGACCCCCCCAATCGAAACCGAGATTAGTACCTTTCCATTTCCTAAAAAACATAAAAAGATAAAAAATAATCTTCCTCAACCCCAACCTTAAGCAGTAACTCCTCACTAGCATTCCTATTCCCTAGAGAGCGATATCAATTCCGTGGTTTACAATACTACACTACAACGATTAGGTTCCTTGCTGGTTGTTGAAAAACTGCTCGTGAAAGGAAGTTCCTTTGACCCGAGCAGCAGCGTGTGGCGTATATTCGATCCATCCTCCCACGGTGTTCTAAACTAACTAACTAACTAATAAACTTGTAAATAGCGTAATGTCTGAGCTAAGATACTAGACTATAATTAGGGTGGCCGACTCTTCAACATGGATTTTCCAAATCCCGACAATCTCCCAAGGGAGGTCACCCCATGATTTGTTTATTGTCCTAGCATTCTATTCTTGACCTAATACTTGTTTCGTAGACTTCAATTCTTAAATGTCCGCAATCTTTGTGCTTTAGTAGTGATTCTTCAAAGTCCGATTACTTTGTACTTTCGGTGGGGTCTTTAGCGATCCATGTCTTGATGATCTTTAACTTCTTTGAATCATCGACCACAACAAATCTCACGGATCAGCCTTGTTGTGTTGCCTTCATGTGATGTTGTGACTTCGGACCCGACATGCTCGGTTTGGATCATGACATCTTTTTTCGAGTACGGGAAGCATTTGTTGTATGTCTTTGATAGTCATGATTTTCTTCAATGCGGCGTGTAACGTAGTGCATGCGGTTATGAATTGACATCTTTTTCGCCAGAGCGTAACCGTCAAATGTTTCACGCAAATAGCGGTTAACAATAAAACACGGGAAGTGTCTTTGTTCACTTTCGTTGAATCGGTTACAAAGAACCGGTTCCCGGTTGATCGATATAAATGTGCCTATGATCGGTAGAATTCTAAGAATCTCCTGGCGAAGGTTTAGCGGCAATCTGTAGCCGTTCTTAAACGGCGGGCGTCCCAAAGTAGAAAACGCGAGGTGAGTGAACCCGTGGTGGAGATTCGCGATGGTAAATTGATTTGAAAACAATTCGTGCTTGAAAGAAAGAGTTTTGCAATACGACGAAGGTTTTATGAGAAAGATCAATTTTCAATCATAAATAATTTTTGTATTTGAAAATGAATACATTGATGTGCTAGAAAGAAGAGATTTTACATGAAGGTTTTCAAAAGTATTAGATCAATTCATTTCCTACGACCAAGGTTGATTTAAGAGTGAATGCTCATCGTTTTGATCCATTGTCTACAAGTTTGATCTTTTGAAAAGATTTCACATAAGCCCAAAGAGCTTGTTTGATGTTGTCTGAAGGATTTCCATCTTCATTGTTGAATATTTTACATAACTCAGAGATGTTAGCAATACCACGAGGATAATCGTGGGAACTCTTAATATATATATATTCTTACTTTCCAAATTGTGTGAAACAAGTCTTCATTAATTTTGTGTCCTAATGAGATTTTATGGATGATCTCTTGGCTCTAGACTCAATAGTGCACTTTGGTTTCCTATATGGGACTGGGAGAGGGTCCCCTATTTAATATCAACTATCTCTAAGAAAGTTGATAGATGATAGGTTCCCGAGAAATGAAACAAGTCCTTTTAAGAGAACTTGAGTAGCTTGGGAAGTTTAGTGCGGTCGTCCTTTGGGTCCATGACGTCTTGTCTTCTGCGGCGTTAACTTGGTAAACACCGGTAGCATATGTATTGAACCGGTTTCACCTACAAAGGTTGAATTATTGGAGGGCTAATTCTTTTCACATTCATTTCTTTTCATTCTTCAACCCTTCCGATTCTACAGAGACTTCATTACTAGAGCCTTCTTTGGGTTTATTCAGTTCTAGCTCAATCTCGAGTCGACACTCTTCCCACATATTCTCCCTTTTCCCACTTTTTCATCATACTGGGACTTACACTATCTAGTAGATTGTCCTGGGTAGAATCTCCGGTTCTGGCGGGATCGTGGAGGCGATACCTAACCTTACCATCCTTATAACTCCAATGCATTAAATAAAATAGTGGGTCTTGTGGTATATTTCATTCCTTCTCGAAACCAATTGAAAATCATTTGGAAAAACAATCAAAGTACTTGATACGAGATCAAAGCATTTTGTACCTTAATAGTTTTGATCATTTAGAAAACCTCCTCCTCAACATGTGCATGTGATTTAGAAATTGTTTAGCACATGGAGGCAAGAGGACTTTGAAATATTTTTTTGATCACAATTTTCATAGAAAAAGCCATTTGATTTTCTTGGTAAAATTCTCCCCCTCAATATGTGCATAGGATATTTGAAATCATTTTATCACATAGAGGCAAGAGTTCTTTTGAAGTACATCCACGATCACAAAATCATTAAGAAACCATTTGAAAACTCAATCAAGGTACTTTATGTTAAAACATAAAAGCTTTTGTACCTCGATTGTTTATTTTCCTTTAAAATGCTCCCCCTTAATATTTGCTTCAAGATTCGAAAGCGTTTAGCACATATGAGAGAGCAGCCTGCACAATTGAATCAAATCGATCACCTTTTATCAAATTTCATTATTAAATCACAAATTCTCCCCGATCAAAAATATCAAACCCTTTGAGATTTTGGATCCCAAGTGATTTAATAAGGTTTAGAAAACATAGGAGAAAATGTGGCCAGTTTAAATACTCATCTGGTTTTTGGATAAATCCTCCTCCTCAACATGCATTGTGTATTTGAAATCGTTTGGCACATGGAGGCAGGAGTGCCTTTAAAGGACTAAAACCAATTCCATTTAAACAGATGAAGATTTAAATCACGATCTACCCGATCAAAATTTCAAACCTTTGAGATTTGTGATCCCAAAATTTAAATCATTTAGAAGATTTTGGGAAAAGGCGTGGCAAGATTTGATTTTGAAAAATGACAGATAAGGACCATTTTAAGACATTAAAGATTGTTAGTATCCGGTATGATTGTTTTATGAGATCTTTAAGTAAAATAAAACAATTTCACAATCAAACAAAACAGAAAAAATTTCATTTTGAAAGATCTTAATTCAAAGAAAAATCATACCATGACATAACATTAAATCTTTAGATCACCACTTATTATTGTACAAACCGGAACTTTTGTGAAGAAATATCGTTTGAAAATATTTTATTTTAAATCACTCTCCCCCCCAATCCATGACAGAAGTCAATAATTGAGTGACTTAGGTTTTGATAAAAAGAAGTCCGATGATTTTGAAAATTTAGTTCAATTTATTTTCAAAACAATATTTTTCCATTTTCAAAACAATTTAATCAAATTATTCAAAATTGTTTAAAAATGGTATCCCGCACAAAGATACGTTAGGTGGTTGAAACTTCATTGTTGTTACTGTAGGGTTTGGAAGAAAACCATCTGCCGATGCGAGTGAGACTTACTAACGTTGCATTTTTGAATGCTTAGCGAGGTCAAATTAAGCTCCGTTTCTTCAATCACTTAGAAGAAAACCATCCTGTGATGCAGTGAGACCTCTTACTTTGCATTTATGCCAACTCTCCATAGAAGTCCAATTAAGCTCCGTTTCTTCATTTGTCAACCCAAGATAAAGTTACCCTTTCCTTTAATCCAATCATCTTTAATTGTGGGATCCGGATCGAGAACATTCTTTTATACCAATATACATGCATCGTTAGTGAACACACATACAAATATATGGTGGTCGACATCACCCAAACAACAATCGACTAATAAAAGTCAATGCAACATATCAATCAGATCATTTAAATGTATGGGAATTATGTAGTAATCAAACTCTAATCATCTAAATAACCATCCTAGACACCTAGTCCTTCAACATAGGTTAACATCATTTTTAATTAAGCATATTAGGATAATTAAGAAAGCCCGTTAGATGATGTAGATTTGAAAAACATTATCCCCCTCAATCAGTGACTCAATTTTTGAAAAGTTTAAAAGCGATGAAGTCATTGATTGAGTTTTCAATCTTACAAAAACTTTGAATCTGATTGTTTTTAAAGCAGCTCATTTTCCACCATTTTGAAAACACAACAAATATTTTTCTGAAGAATTTTAGACGGAAAAACATTTGTGTAGGAGCAACGATCCTTGACATACTTTCCTCATTTTGTTTTTAGGATAAGTGCATGAAAATATTTGAAAATTGGTTTAGCGCAACACTTTCCTTTCTTTTGAAGAACGGGTTGCTATCGAAATAATAATAGTTTGAAGCCATATTCTGTCTGAAATAACGTAGCCATCATTTGAAGCAGGTTCTGATGCGAAATAACTGTAAGCCATAGTTTTGAGACATGTTTAAAAGAATATTTACACCTCCTGCTCGAACTTCATCTATGGTCCCCTGCCATTATTGAATGACATTTCTAAGACCGTAGATGTTATCGATACCAGAAGACATGTCTTGAAAACATATTTTTGGTATTTTTGAAATTTTTTGATTTTTATGGGTTTTAGAAGGTTTTATATTTTTCTATTTTCTTTTGTTGGTTTTATATTTTCTATTTACTTTTAGATAAATTTATACAAAGATAGAAGATGATATAGTTAAAGATGATGATACGAGTACCGAGTGATAAGGATATCGAGCGACGCGTTAGAAGATAGAAGTCATCAACTCTTAAACATTCACCACAAAAGCTTCCAGGGGCTCTTGAATTGAAGAAATTGAACCATCTGAAAGTGAGACTTTGGCTTCCCCAAACCGAAAATCCTTTAGTGAAAGCAGATTAAGCTCTATTTCAAGCTTAGCGGTGCCAGAGAAAGCACACCATTATCATAAATCCCGCTGCTCCTTTCAAGAATAATCATGAAGTGATTCTTCGTTCGAGGTTATATCATCAGAAACATGGCGTATCATCCCACACATAAATAACTCTTCAATTTCATTACCCTTCGAAGTCTGCGCAATCCATTCCAACGGTGTCAGAAGAACACTTCCCCGTGTAGTTGAATTGATGCAGTCGTCTCTTAGTTATAATGCTCAAGAACTCTCCGAATACACTTCATAGGGAATGAAGAACACACCTTCCCATGTTCATTTTCTTCCACGATGAACGTGTATTAAGCTCAGGAACCCGAAGTACACTAATATCCAAGAACTCTCGAATACATCATGCAGGAAGGAAAACACCTCCCCAATGTTTGTGGTAAACAATGGCTTTCTTCCACGATGATCGAGTGTATGAAGCTCAAGAACCGAAATCACATTCTCTCCTGTTGCGATAACATGAGATCATCACACTTGTGTACCTCTTTATCTTGAAACTTTATTTACATCTTCCCCACGTCGTTGGAATAATAACACTAAAGCCTTGATGAGTAAAACTTTGAGATTCTCTGCGGTCATGACATTTGTTTTCGGGATATCTTCATTACTTGAAGTATTCGTTCATCAAGTTTACTTTCGGCGTTTAGATGTATCTCCTTCCCCACTTTTGGTTTTGACACTCAGATGTCATTAAAACTTAGGAATACTAGAAATTTGTTGAGAAGAACACTTGAACTCTTGTGAGAATCAACTTGCTGAAGACTCTCTCTGACTATTTTTATCAACCAATATGTAGACAATTTGATGACCGAAGAAGAAAACCGATATACCATACTTGAACAGTCAACTTCCCCATTTATCTTAAGCTTTTAATGATGGAAGAGCGGTGTAGAGAATTACTTCAAGCAAATCTCTAAGTACTCATACCAAACAAAGTATGAGACATTAACACCTCTGCGATTATCCAGCTGATCATATGTGTGTGACATTAAGTAAAACAAAACTCCTAATAGTGATAGTTATCCGGGTCTTCAACCATCCACCTCGACTGCTGGTAACTAGATAAACCAAGTCTTCAACTCAAAATTTTAAGCCCGAGCAAGTTATCAAATAAGAACACGCTTTTGTGAAAGTCAACTTCAATCTCAAATAAGTGATAAATGATTAACTACAAAGTAATCAACTTGTGTCAAATGTCCAACACGTGAATAAATGTACAACCGGATGTACATTGACCCACTTAATGAACCGGAACAAATGATTCCTCAACATCAATTCCATCTTCCTATAGATATACATATAGAGGCCCGATGGAAGATTCACCAATAATGTCTTCAAGCGGATGAGGTAGTCATTTTTCTTAGTGTTCATGTGGTTGATTTACAGAGTGCACAATAATCCGTGAAGATTTGGTAAAGGAATACCAAGCGGATCATTTTCATGAACAATAATCCGTGAAGATTTGGCAAAGGAATACCAAAGAGCGGATTATAATTCAATAATTCAATGCAATATTACAATAGTCGATATCAACGCTCCCATAAATGAGCAATGGTATGATAAATGCCCAGTTAAAGAAGAAGTCTTTAGATAATCAAATGCAACTCGTCTTTAGTCTTCTAACATGTAGCAGAGAATGTAGAACTGGCTGTAGACTCGACCTTCTTCAAGATTGTCCGAATGGGGAATAGAGTGTTAACATCTTCAACTCCCTCCAAAAAGCATCCCAATTAACATCCTAGCAAATCCTTAACTAAAATCCCTCCCAATCAAACAAGAACAGAAAGATGTTCATCAAGGAAATCACAATAGGCATAGCGAACACATAAGATGGTAACACCAAACTACCAATCACATCAAACAAGACAGAAAGATTGTTGAATCATCATGTTGATGTATACGTGAAGCATTTACCGGAAGCACTTTGTCGATAAACTCATCAATCCGAGTGAAGATGTCAACAACGGCTCATAGAAAAAACTCCATGTGAAGATGACCCGATAAGAAGAAGCTCGGTTCTTACATGAGTTTAGGTCGTATGACCATTTATATTCTCAAAAATCAATCAACAATGCAAAAAAATTCACACTTCTTCTCCCCCTCAAAAATTGCATACGGAGATGCCATTCTTGACTAAACAAGTGAATATCTTCAACAAATGTAGCCTATTCACACTTCTCCCCTGCAAAATTAGCACATGATGTCTCCATCTTCATTATAGTTGAGCAAGTGGAATAAGAAAAAACAATCAATGGTAGCCCAGTTCACTTGATGACTGAAGCACATGGAAAAAGCATGAAGCATGTTGATGAGAATGGTCATAATAAGAAGATTTCTGTTCTTTAGAAGATAAGCGCCTGAAAGCGTACACTTTTCTTTTCTTTAGAGTACGAGGCATGAACTGTTGTGTTCATACGTCATAAAGTTGAAGTCGAGGCCTGGCGTGTGAACAGACGTCATAAGAAGAAAGAATATCAATATTGAGTTACTTGAACCCGTGAGTTATGAGATATCAATCCTTGTGTTATCCACACTTTAAACCAGTGCATGTATTGAAGGATGAAGTATCGCAGGCAGTAGGTCTACCTGCTAACATTACAAAGCTTGATTGCATATATATTGGTTAGTGACATTAGTATCCAAACCCTTTGGGGTTTCTCGGTCAACCTTGATTACTGTCATGAGAAAACGCTTTCCGGTAGGAATCCACCGTCCACATCTTAAAACATTCTACCAGACGGTATCCACATGGCAAGGTCTAGGATTGTTAGGCTTAACGCTCTTGCATAGTGGAAGACTTATCCTTATTCCTAGTTTCAAATATTTAGCGGTTAGTTGGTATCCATCTAGAAGTTTTAGGTTTGTTTTGCTTCATGACATGTTAAACCTTAGTCACATTAGTATGTTAGTGGATTTGTACCTTAGCATGTAGAATTGGAGAAAATGTTTCTTTTGTGGAAAAGACTAGGAATTTCTAGTTTGTTTTCTACATGCTTAGCATTCATATGCACATAACTATTCTTAGATGTACGCAAATCCTAGTCTTTTGAGTGTTCCTAGGTAGTGGTTTACAACTACTAGCAGTGCCTTAAAATCTCATAGAATTCCTGCTTGGTCTTGCACTAAAATTAGTATTTTGAATCTTGCCTTTTTCTAGCTTTTCTAGATAATAGTTCTTCCAAGTCATTCATATCATATGAATTAGGGTTTTAATGCTTGGTTGACACTGTTTTCGAACTAATCCTAGAGTCTTGAGAGTAAGAAGTGGCTTCGTATGAGGTGAAAGGTTAGCTAGAAGCCTTATTATTAGGTAACTCAGGTGAAGTGACTGGTTTTGACAAAACATGTTTCTCAATCAACTTGGGGAGAAGCGTAGTGTTTTGAAAATTTTGGTCTTTCGGATATAAAGCAGTAGGCTGCCTAACAATGGACCCGGTTTCTAATGGGAGTGGCTGGTTTCCCAGGTTGATGGTTTTGTAAACTTTGTGTTCACACTTTTTCCCTAAAGTTTTCCTAAGCTCATTTTAGAGACAACAATGTGAAACTCTTTCTGAAGTTGAGCTTTGAGAACATCAAATTTTGCTATCAAAGAGTTTGTTTGTTCTATTGACTTAGTTCTAGCTTCTTTGACAGAGTCACTTAGTTCTATGTGATTCTTTCTCAAAAACTCATTTTCCTTTAATTTGTACACAAAGCGCTAATTCATCATTTCTCATTTGAATATCATCAATAGCATTAACATCAGAATTACTTGTAACCAAATTACTTTTCACATGCATATCAGAAATATGTTTCTTCAAATTGTTGATAGTTGAGTTTTTGTCTTGAAGCTGAGCTTTCAAAGTGTTCATTTCAAAAAGTTCCGCGAATTAGGGAAGTTTAGGATTTTACATGGTTTGTTAATTTGAAAACTTTCTTTTTGACTATGTATTGCAATTTCAAGTGAAATGCAATGTTTTCAAGATTTGAGAATTTGTTTGAAAGTTCATCAAAAGCCTTTTTATCAACAATATCTTTTGTTTTGAAACACTTAATCTCAGACTCAGCCTCAACCAAGGAACATTTATCAGAATCATGTTCAGCCATAAGATCATATTGTTTAGGTACATTAGCAGATGCACTATGTTGAACGGTTAGGGTACCTCATCATATGACACATGTTCATTTGTCGTTACGATATTTGCATCCATCATGTGTAACAAGAGTCAGCTGAGCTGCTGGCTATTTCAAGCTTATCGTATCCGAGCCTCGTATTCATGTGATCGGCTTATCTGTTGCTTCACCGACTCAATCTACAATCTCTTGATTGCACTCGACATTCATTCACCCTTGCGATTTTTGTATCCACATCTTGTCTTTGGAGTTCTTGAATTAGGTTACATCATTCTTAGTTGTCTCATTAATCGCATTCACACCCGATCTTTCAACACGATACATTACCCGTCTCATCACAACTATCTCTCAATACGGACTCATCCACATTTTCATCTTTGAGTAACTTCCTCAATATACTTCTCCACATTATCCATGAGATGAATAAGTGTCTCTATGAACACGCTAGTTTCCATTCGGTGTATCTCTTGAAAGACATTTCAGTCATGTCTTGATCATAATCAGATGTAAATTCCCCACGATGAATGACCAGAAATTGGTTGTGGATCACTTGAAGTGCATGGCGGAACTATCCTTTTGAACCTTTTCTTTATCAAGTTGTTGTTCCAATTGTTCTAAGTTCAATACTAATGTTCCCGTTAATGTGGATAAATCTTGACGGAAAAGGACATTGCATGCTCGTTCCATTCTGTTGTGAGTAAATGATGAGATGTGAGTGAAGTTGTTGATAAGGTTCATCTACTTTCCTTTGCATGGCATTTTGTAGTCTAACGGTGCAAATCTTTCTCATTGGACTCGAGTATGAAGAACTCAATCATCATTATTGATTCCATCATCATGTAACGTTCATTATAGCTAATATTCTCATAGTTGTCTACAGCATCATACAGTTTGAGTACTTGAAATCACGAATGGGGTGTAAGACATGAGTGTTGATAAGTCAAGGAATTTTACAAGTCATGATTTAAAGAAATAGAATCTTTCGCGGGATTTTACTAAAATCAAACTGACCGTTAAGCAATGACCAATGGAACGTGTTAAGATGACTGATGGATTATCACAATGATAGACAATTGTGTGTTAGAACTTATGATTGTTTTTAGGATTAGCAGAGATGTTGTTTGGTTGAGATTTGGATTGGTTGATGCGATTTTCGAAGAAATTTAGGTCTAAAACTTAAAACCTCAATAACTTCCTTGGGGAGGCGATTTAGCCTCAAAATTAATTCGTTTTGACTTTCTTGTAAAACCTCACCATATTCTCTGTTAAAACTTGTTTGGTATTCGCGAAAGCGGAGTTACGGTTGAAAAGTTATAGCCGTTTGAGTTTTACCGTAAAATCAACTTTGGTCAGCAGCTTCAATCAACTCGCATCCGGAACCTTCGCTTCCAAGACAACTCGCTTAAATGACAACTCTCTTCAGGCACAACTCGCATAAGATGACAACTCACTAATAGACAAGTCGCATGAAACATAACTTCGCATAAACAGACAGCTCGCAATAGACAAGTCGCATAAACACTGGCTCGGCCTAGACGCTTCAAGCAACTGCATAGGCAACTCTCTTTAGATACGTTGAATCTGGACAAGTCGGCGTGGCAACTCTCTTTATATCAACTTCAATCTGAGTCAAGCTTCGCTAAAGAAACAAGTCGACTTTAACCAAGTCGCAAATAGTCAACTCGCTAAAGTAGCCGAAGTCGCTTACCAACTCGCTTCTAATGAAGAAGCAACTCGCATCCAAGAAACTCAACTACGAGTCTCAACTCGCTTTGAAGTGTCAACTCTCTTCCAAGCAACTGCTTCGAAAATCACTACGAGACTCAACTCGCTTTGTACCAATATTCAAAAAACTACCACTTTTCAATCCAAAACAACCTAAACACGATGATTCAAACCTTCCAAATCAAACCTAAACTTATGATGATTCTAAACACAAAAGTACTAGCAAAATTCAAACTTTAACACTAGAATTTGTCCAAATGAATCAAACTCTCCTAAACCTTAATACTCCAAAAACCTTATGAAATCCACCAAAACAAAAGCATGAAAGATGAGTGATCAAACCATGGCTCTTGATACCAATTGTTAGATATTTGATTTCATAAACACATACATCATAATATGGGTCGAATTGTATAGAGTTTAGAGAGAGTGGAGCCTTTCTAGAGAGAAAGTAAAACATAGAAGGTTAGATTGAAATAATAAAAGGTCCAACCTCACTTGCTTGGGAGGTAGAGGGTATTTATATTACATAATAAGCGTCCTCCTTGGTGATCGGGCATCAGTTAAGGTAAAGACGTCCTTCTCCACGGTGTAACACTACACCATTCTACGCTACAAATTAACTAATTAACTACTACGTAACGTAAATAACGACAAGTCTATGAGCTAACTTATGCTAGATAATATTTGGGGTGTAGACTCTTCACTATGGAATTTTCTAATTCCTAACACAATACATTGCAAATTACTTGCAATGTTAGGTTTACATTTCGTGACATCCACTTGCAAAATTGCAATCATCAAGGGGGAGCACATTCGTCACTTATAACGAAATCTTTTGCAAACTTAGTTGCAAACAAACTAGCTTATTATTACTTTCTTGACGCCCTTACATAGGGATGGACTCGTCAGGGGGAGTAGAAGCGAGATCCTTTCGATTACTCTCTACATTTCTTTATTTCTTTCACATGTTTTTCTTAAAAACAATGTGTTGCCCTTCTTTTCGAAACTCTTTTGTTTTACGACAAAAGGGAAAGAAAGTAAAACTACAAATTCAAAATTACATGAATTTTAGCTTTTCCTTAAAATAATTTTATGTTTGTCATCAACAAAAAGGTGATTGTTAATACAAATAGAAATTAAATTAGCGTTTATTTACATATTTTACGATATTACAATGTTTTGTAGATAACAAGCGTAAAAATCATTTTACGAAACAAATAAAATACGTAAATGGTTTGAACTAATAGTTTCTAACATATTAAACATTTTCACATAAAACACTAAAACAAGTATAAGTGATTTTATGATTTAATATTACATATGTATAACAACTAGTGTTTACATATTTGGGTAAAATATACACATAACTAGTATGTAGTATATTGGGTAATATAAATGGGTAGAAACTTAAGTATCATAACCCATTGGGCAAAAACATTGAATGTAGTTGGGTACAACCCAAAGCCCATGACCCATGGAGCTTGACCCATAACCCATTTCATGACATCATCCTTATATCATATATGGATAATATCCATAACCCATGGTTTTGACCCATACCCATGTGACTAGGTGCATTGCACTCGAGATACATTGTATCTAGCTAAAGACCCATGGATCAACCCATGACCAAAATACCCATGGGTAAAGGGGCGTCCCTGGATCCCGTATGTACTTGGGCCGGATCCCTCAGGAGAGATCCGTGGGATCCGAGGAACAGTAGTAATTTTCTTCTATAAATAGTGAGCCATTTCTTCCTTTAGCTCACCACTTTCCACATACTCTCTCCAAGATTATATCTCTCTAACCTCGGATCCAAGAGACTATGTAGTTTGTGTTTTGTTTTTGTGTGATCTTCTAGGTTCCTCTTAAAGGAAAGATCACCACCTTTGAAGTCGAGCAAGCTAAAGTCCAAGTTGCCGTAACCATAATCATCAGCTCTTGAAGTCTTCTTATTGATGATTCTTTTCTTCTTCAAGAAGTGTAGTGTTGAAGACATAGTGAAAGATGTGCCGAAGGTCAAGACGAGACATTAGTGAAAGGTGTGATCATCATATTGTAGGCATTAGTGAAAGGTGCCTGAAGTAAGTTACAAGACATTAGTGAAAGGTGTCTTGAAGATCTAGCCACAAGACATTAGTGAAAGGTGTCTTGAAGATCTAGCTAAAGGCGTTAGTGAAAGGTGCCTAGATGTGTCGATATGGTGTGTTTACGATGTACAAGATAGACTAGTACTAGATCAAGGATGGTGATATCCTTGATGGTGTTGTAACAGGTAGATCTCCTTGGTGGGTGGTGTGTTGTGATGGGTAGTAGTTCCTCCATGGTAATGGAACTAGGTTCTTAGCCTAGTACCTAATAAAGGGTAGGCGGCGTTGTGTAGGTGTGGTTCACCTTGGAGTGAAAGAACCTGGTGGTTAGCCTAGCACCGTATAAAGGGTAGGCGGCGTTGTGTTAGGTGTGGTTCACCTTGGTGTGAAAGAACTCGGTATTTAGCTTTGTACCGGAAAAAGGTTAAGCGGCGTTGTGAAAGCTTCTCGCCATAAGGAGATTGGTGTAGTGTTTGAACTCTCGAGTAGGTATTTCGAGGGAGTGGAGTAGGGAAGAAGGTGTCCTTGTAGCCGAACCTATAAATACTTGTGTCGTGGTGATGTGCCTTTACTCTTTATCTTTCATTGCCGTTTATATATCTATCTATCAGCGTCCAACATAAACAACCAAATAGATTGACATAAGTCGATCTAAATATTTAAAAGGAAGTTTTAAATTGGTAAAACTATTCAACCCCCCTTCTAGTTTTCCACACATCCACCTCCACTACCATCTTTTGGTACTATTGAGCGGATTGCTCATGAGTCTCCACGACCTTCTTTTGACCCAAAGCTTCAGTTAGGTATCAAGACCTCTTCTCTTCCACCCTATCCACAAGGAAATCCATGGTCCTTTGTATGGGGTCAACACTTCTACATCAATGTCTCTCACATAGAGACATTGAGGAATCAATGTGGGAAGATCATCCTACAAGAAGAATTCACCGAACCCTACATCTCCACCATTTTCAAATATGGTGGATTCTCATCTAAGTGATGCTATGCAAATGCAAAGTGCTTTGCTATCCTCCATAATCACCACACCAAACACCCACACCAACACCAACACCTCTACCATTCCACCACCACAAACTCATCAACCATACTACCCTCTTAGGCATGGTTGCTCAAATTATGATTGGCAAAGCCCAAATATTAGAAAGGACGGGGTGATGGTCCATGAGTTCCAAGAGGAAATGAGGTTCATCCTCAATCACATCCTAGAGCGTCTAAATGCTCTTTCTCATCTACCACCTCAATAGGATGGTCCTAGATTAGTTCTTTTAAGCATTTTTTATCTTATAGGATTTTTCCTTGTATTTTTTTTATTTTTTAGGATAATTTTTTTTGGATTTTCTCATTGTACTAAACACTTCATTGTGTTCCCTTTTCATGATTCTTAAATCATGAAAAATTTTAACAAATGAATGATATTTCTTATATATTGTTGTTGCTTGTTACATGGTGTTTGGAAATGCTTGTGATGATGCTTAAATCATGAAAATTTTTAACAAATGAATGATGTTTCTTATATATTGTTGTTGCTTGTTACATAGAGTAGAAGACATTTGTGAAAGATGTCTCAAGTGTCAATACGAAGACATTAGTGAAGGGTGTCGATCCTATGTATTATAAGAACTTGTGAAGTGTGCTTAGAAGTC
This sequence comes from Chrysanthemum makinoi, assembly GCA_910596185.1. Classification (NCBI taxonomy): domain Eukaryota; kingdom Viridiplantae; phylum Streptophyta; class Magnoliopsida; order Asterales; family Asteraceae; genus Chrysanthemum; species Chrysanthemum makinoi. The sequence continues at coordinate 298,742,813 of OU343225.1, forward strand.
AAGACTAGAGGCATTAGTAAAGGGTGCCTAGAAATCAAGACACAAGACATTAGTGAATGGTGTCTTAAAGATCGAGTCAAAGGCATTAGTGAAAGGTGCCTAAGGTGTACATTAGATATGGTGTGATTCGATGTACAAGATAGATTAGTATTGAGTCAAAGGATATTGTTATCCTTGTTGATATTGTTATAAGCAGTAGATCTCCTTTGGGGTTAGGTGATTGGTGTAGTGTTTGGTAGTAGTTCCTCCATTGTAATGGAACTCGATATCTAGCCTAGTACCGGATAAAGGGTAGGCGACGTTGTGATAGGATTGTTCTCCTTGGTGAAAAGGACCGGTATCTAGCGTTGTACGGATAAAGTGTGCGGCAGCGTTGTGGTTTCTCCACCATAAGGAGTCGGTGTTGTGTAGTGATTCACGAACTCTCGAGTAGGTGACTCGGGGAGTGGAGT
>OU343225.1:298743364-298898252 GCA_910596185.1 Chrysanthemum makinoi
CGATATGATAAAGTCCGTGAATCATCCTCCATCCAACACTCAATACAACCTCCACCACAAAGGACTCGCTCAACAAAGATCCCTCCCTCCTCCTTCTCTGCAGATAAACCTCGTGATTCTCTCCAGACACCCACCCCGTGACTCGAAAACCGGTGACCACTTTGAGTATACTGGGTGACGATGAGAATACCACGAGCTCCCAACAAAGAACCCGCCTCCCAACAAAGTACGTAAACCGTGAACCCTCATCTAGGCCTAAAAGAAGAAGGCGCCGCGCAGACGCCCTATCATGGTTAGATGACGATAACACAGAGGAATTTGAATGGTTTTCTATACTTCTTGTCAATTCCACTCCCTACCTCACAAGGTCAAGATCCGTGTAGACGTAATACATTGGCGCTAAGATACCGCAAGAAAGATTCCAGTAAAGAAGATGACGAAACTGCGGCGAATCAAGAATGAAGCTTTTCAACCGTTAAAGATAGCTCGTAAAGTGCCATCGATGTCGATATCACTTTGAAAACATTGCTCGAAAGCTATGTCCAACAACATGGACTCGCTCAACCTGCATAAACATCGACTTTTACAAACGGACAACCCTCCATATTACAATCACTAGTCAAAACCCTACCTACAATTGGCCAACCAAATGAGCCCAGAATTCCATTCCGATATTTCTTCAACAAAGACTTGGAATTTCTTCTACATGGTGGCTTATGGTTCAAGGAAATACGCTACATCTTGACACTTCCATTCTCTTAAAGAATACTCTAACAAAGATAGCCATCGAGGAAATATCTAACCACTTGTTCTCCAACCAAGTGGAAGAGTACAACCGAGATGCAATGTATGGGATTCACCATTGGCCTAACGATCAAGAATCTACTACGAAGCCTGTGTTTAGAAATCTCAACATGAAGTGTTCAAACCTAAAAGTATCGCTATCAAACATGTTGATCTTTCGTCCAAATGGGACTACACTTTTCTCAAGAAGATTGTGGTCAAAAGGCAAGACTAAAGGATTATGCATCTCTTCAAGTCGACTTTGAGAATTTGTCTATCAATGACATTAGACATGTACCTTGCCAAAGTACGGTAACGATGAGACAATTCTCAACCGGCACAACGTGAATTCATCAAGTCATTGCTCATCTTCATCACCAGAGTCATCAAAGAACGGTAGAAGATCTCCAGCCATGCGCTTGAATCTATCGCATCGCGGTCAACCTCACTCTCCGCAAAATTTTGATCTTCCCACATCAACCACAATATACACTCAATAAACCATTTACGCTGCAAGTACCGCAGCGGAACTTCAAAGAAATTGCTTAATGGTGGTAGAGATCTTCACAAGTTCGAGATCACACTTTAGATGATTAGTGACGATCGGGCTATTCTGGTTGAAGGATATACATCAAGATTGGGTCTCCCAAGCGCATGGAATTCTCGTGATCAAGGGATGTGAAGAGGATCATCACGATGATTGATGAACAATTGTATCAAGGACGCTTCCAAAGATTGGAAATCTCCAGATTAACATCACCGCTTTCAACGCCCGATTCACACTCCCCGCAAATCTCTCGACTACCCGTACCCCTTGAATCGCTTTTTCATTATAAATTTGGATGTATGATTTATTATGTTCGGGTTGTGCACACATAACAAGTATACAACCCGTATTTGTCAAGAAAGGTACGCCAAAGGCCACAACTCTTATAAAAGGAGTTTAAAGCTTCTTACTTTTGAGTAAACCTTATCAAACCTTTCATTTTTCAAAGGTTTCATTCAAAAGAACAAGTACTTCCCTATGATTTTCAAACCTCAACCGCTTATATCAATTGTTGAGGGGAGTATTTGACTTACTAACGTTGTTCACAAATTGTTCACAAAGTGGTCATTCTTCCCGCAACACTCTAAATGGTCATATTTATTCTCAACTTTTCAAAAATAACACTTTATATGCCATTTTGGAGGGGAGAAAATTATGTGATAAGAAATATGTTGTGGAAATGCAAATGAATCTTTGTGCTATAGACTTAACCAAATCTAATTCGACGATACTTTCCTAATCATAGTAACTCAAAAGACTTGTCCGATCGGTTATAATTTCAAGCTAGTTCGCTAGTAATGTAAACGCCTCGCAAAGGACTTGTCCGAGTAGAAAGTACCAATCGAGAAACTCTTGGTAGACATGAACTTTGACGGGTTTGACAATCTTCTGGTTGTCCACACCTTCAAGATAGTAATTAGAGCTAGTTGTCACCTTAAAGCTGACAATGTATCTCTCTAACTATGCAACGTAATCGTGTCTCGCAGGATTTCTATCTTGAGTCGATCAATTCAAAAGTGTATTTTCCTCACCGCGTGATTTCACAAAACTCTAAAGCACATGTGGAGGGGAGTATTTCTGCTAAAAGATAAAACCTCACAGCTGGTTCAAACATGTTTTCATTACAAAACCCTTGAGAGATTTTTCTTGAAAATGGTTTTATGGCAATGGAGTTATAAGGTGATTAAGGTTAGAAATAACCGTCCTATGATCCGCCAGAGGGATCTACCCAAGGACACTACCAATAGTTAGAATTTAGAAGTCCTTAGGTATGATTATAAAAAGGAGAAAATGAGAATCGAGGAAAGAAGGAGTTGAAGAATTAAAAGAAAATGCAAAGAAAAGTGGAAAAGAAATAGCCCTCCGCATTATTCAACTTAGGCGCATTAATCGGTTCAATCATATGCACCGTTGTCACTAGATGACACCGGTATTGAAGATTAAAAGTCGCCATGGACCCTGACGATGCACTAAACCTTCTTAGCCACTCAAGTTTCTCTTCATGTAAGCTTGTTTCATTCTCACTGTGGAACCCTACGTGAACTATCGGCTTTGAGATTGCCGTATTGAAGAAGGAGACCTCTCCCTAGTCGCCAGGAAACCAAAACCACTATTGAGTCTAGAGCCACGCGATTCATCAAAAGATCTCTTAGGTACACTTGACATTTCATCACTTGATGTTTAACAATAAGAACATCGGTATGTTATCGAGTCCTTCGCATCTTAGCAATCAGAGCATTTATGAGAGGTTCACATCCGTGATCCTCGCGATTGAATGGAAACTCCGCCGTGGTCAACATCAAATGCCCCCGACAGGGTCGCTTCGTAACTCCCCGTGGATTACGCTTTAGTGGGCTCAAACGTCTACGTCACAGGTGATGTCGGGTGTACCTCAGCCACTATCTCAACCGTAGATGTACTTCGGTACATCGCGTTATCTCACTTGTGGGAATCCAGTTCAGAACAGCCTTTGTGAGAATTAGAGTTGTGTTTTCACACTATGCCGTTAACACTCAAAGTTCAAACTTGTAAGTGCCTAATCCGCTTATTACTAACCGCTTTATGTTTTCTTTTTATGGAAGCCTGAGCGGAATGATCGCGCGATTCTTCACATACTCATGCCAACATCATCACTAATGGAAGTTCTATCTAAAAGCAACACACAAAGTCGAATGATTCTTCGCCAAACCAAAGAATCTACAAAGTTAAAGACTTAAAGAACTTCATCAAGATCAAATCCAACGCCAAAGAAGCGATGATGCGTTGAAGAATGACATGGAGACACTGAGCAAAGGAAGCATACCCGAAGCGCACTGATGCGCACAACAACAACATACTACCACTACCATCACAAAGAACAATGATCAAAGAACAAAGACAAAGATGACGCCAAAGCGTAACTGCTCAAAGACAATTTCTCACCGAGAGATTGTTCGAATCAAGGCAATTCTTCTCACAAGAGAAGAATGTCGAAGACCAAAGCTACTATTACATCTACTCCTTCACCGCTACATTCATTCATCACTAACGCTGTGGGAGATTGTTGGAATAACTCCTAAACCTTAATCAAGTGTTAGTGATTCACATGTAATAGTTAGCTTAATTATGGCCTTTATGTTTGTTATTAGCCTAAGGCTTATGTAGAAGGCCCATAAGCCTAGGCTCAGCCCAATAAGGAAAAGGATGGGAATTAGAGTGTTCTAGCTTCCTCCTATACTTAGATAACCCTCACTTGAGGGTTGGTTGTTCAATTCATTTCCTTTCACTCATACTCTACGCATAACTATCATAGTCTAACGTGTGTGTGTGTTTGGTTTATTGTTCAATCGCCTTTATCTTTTTCTATTAAGCTTGTGTTGTAAATCTAGTGACTTAACATACACAAAAATGAATATATACCAACAATGGTAAAATCAAACAAATATGTCCATATAACAACATTTCAAAGGTGAATATAGTAACAAATTATAGGAAACAACCAGTGAGTATAAATCATTGTGCAATTAAACTTAGGGTTTTTACTTTCTACTAAACCCGCAATTTCAAAGCGTATGATAACCAAGACTCCAATACTACTTCTAATTGAAAACCAGAATGCTCACAAAAGGACCAATAATATTTGGTCCAATCAAACTTAACACAATAACATTTTATCAATAGAATAATAAAAACAAACAACACCAATCAAAACAAATGCATAGAACTATAACTATAGAATATGGAACAATCATGAAGAACCAGCTTCCATTACCCGCTTCTAGTAGATGACCGGAAAAAAGCCTCAAATTAATGTTGATGATTCGATAAAATGCACAAGTTGGCCACTATTAAGCACAATAACTTATGTATTATTTGATATGTAGTGTCACTACTAAAAATTGTATAGAGTAAGTTATGTATTATTTAATATGTTTTTATTGTTAGTTATTACAAAGTGAAAAAAAATCCCATATAGATTTTGGACTATTATATAATCAAACAAATAAAACATAAACTAAACAAAGCCCAATACATGTTAAATATTATAATCCATTAAGCCAAGTTTTATAGTTATATATCTTACAAAAAATTCCAAATGACATTTACAAACTGATTCATCACACTCAAAAATTATATCCCAAATAAAGAACCAAGTTACTTACATGGAAAATGTAACATTTGAATATACAATGTAATGACATGCAAAGAAATGTAATTAATTATTAACAACAAAATAACCAACAATTTAGGCAAATGTAATGCTTAAAACACTTAAAAATATCATTTACTAATCTTCAATAGAAGCATATACAAAATATACTAATTCAGATACATTATAATTACATGGAATAGTTAGTCATATAAATAAAAAGCATACCAAATGTAAACCCATAATAACCCACAAATAATTGTTTTAAGTTAAACAGACATTAGACAATGGCAATATCATTCAACTGTCATAACAACATCCCCTCTGTTTTTCAATACTTCAACATCTAATGTAAACTTGAGAATTGCTCAAACCCCGCCTTCAAGATCGCTTTCCATTCTCCAAGCATAACAACATGGTCATCAAACTCCTTGACTCTTAATTTGTCAATATACTTCCAAAGACAACGCCCTTCTCAAATGAGGAATTCAGATGACACAACTGCTTTGTTGTATTGTTCAGACCAGAAAAGTTAAATACCTTATGCCTGCGAACAAAACTAAATACTGAACTGCTCGTTCAAATGTATACAACACACAATCATAAATTTAAACAAAACAAAAAGTATATAAAAACAATATACACATCAAGTATAAACTTACAACATAACCTTTCAAAGCTTGCACCAATCTTCTTAAAAACAACACCCATCATCATGAGTTGTTTGATAAATATGTATTTCCTTTCTGAAAACCGTGCTCCTATAAAAAATATATAAATAAATGAAATAACAAAACACATATATAAAAGAAAAATAACAAACTTTTAAATACCTTCAACAAACTCTTGCCAACATGAGTTTTCTTGTCCTTTACAAGATGGAACACCTGCCATGCTCAAATATACTTCTAAACAGAGGCAACATCATCTTCCACTTTTACAAACCAATTCTAATCGGACCGCAATAATTTAGCATGCGAATATAATGATTATATAAACACTATGACAAATAAACTATATGAAAAAATAAAAATATCTAAATATACTAACCAAATTTCAAACAAGGGCATTGAAACGTAACTTTGATTCCTAGCGTCTTTAACACGCCGCTTTATTCCAAAACTTAGAATCTAATACACAATTATATATAAAAAAAAATACATGTACACACTAGAAATAAAATATTTCAAAAATATCGTAATAATAATAATAATAATAATAATAATAATAAATTATAAAATAATAATAATAATAATAATAATACATAACACATAATAATAATAATAATAATAATAATACATAATAATAATACTAACAATGAAACTAAAAAATAATAATAAAAAGGGCGTGAAGGAAAATCTACGCTTAAATAGGGATCTTCACAAAAGCTATTAGCATCATGGATAGTAAGAATAAAATTATGACCAAAGAAGAAAATACAGAATAAACGCTTGAGTGTCATCGATCATATGTTTTTGCATAACTGCTCCCATTGAAACCCAAAAAAACCACATGCTTCATCACCATCAAATTCCAACAAAACCCTCATCCAACCATCACACGTCCTAACACTATACAAAGTCTTATTCTTAAAGACATACTCTTTAAACAAACTTTTTGGCACCGAATCGCAAACAGAAAACCAAAGAGATATATTTAGATTAACAAGAATTCCAAAACAAAATATAACAACCCTTCAAAAACTAAACCAAATACATAATGTACTTGTCCTGACAAACCTATTTCCGCAGACTTTTGTAACACAACTACCTAATTTATGACCACCTTCTATGTTAAGGAAACCATAACCATTATTACCATGCTCGTCAAAATGACTCAAAAACATATATCGAAAGTACTTACATCAATAAAACACTCCAACCATGCTTAAGCTTATTTTCTTCAACATATTTTTCCCATTTTTCACCATATATTATGCCAAAAAGACCATCCACGTAACTAATCTTAAAATCATAAACATTATTCACAAACTTTGGTAAACATTCGCAGCCTTTCTACGATCGCTTAGCTCAAAACTTTAGTGGCACTTTTGATACCATTTTCATCACCATTTTAAATGTAACTAAAATGACATATGTAACGCTTTAAGAAACATATTATTATTCATACTACATGAACACAAAAACCAAACTCAACTACATTGTTCAGCATATATCATGCCCAAATCACCATCAACATCATGAATCTTAAAATCATAAATGTTATTCACAAACTTAAAGAATAACCATTTACGCTTCTACGTATAAGTTAGCTCAAACAACTTTAGTGGGACTTTGATACCATTCTCATCACCATTTTAAAATATAACTAAAATCGACATATGTAACGCTTAACAAACATAAAATTATTCACACGTAATATAAATAATAATGTCAATTACAAGCTAGTACACAATTCATAATAACTTTGATACCATTCACAACAACATCCAACTCTATTTAAAAAGCATCAGATGTTTACAAAACAACCAAACCATAATATGTACATAAACACAACCACTAGACACAAAACACAATAAAAACTTCATAAAAAATATAAATAAACTTACATAAAAAACACACAATAACACAAGCTAAAAATAAAACGCCACTCACGCTTTCATCATGCTATTTAACAAATGTAGATAAACTTAAATTTGATATTAAATACATAATAAATAGTTCAAACACACTACAAAAAACGCAGAGGAACAAAAATAAAAGTATATATAAACTACAAACACATAAAATACTTTCACATTAATAATACTGATTTCAATAATCCAGCACAAATAAGGCACAATAATTGGGGGTTTTACAAATTAGCAACAATAAACCATGCAATAATTAGCACCAAAAAAAAAAGGAAACATAATTAAAAAAAATTCAACTTTAATTAAACTAATGCAGACTAATCAAAATCAATCTTGGTAAAGAAACTAACATTGTATATTGGCAAAAATAACAACTGGATTCGTGGAGTTGTTTTATGTATAAGACACAATAATTGGGGGTTTTACAAATTAGCAATAATAAACCATGCAATAACAAACAAAACATATACCAAGAAACACATGAAAGGTTTTATGGATATTTTAAATATACGTATGACCGGATTCGAACTTGAGACTTCGGGATTGCACACATTACGTATGAGAGTTGATATTAAATAATTAATACATATAAATGTTATTATTATTAATTATTTGTCACAAAATAAAACTTAACGGTAGTTAATATTTAACGGTTTGACTAACTCGTTAAATGTAAACTACGGGACTAGGGATGAAATTTGGACAATAAAATTTGGAACCCTCTGGGTGTGCATGGCCTGTGGGCTTCCCAACCCTGAGGTAGTTTTCTTTGTCACCAAGTTTTGAGAACCTATATATACAAAACCCTTGTATTCATTATTCTCTAACCTGGATCACTTTGATAACCTAATTTCTTCTCCTCTCCTCCCTTTGTCTTTGGCCATCCGGTTCCAACCCCCATAGGGTTTTGATTTTCCAAACTCAAGAAACAAGTATTTGGTTTTAATTGTGATTTAAGAACCTAGCTTTTCACATCAAATCGCTACTAGTACGTGTGTACAAGAACGAAGGACAAACGCACTTGTGTTTGTGAGATTTATGGTGGTCGATTTTTGGTGGGTCGAATATACATAAAACCTAAGTTAGGGTTTTGGGTTTTGTTCCTTCTTCAATTATCGTTTGGTTCTTGATTTGCTAAAAGCGTTTTTATTCTGTTAATTAATATACATATATTATTCATTATACTTCCGCTGCATGCTTTGATGATGTTTATTTGATTTTATAATTGTTATGATTATTAAAACCCAGCGGCATCACGATGCCGCTAATATGATGTAATTAATTACCGAAACACATAAAAATTGAATCTTTATGATTATTGCATGCTTTTAATGATTTCTAGGGTTTTGAAATTGGAAACCCTAATTTTTTTAATAGGGTCGATTACCCTTTAATTATTTAATTAGGTTTTAATTTTTGTAAAACTTGTAGAAACCCTAGGATTTCGCTAAATTATGTGGCCAAATAGTGCCGTAATGCGCTGTATCCAGCATAAACATGCGAACAATGGTAACCATGTTTTGCCAAAAAGTGATACGTATTCATGTTTTATTTAAATGAAAATCCTACCTACTAAAAAAACTGTGCTATTTGGTATACTATTGACTTTTATTACGAATCGACTTGTCGATGTATGTGGCTAATCTACCAGGTGAAAGCCCTAGTTAATGTATGCTTATTTACCAGAATTGTTTTTATTAGAGTTTATCAAATACTTATGTGGCTAATTGTTATTTTACATATGTTAAATTGTTTAGTTATATGTTTATATTATTTGAGTGTGTTTAATTTTATTAAAATGCTTTTTGTTTATATATATTGTTTGACATGTTGTAAGCAAAATGGTTTTTATGAATAGAAAATTAAATTGACTAAATAATGGCTTAAACTCGATTTGTTTTCTACGAAAATTCTTGAACTTTTAATCGACTGATGCGACTGTACTAAATGGTTAGAACGGCTCACCCACTAGAACAAACTATAAAGGTTAATAAAGAAATGCGACAAATACACCGAAAGGATGTCTAAGGTTATGTTATGCCACCGGTCCTCTCTCGCTCGTGAGTTCGAGAGCTACATAGTATAACTATTCTATGTACGAAGCATCTTAGTGCAAAGTTGTAAGTTTCTCAATGCATCGATTAAAACTTTGTAGAATTTAATCTTAGCAATTAAAATACAAGTAAGTTTTTTCAAATTTATGCTATAAAGTTGTATGCATGCTTTTTTATACATAAGTTTTGATTACACATCAAAATTGTACCCTTTAAATTTAAGTTTATGCCATCTAATGATATGAAACACTTGAAGTTGTAATTTAGTTATGTGAGACCTTGATCTAGATTACAATAACAAGGTGAATTTTTGTTGTGTGAGACTTCACAATTATTTGCAGCTTCTAAATTAGACAACTTAATTAAGTTAGTTAGTGAGACCTATAACTTAAGGCATAAGATGGGATAAAATATGCTTACGTTTTGCATAAATTGTTTTGGCAAAATTGTAAAGCCCATAACTTTTGGAATTGAAAACTTGTTTGTCAATTATTGTTTTTCAACAATTACCTATTCTATACTTTCACCACTAGCGCATCAACCTGATGTGGTGAAACTATGATAATGAGGATCCAAAATTCAAGGAAAATTCTATGGTTAATATGAATATTGACCAAAGGGTATTTTATTTTCTTGATCGCACTTATCTAAAGTACTAACTTTTGAACTTTTATTTTCTCAGAGAAATGGCTCAAGCTTCAATCATCGCGACTAGCCTCGCCGCTCAAATCTATGTTTGATCGAGAGAAATTGAATGGTAGCTAATTTCATGATTGGTATTGGCAACTCAATTGTCTCAGGGTTGCCAAAAGACTAGATTATTTGACTATGCCTTGTCCTTCAACTCGGGTACCGTGCTACCGCCGGCACGAAATGCATGGCAATTCCTATGACAAGTATAATGAGGTTGCCGCATTATGCTTGAGAGTATGAATTCAAACTTGCAAAAAACAAGAGAATTACTTCCCCTAACCTCATGCTCAAGAATTGCAAAGGTTGTTTGAAAAGCCTGCGACCAGAACTCAGATGATCCGATAGATGCTCTACATAGTTGCAAGCAAGAAGAAGGGAAACCCGTGAGCCACCGCCTGAAATGATGAGTTACATGGACCACTCTGGAGACTCAACTATGCCTACCCCAATGACATACAAATTGGCCTTATCAACAGATCCCTTAACAAGGAGTTTGATGGTTTCATGCGAAATTACAATATGCATTGCACGGGAAGATAGTCATGAGGTACATGCAATGCTCATTGATTACAGAAAGGTTTGCCCAAGAAGGCCCTCACGGCTCTAACCATCCAAAAGGGTAGGATTTCTAAGCCTAATAAGCCGCTAGCTAACAAGAAAGTGGAAAAGTTTGATAAGTGGAAAACAAGTTATATTAAAAAAGAACCCAAGAAGTACCCTCCAAAAGCGCGAGAATCCTAAGAAGGATCGGACTTGTCATCACCTGACCGAGGTAGAATCGGAAGAGGAATTGTCCGCTTTACCTTGATGAGGCTATGCAAGAGGTATAAAAATATTGGCAATCGTGGCTAGTACTTCATGTACTCTTTTGATGATAGAATTATTTGCTTTTCCTCATAAAATAAATTCCTGGTATATGATATCGATGTGGTATTCACATTTGTAATACATTGCGTGGACTTAGAGGTAAGGAAGTCGCCATGGACAACAATACCCCAGACGCTGGTAATGGAGCACACGCGCCAAGCTATAGGCACGCTTTGATTTAGTTTTACCTTCGGTTTAGTAATCGCTCTTTGAACGTATTCATTACGCGACCTCTATTGTTAGGTGTCGCTTCTGCTTCCTTTGTTAAAAGATATTGGTTTTATTCATACATTTACTGATTATGGAATTTTGGTTTCTTGAAATGGTGTTTTTTACTTTAATGTTATTCCAAAGAAATGGTGTGTTTGAAATTGATTTGCATGATAATGTGATTGATAAATAATAATTGCCTTTAGTATCAATAATAAAAGAATCTAAAGTGATTTGGATTCTTCATTTCTTTGGCATTGTAGACTTGCTCACATAGGCAAGAAACGCATGCAAAAGTTGCAACATGATGGGCTTTTGCAAGACATCAATGATGAATCATTTGATAAATGCGAATCTTGCATATCCGGGAAGATGACCAAGAAACCTTTTACAAATAGTTTAGAAAGGGCTTCGATCTTTATGTGATATACCCATTTATGTGGACCACTAAGACATGTGTCAAGAAAGTGGTTAGCTACTTTAACCTTTACAGATGATTTCGCCGTATGGTTATGTTTATTTACTTAAACATAAACATGAAGTCTTTGAAACATTTGGTTTTAAGTGAAGTAGAGCCTAACTAGGAAAGAAGATTAAAGCTCTTCATCCATAGAGAGGTGGGTGAATATTTAAGCCAAGAGTTTAAAGATTATCTTGCTGAGTGTGGTATCGTCCAACAACTCACATCTCCATATACTCCACAACAAAATGGTGTATCTGAGAGAAGAAATCGTACATTGTTAGACATGGTGCGATCTGTTAATACAAATAAGCCGTAAAAACGTTTATTTATATTTTACGATCTTCTAATGTTTTGTCGATAACAAACGTAAAATCATATTAATGAAACAAATAAAATACGTAAATGGTTTGAACTAATAGTTTCTAACATATTCATTTTCACATAAAACACTAAAACAAGTATAAGTGATTTTATGATTTAGATACATATGTACAACAACTAGTGTTTACATATTGTGTTAACATATACTTAAACTAAGTATACTAAAATGGGTAAAAACATGTAAATACTAAAATGTAAAAACATGTATATAATAAATAAGTAAAAACTAGCTAGTGGTTTTGACCCATAACCCATGGTTTTATTTATACCACTTAACCAAGTTCATTGTATCCTTAAGATACATTGTATCTAGAAAGAAAACCATGGATCAACCCATAACCCATGACCCATGACCCATAACCAAAAATACCCATGGGCAGAGGGATGCACTACGGATCCCTAGCTTTGTGCTAGCCGGATCCCTTGTGGAAGGGATCCGTGGGATCCGAGGAACAAGAGATTTTTCCTCTATAAATAGTGAGCCATTTATTCATTATTTCTCACCCCTTTTCAATCCCTTTCTAACACACTTTCCCCCCTGAGTTAAATCTCACTAACCTTAGATCCAAGAGATCTATGTTTGTAGTTTTGTTTTTGTGTGATCTTTTAGGTTCCTCTTAAAGGCACGATCACCACCTTTGAATTCGAGCAAGCTCAAGTCCATGAGTTGCCATGCTTCCTCATCATCAAGGCTACTGAAGCCTTCTTGTTGATGATTCCTTTCTTTCTTCAAAGAAGTGTAGTGTTGAAGACATTAGTGAAAGATGTCTCAAGAGTCAAGACGAAGATATTAGTGAAGGGTATCTATCGTCTATAGGATAAGCACTTGTGGTAGGTGCTTAGAAGTCAAGACAAAGAAGCATTAGTGAAAGGTGCTTAGAAGTCAAGACAAAGAAGCATTGAAGTGAGCGCTAGAAGTGAAGACACAAGTAGTGAAAGGTGTCTTGTAGATCTAGTCAAAGGCATTAGTGAAAGGTGCCTTAGATGTACATTCGATATGGTGTGTTTCGATGTACAAGATAGACTAGTATTAGATCCAAGGATATTGATATCCTTGATGATGTTGTAAAAGAGTAGATCTCCTTTGGGATTAGTCGTTGGTGTAGTGTGGTAGTAGTTCCTCCATTGCAATGGAACTAGGTGCTTAGCCTAGTACCTAATAAAGGGTAGGCGACGTTGTGAAGGTGTAGTTTACCTAAGGTGTGAAAGAACTAGGTACTTAGCTTAGTACCTTATAAAGGGTAGGCGACGCTTGTGGTAGGTGTGGTTCACCTTGGTGAAAGAACCCAGTGGTTAGCCTAGTACCGAAAAAGAGTAGGCGACGTTGTGAAGGCTTCTCCGCCATAAGGAGATTGGTGTAGTGATTACTAACTCTCGAGTAGGTGACTCAAGGAGTGGAGTAGGGCAAAGAAGGTGACCTTGTAGCCGAACCACTATAAATACTACTGTGGTTTTGTGCTTCTTAATCTTATCTTTTCATTACTTACCTTTATATGTTTGTTTATCAACATCCAACACACACATCCAAATAGATTGACATAAGTTGATCTAAATAGATTAAAATGAAGTTTTAATTGGCAAAACTATTCAACCCCCTTCTAGTTTTCCACAATTGGCATCAGAGCTTCGTTACCAAGTTTCTTGAAGTATATTGTACTTTAAAAACTTGATACGATCCATGGTTAATTGAAAACTACAAAGAAGGTTTTTCATAAAAGCAAACACCATGTTTTTCAAAAGTATATGTTTGGATGTTGACTTGATAAACAACATTTTTCTTATCTTCTTTTTCATTTAATTGTACTAATCTTCCTTGTCATGTTGATTAGTCAAAGCTCATACCCACCAAGCTTTAGGAGTCGCTTGGTAACAAGAATACCTTCCTAAGAAGGTATCTTAAACGCAAAGGAACTAGAATCGCAAGTGACATTTGTTGTGCCATTTGTAAAGACATTCCTAAGTGCATTCGAGGTATGACTTTCCACTTATATCTAAATGATATTAGTTTAATAAATAAGTGTTATTTGTTAGACATTTATTTGAGTAGATTTCGTGTTTACACATGTTTTACATGTAGCTTCATTAGGAAGTTTTTTTTTTCACACATATGTGTCACTCCTCCGTCTAGAAATCATGGTTTATAATAATTGTGTTTTATCTCACTTAATCCAAAAATCATATCTTCTAATAAAACAAAACACAAATCTCAAAATTCCTCCTTCCCCATAAATACTCCCACCGTCGACCATCTTATCAAACCCTCATTTTTTTTTCAAATCTTCCAATTTCAAAAACATTTCCTCTCATTCAAAAACTTCATCTTCCACCTCATTCCATCTCAAACGAAACCAAGAAGATCCGTCATCAACATGGTTTACATCGCACTCGTGCTCATCGCCCTAACACTCATCGCACTTGTGTTCCCTATGATGAAGTTCACATATGGAGACATTTACTTTGTGTTGTTAATCTACATTGGGATCATATACCCAATCCTTTGTATCATCCTTAGTATTGAAATGCAATATTACTAATGATCTAGTTTATCTAGGTAATTATTATCATAATGTGTTTGCCATTTCTTTTGATTTATATGTTTTATTTTCTTTCGTGATACATTAGAAGTAATCATGTACATGCTAAAAGAAAATGTGGGATAAACATATTTCGTGGTATAAAACTTAAAACCTATTTCTTTATCAAAACATGTTACTGCATTACTACTGATCCACGGATCCGGAGGATATACTAGCGGGATCCCTTTTGTAAAGGAACCGTGGGATCCAGATATCTTGGAAAACAGTTTTCATGCAAGATTAAAACCACTCGCTTTCTAAAAATAATAATCCACTAGAAAGTCCAAAACTTTAGTTAAGTGTCATTGTTGTTAAAAAACCATTGTTAATAAAAATCTAGTAAAAACATTAGATTATCATAAGTTGACCACAAACATCTCCTTTTATTAACTTGTCATTCCTATAGGTTCAACTATGACGCATGAATATGAGTTTGATTTTTCACTCACTAGCGTCTACACTCCGAACATCTCTCTCGAACCCAACACACCTAGCAATCATGTCTGTGGGTTCAATAATCTCGAAAATCGTCACTTCCATGAAGGATGTATTGTAGACACCTCTCTACAATTCGAAGAAGGTATCAATACCTCCTTCCGAGCCATAGGACTAGAATGTCTTCTTGAAATCAACGAGAAGATATGTCCAAGGTTCATAATGGAATTCTTCCGTCAAGTCGAACTCGTTAAATGAGGATCGCTCTCTATCTCTTTGGTTTTATATCATAAACCAAAAGTTCGCTCTAACCCTTGGGCATTTTGCTCACGTCCTCCGGATTCCAAATCATGGACAATGTGCCTTCACCGAAGATTGGTCTCTTGATTCTCTCTTCAACTTTCGTGAATAAAATAGTCCATATTGTTTACACATACCCTCTCCGAAAGATTTAAATCGCATAATATGCAAACCTCGACCATATTACTCCGATCCAAACATTATGTTTACAAGGGATATCCGAGAAGAGTACAAGCCTCTTGCACTCATCCCACGTGAAAATGTTTGGAGTCTTAGGGGAAATCGAGAAATCCTTCCCGCTTGTTGTGCTCACATGTTGTACAGTTTGCTAACACAACAACCATACAATCTCGCCTACTTCTTCAGCAAGGCTTAATTGCAAATCTTGAAGGCTCCAAGAATAAACTCATCCCTTATGGAATGTTCTTGACATGCCTCTATCATAATGTTATGCACTTCCATCCTCAATTTCAAAGTCCGTTAATGCATACTTGTGAACAAAATAATGGAACCGCTAAACATATCCCTCATGAAGACTTTCTTCATTCTTGATTCCACCAATACTCATCAATCACATAATGATCCTCCTAGCGAAAACACTCAAGGAAACTAGTAGTATTCCAAAATAGGATCAAATCTCTTGTACTCGTGCTTTATCAATGTAATCCAACTTCTCTCATGAAATAAAACATCTTACATTTGATATCTTTGTATTAAACTCTTTTAGACTATCCTTGAGATATAATGCATTGTCAAGATCATTGCATACCTTTAGTAAAGGTCCCTGTGGCGATGGTGGATCCCAAAGATTGTACTAGACGGATCCCTACTCTTAGGGAACCGTGGGATCCGGCGAACAGAAAATGCAATTACAAGCATTGTATTTCAAACACATTCTTAGAACACCTCACACTAAGCCTAACATAGTGTCTTAAGGCAAATTAATTCCTTATCAAGATAGGTTGATCTCTCCTACTCATTCTAACTCACATAGATCACACTCTAAGACGCTTGTAGATCTACCGTTTGGTTTATCCATTACTCTTCCGCTCTTAAACTCACACCTCATTTTCTACTTGATCCCTCACATCTAGTCTTAGAAATCTTTCAATTATGGCAAAATTGATCATAAATCATCCTCACCTCCAAGTTGATCAAAGTTGATCAAAATCTAGTTTTCTCATCTCAAAGCTTCTAGGATATTTTCCAAAACACTATCCTTAGACACAACCTGATCTCTAGGATCATTTAGCTTCAATTGACACTCTAATTCTTTAGTGTCATCCTTGCTCATCCATTGGTACTCTTGAAAGTTCCAAATCCTTCCATAAATGACAATCATTAACTACATCATTCATTACCTTCAAGTACTCAAGAATCCTTTCATTTAAAACACTTAGGAGGACTAAAATACTCAAGATGATATAGGTCTTAGATCTTAGAAACATCATTTCCACTCTTTCATAGCTGCTGAGAGCCGGATCCCTAGGATTAGCCTAGACGGATCCCTCCGAGGAGGGAACCGTGGGATCCGGATGACAGATTTAGGTCAAATCTTTCATAAACAATCATTTCAACTCATCTTCCTAACTCAAACACTCCATCTCATCTTAAATGAGTTCCTAGAACAGTGCAAACTCTGAAGTTGACTCTTGTGCATGTTAATCATCACAATCCAATGAATCCTAGTGGCTTAAGGCTTAAATGCACTTGCCAATTCTCCTAGTTTATAAACCACCTTGTTAGGACCTCCATAGTCATCACTCTCATTCTAACTTTCAGCCCTTGTAACCTCTTGAAATCACTCATCATGAGGAAAACCCCAAGTAGTAACTTATCCACCAAAGAACCACCCATGAAAAAGGCTCGTGTTATACATGAAATTTCTTCACCGAATCATCTCCCGTCAAGCCAACAAATGATAGAATTCTTCATCATCCAATCAAACCAATTCCTAAAAGGATAGTACCCACAAAACTACCTATACCGAACACCACCATACCTCCTAGGCCAAACAATATCATCTCCACTAAACCATCACCATTGCCTCCTAGAGCTATCTCATTTACATCTCCACTATCATCACCACACCTCTACAATTTAGAGGACTTGCCTCCTAGGCCATCTCATCGCTTCCATGACAACATTTTCTCCTCATTAGGAGGAATAATGGTTCAAAATCAAGGTGTTGAGTCAACACTTGCTCCTCGCTTCCTTTTCTGTTTCCATCATATAATCCTATTTGGATTATGAGAAATCATCAAAGTCAACCACCGACCATATGGAAGTTGACACTTCCTTACCACCACCATCCTTCTTGGTCGAACCATTCTCAAATGGGCCTCCACCAATCCATCCATCGCTTGAAGCTCCAAGCAAGCGCTTCACTTGATCCTTCGAATCAAGCCATTTCATTTCATCCTCCACCACTACCTAGCCATGACAAAGATTGCTATCATTGTCAACATGTTGAAAGTTTGATACATGAAGTACAGAGAAGACCAACGTTTCATGTTCTATCTCCTCGAACGTTTCGACGAGATCAAACCTAAACAAAACTTAAGCTAGAAGATTTTAGTGGTGTCCTAGCATCAAGCGATAGTTGGTTTAGAAATTCTTAGTAATGTATTTTCTTATTTTCTTAGTTTTTAGAGTCATGTATATCATAACTCTAGTTTTATTAAATGGAAATTACATGCTACTTGTTATTTTTCTCGAGAATATGATTACCTTGTATTCATATCTCATTTTTTTTGTGATAACATTACTTGTTATATCACCTTTGCTGAAATTTAACAGCTAAAACGGATCCCTCAGAATTGCCTAGACGGATCCCTACTAGAGGGAACCGTGGGATCCGTGAGACGGAAAGCTTTCTTTCTACTAACTTGAATCACATTTGCAGGAAATTGTGAATTATACTTGATTTCTAACCTTTGTTTTGTAGTTATTCAATTTACATATGAAGACTTTGACACCCTAAAGCTAGGGTGAGCTTTATGTCAAAGCAATACATTGCAAATTACTTGCAATACTAGGTTTACATTTCGTGACATCCCTTTGCAAAATTGCAATCATCAAGGGGAGCACATTCGTCTCGTGAGACTAGGCGATATCCTTAGCAAACAAACTAGATTAGTATTACTTTCTTGGACGCCTTACTTAGGGATGGATTCAAGAGGGAGTAAAGACGATATCCTTTCCCGTTATTTGCTATCTCTTTTACTTTTTCTTTCCCATGTTTTTCTTAAAAACAATGTGTTGCCTTCCTTCAAACACTTTTTGTTTTAGACAAAAGGGGAGAAGAAAGTAAAAACTACAAATTCAAACTTTTATGAATTTTAGCTTTTCCTTAAAATAATTTTATGTTTTGTCATCAACAAAAGGGGGAGATTGTTAATACAAATAAGCCGTAAAAATTTTATTTATATTTTACGATCTTCTAATGTTTTGTCGATAAACAAGCGTAAAATCATATTGTAAAACAAATAAAATATATAAATGGTTTGAACTAATAGTTTCTAACATATTCACATTTTCACATAAAACACTAAAACAAGTATAAGTGATTTTATGATTTAGATACATATGTACAACAACTAGTGTTTACATATTGGGTTAACATATACTTAAACTAAGTATACTAAAATGGGTAAAAACATGTAAATACTAAAATGGGTAAAAACATGTATATAATAAATAAGTAAAAACTAGCTAATGGTTTTGACCCATAACCCATGGTTTTATTTATACCACTTAACCAAGTTCATTGTATCCTTAAGATACATTGTATCTAGAAAGAAAACCATGGATCAACCCATAACCCATAACCAAAAATACCCATGGGCAAAGAGGAGCGTACCACGGATCCCTAGCTTTGTGCTAGCGGATCCCTTGTGGTAGGGATCCGTGGGATCCGGGAACAGTAGGATTTTTCCTCTATAAATAGTGAGCCATTTCTTCATTATTTCTCACCCTTTTCAATCCCTTTCTAACACACTTTCCCCCCTGAGTTAAATCTCACTAACCTTAGATCCAAGAGATCTATGTTTGTAGTTTTGTTTTTGTGTGATCTTTTAGGTTCCTCTTAAAGGCAAGATCACCACCTTTGAAGTCGAGCAAGCTCAAGTCCATGAGTTGCCATGCTTCCTCATCATCAAGGCATCTTGAAGTCTTCTTGTTGATGATTCCTTTCTTTCTTCAAAGAAGTATAGTGTTGAAGACATTAGTGAAAGATGTCTCAAGAGTCAAGACGAAGATATTAGTGAAGGGTATCTATCGTCTATAGGATAAAGCACTTGTGGTAGGTGCTTAGAAGTTAAGACAAAGAAGCATTAGTGAAAGGTGCTTAGAAGTCAAGACAAAGAAGCATTAGTGAAAGGTGCTTAGAAGTGAAGACACAAGACATTAGTGAAAGGTGTCTTGTAGATCTAGTCAAAGGCATTAGTGAAAGGTGCCTTAGATGTACATTCGATATGGTGTGTTTCAATGTACAAGATAGACTAGTATTAGATCCAAGGATATTGATATCCTTGATGATGTTGTAAAGGAGTAGATCTCCTTTGGGATTAGTCGTGGTGTAGTGTGGTAGTAGTTCCTCCATTGCAATGGAACTAGGTGCTTAGCCTAGTACCTAATAAAGAGTAGGCAACATTGTGAAGGTGTAGTTTACCTAAGGTGTGAAAGAACTAGGTACTTAGCCTAGTACCTTATAAAGGGTAAGCGACGTTGTGTAGGTGTGGTTCACCTTGGAGTGAAAGAACCCGGTGGTTAGCCTAGTACCGGAAAAGAGTAGGCGACGTTGTGAAGGCTTCTCCGCCATAAGGAGATTGGTGTAGTGATTACTGAACTCTAGTAGGTGACTCAGGGAGTGGAGTAGGGCAAGGAAGGTGACCTTGTAGCCGAACCACTATAAATACTTGCGTTGTGGTTTTGCGCCTCTTACTCTTAGCTTTTCATTACTTACCTTTATATGTTTGTTTATCAACATCCAACACACACATCCAAATAGATTGACATAAGTCGATCTAAATAGATTAAAATGAAGTTTTAATTGGCAAAACTATTCAACCCCCCCCCCTTTCTAGTTTTCCACACGATCAATGTTTAATCATACAACTCTTCCCTTATCCTTTTGGGATTATGCTTTAGAAACTGCTGTTCGCATATTGAATATGGTTCCAACTAAGAAGGTTGTAAAGACTCCTTATGAAGTGTGGTATGGGAAAGCTCCCAACTTTTCTTACGTAAAGGTTCTGGGTTGTGAGGCGTTTGTTAAACGTGACTCAGCTAATAAGCTACAACAAAGATTTGTTAAGTGTATCTTCGTAGGATACCCAAAGGAAACTATGGGTTACTACTTTTACTTTCCACCGAAAACAAACTAATTGTTGCTAGGTATGGAGACTTCCTTGAAAGGGATCTCATATCTCATGAATTCAATGGGAGAGTTTATGATCCGAATATGATCAAGAAGATACAACACCTTCGAAAACACTAGCCAACCTCAAGTAGAACCCTTGAAGTCCGAGTGTTCCACCGAAGTTGAAGTGGTTCCCATTCGTAGATCTCGCAAGGACTATGCGTGCACCTAAGCCGCCTATGTCTTAACGTAGAAGCCGAGGAAAATTTTAGGGGATCTTGGTGAACCCGCTAACTATAAGGCTGCCATGATGAGTCCTCGAAAAAGGATAAATGGCAAGTCGCAATGAATGGGAAATGCAATTCATGAAAGATAACGGTCGGATAGAGGTTGACTTACCTCCAAATTCTAAGGTAGTTGGAAGTAAGTGGATCTATAAGATAAAGACCCATACGGATGGCAATGTACACACCTATAAAGCGTCTTCTTGTAGCCAAGGGTTTACTCAAACTTTTGGGATAGACTACGAGGAGACATTTTCTCCTGTAGCGGACATTAGAGCTATTAGGATTCTTATAGCCATAGTCGCTGCACTATGACTATGAGATATGGAAAATGGATGTCAAACTGCTTCTTAAACGGTCGCCTAGATGAGGACATCTATATGGCTGACCTGAAGGGTTTGTGAATCCAAAATTTCCAAAGCAGTGTATGCAAATTTCAAAGATCCATTTATGGGTTGAAGCAAGCATCAAGGAAATGGAACAAGAAGTTTGATGAAAAAATCAAAAAATTTGGTTTCACTCAAAATCTTGATGAGCCATGTGTATATCACAAAGCTAGTGGGAGTAATGTTATTTTCCTTATCTTATATGTCGATGACATATTGATCATGGGAAAAGACATTCCAAGTTAACAAGATGTAAAGTCTTATCTTGGAAAGTGCTTTTCTATGAAGGATTTAGGGGAAGCAGCATTTATTCTGGGAATCAAGATCTACCGAGATAGATCAAGGCGGTTGATTGGACTAAGTCAAAGTACTTACATTGATAAAATATTGAAGAGATTCAATATGCACGATTCCAAGAAGAGATATTTGCCGATACAAGTTGAACATGGCTTAAGTAGTGAACTATGCGCGTCAACACCGGAAGAGGTGGCACACATGAGAAAAGTTCCTTATGCTTGTACCGTAGGATCTATCATGTATGATGTGAGATGTATAAGGCCTGATGTGGCGTTTGCATAAAATATCACCAATGATATCAACAGAATCCGTGTGTGAAACACGGCAAATGTTAAGAACATTCTTAAGTATCTAAGGGCTACTAAAGAAATGTTTCTAGTGTATGCGCGGAAATCCAAATGCACGTAACTTGATGTCAGTGTTTTTGCGATGCATCTTTCCAAACTGATAAAAATGATAAGAAGTCTCAAACGGGATACGTCTTTGTCATTAATGGAGGAGCAAGATTATTTGGAAGAGCAAGAAAGCGACAACGCATCAGCGATGTCTATTACATAAAATGAGTACATATTTTGCCGAAGTCGCGATGGAATTGTTTGGATTAGGAAATTCATTTCGACTTGGAGTAATGCCTCAATCAAATTACCTTTAAATGTGTATTGTTACAACTCGCAACGCAGCCAACATTTGCCAATGAGCCGGAGTCATGAAGGGCGTGACATTTTCCTCGTCTATATCACTATGTTCGAGAACAAGTCGAAATAGGTGAAATCAATCTACTCAAAGTTCATTGATGATAATCTAGTCGATCCCTTTACTGAAGCCTTTGCCAAAAGAAAAACTTACTCACCATGCTGATGGGATATGACTTCATTTAGCTAGTAGTTTCATGTAGATCTGTGATTAGTATTTGGATAAAGGATGTTATGAACAAATATTACTTTAATGAAATAAAATAGTTATTTATGTTTATTTTTCATTTTCTTAATATTATATCCTACATTTGCATGTTTAATCCGTGAATAGCTTATGTTATTCTGAATAGTCCATTGTTGATCAATGATGTGGGAATGTCATTGAATTAAGACAAATCTGAGTTTTGGTAGAATATACTTTTAAAGTATATTGATGCGTGGGACATACTAGATTCACATGATATTCAATGGATTGAATATATGACACATCCCAACTTTACATGATGTTACTTATGGGTCTTTGTCATTAAGTAAGTCATGAAGTGTTTATCCTCAGACTTGAGATACCAGATAATTGATATGAATGTAGTGCATTTGTGTAAGATAGTTTAATGCTATCCGTAACTGGTAGTTATAAGGGCTATTTTCAGAAGTGTTACAAAGTTCATGAGTTATGTTTATAGTCAAGAGAATTTGTTCCTTTGAATTTGTTTCAAAGCATAATACTATATTTGGGCCCCTCAGGGGTTGACAAGATGTTTGTATGGCCATACCCAAGATCTATCGGATCGAATACTCAGATGATTTGGTAATCTTGTTCAATCGAATATAACGAGAAACAGAATATTAACTTATGAAATGACTTGATCCATATTCATAGTTAATGTAGTATTAGTAACAAAGGGATAAGTAAAAATGATGAATCATTAAATGGTTTTTCTAGGAAACCATACTCGATTCGATCAGGGGGCATTGGCGTGTTAGGCTAGACTAAACCAATGTCATTACTATATTTAGTAATATCCAAGTGGGAGCTGAAAGGTTTTATGGATATTTTAAATATACGTATGACCGGATTTGAACTCGAGACTTCGGGATTGCACACATTACATATGAGAGTTGATGTTAAATACATAATACATATAAATGTTATTATTATTAATTATTTGTCACGAAATAAAACTTAACGGTAGTTAATATTTAACGGGGTTTGACTAACGGTCGTTAAATGTAAACTACGAAGACTAGAGATGAAATTAGTGGACAAGAAAATTCTGGAACCCCTCTCGGGTGTGGATGGCCGGTCGTGGGCTTCCTAACCCAAGGAGGTGAGTTTTCTTGGTCACCAAGTTTTGAGAACCTATATATACAAACCCTTGTATTCATTATTCTCCTAACCTTGGATCACTTTGATAACCTAATTTCTTCTCCTCTCCTCCCTCTTGTCTTTGGCGGATCGGTTACAACCCCCCTCCCCCCAATAGGGTTTTGATTTTCCAAACTCAAGAAACAAGTATTTGGTTTTAATTGTGATTCAAGAACCTAGCTTTTCACATCAAATCGCTACTAGTACGTGTGTACAAGAACGAAGGACAAACGCACTTGTGTTTGTGAGATTTCTGGTGGTCGATTTTTGGTGGGTCGAATATACATAAACCCTAAGTTAGGGTTTTGGGTTTTGTTCCTTCTTCAATTATCGTTTGGTTCTTGATTTGCTAAAAGGTACGCGTTTTCTTATTCGGTTAATTAATATACATATATTATTCATTATACTTCCACTGCATGCTTTGATGATATTTATTTGATTTTATAATTGTTATGATTATTAAAACCCAACAACACATACATAATATTAAATCAAAACATACAGTCTAAAAAGTTCGTTTTTAACACCAAAAAAAAGGAAACATAATAAAAAACAAATTTTAACTTTAATTAGACTAATGCAGACTAATCAAAATCAATATTGGTTAAGAAACTAACATTGTATATTGGCGAAAATAACAACTGGATTCGTGGAGTTGTTTTGCACTTCGTGATCATAGGAAGTTAAATAGTTTAGAACTAAATATAATACTTATCAGGAGTACAAGTATAATAATATCTTAATACAAATTAGGTGTACACAATATAATAATAACAAAATATAAAAACACTACCATATTACTTAAACAATAAAAAACTATAAACCAAAAATATAACAACAATTCATTAAAAAAAATGTTATAAATTGATATTAAAATATCTTAATACAAAACTGAAAAATAATTATTAAAAAAAAACATAACATTAATCATCCCGAAAAAAATCTAAATCTATCATATAGTCATCATCAATATCATGCCCCGAAGCCTGCATCATGTCACGAACGCTGATTAGTCGATTGCCAAAATAAGACTTTAACCAATCAACAAGCGTTCCAACATCATTTACACCTGCAAATGACATTAAAACAACTAATTACTTAAAAACAAAACGATAATATTAAAAAACATACACAAAAAAATACCTTCATTATTTGGTTCTTTACTTTCCACTATCTTTGAAACAATTTCGTTTGATAAAGATTTATCATCCATACCTAAAAGTTATAAAAAAATACGACACAAAGTAACAAATGTTAATATTTATAACAAATAAAATCAAAACCCTATAAACAAAAACCGGGCTTGGGCCTTTTAACCTAACCTATTTTAAAACAAAAATACAATACGAAAATTAAATTAAGAAATTCAATTTAAACCAAAAAAAACCCTAACCAGTATTGGGCCTAATAACCAAACATATTTTACAAACAAAAAAAACCAATACATATTTTCTAAATATAAAAAACGCTTATTTACAAAAAAAAAATAAAAAATCCCTACTATATAGAAAGATTATAAAAATACAAACATGTGCAAAATTGTTTACGTATAGCTTTATTTAGGATATAATGTTCATGTACAAAAAAATTTAACACTACAATAATAAAAACCATGTCACAATTAAAATAGCAAAATGACTAAATTACACTCTGAAATAAACAAGCAATAAATCACAAGTCGTGCCCGCCCTTGGGCGGGCTTAAATGGCTAGTGTGTGTATATATATATATATATATATATATATATATATATATATATATATTAATTTGAGGATACAAAACGGCGCTAAAGGTGTCGTTTAGGGCTAACGCGTTTCAACTCAGCCAAATTGGTCTATCCACTGAAGCCCATGTGCTAGAAACTTATACCAGCTTCTGCTTTCTTCAGTTCATTGTTATCAATCTCACTGCCTTTCACTTTCTGTCTCTCTTTCTGTCAACGCAGGTTTGAATCAGAACTTATGAGTTGAAACACACTCTTAATTAATAAACTATAAATGGGCCAAACTCACATGAAATTTGCTGAACCAAGGCACAATAGCAAAATTTGTTGAACCAAATCCACTTCAGCATTTTAAATACCGAGCTAAAGCCCATGAACCAATACACTAAACTAAATCCACAGAACCAAAACCACTGAACATCTGCAAGCACCAAAAGAAAGCCACAAAAGCCTCCATGGTCAAGCGTTACAATAAACGCCCCGCCAATATAAGACCTTTTTAAAGGTTTGAAATATCAGTCAGTAATAAATCGTAAAAGTGTAGCACAATAAAGTCAGAAAGACCTCCATGGGTGCGTTAATAAACGCCCCGCCAAGATAAGAACTTTTTAAAGCTTTGAAATATCAGTCAGTAGTAAACCGTAAACGTGTAGCAAAACAAAGCCGGAAAGACCTCCAATAATTAGCTTTTATATATAAATACATTTTATTGAAACTATGAAAACAAAATAGTGTAACAGTAATTTCTATGCAGCATAAGCTCATATGTAGTACTAAACTAACAGATTACCATTGGCGCATTCTCATAGTGGTTTCACTTTTCACCACAAACGTCTAATTAAGAGGTCAAAAATGACTTTTAGGGATAGTTCGTCGATTTAATCCTAGCTAATAGCTAAAGTTCACTGAAAACATGTGATTATTGCTTAGGGCGAGATATGTTAGCCTGTATTATTCATTACGGTGACACAACATGTAAAAAGAATACAGCACAATCAGACAACTCACCACAGCAAGCACTCCTTGTAGGTCCGTGCTGCACAACTCCATGTAAAAAGAATACATCACAATCCATGCATAAGAGTATCGTTTTAACAATATACTTAATTCTGAATACAGCAATATAAGAGTGAATGGAACGTGTATAACTTGGTCAAGTCATGTTTCAAGTATCAAGTAATGCAAAACTAACAGTCTAATGCAAAAGTTGAATTAGGTTTTTTGAAAAGCGTACTTTATCCTCATCGACTTGATTTTTCTCCCATCTGGACCATTACTTATTTCATCAAACACACTTTGCACCCTTTAGTCATGTCC
This sequence comes from Chrysanthemum makinoi, assembly GCA_910596185.1. NCBI lineage: Eukaryota > Viridiplantae > Streptophyta > Magnoliopsida > Asterales > Asteraceae > Chrysanthemum > Chrysanthemum makinoi. The sequence continues at coordinate 298,770,325 of OU343225.1, forward strand.
CTGTGTTATCAAATAACAAAGAAGATATGGCTCATAATTACTACAAAAAAAACAGCCGAAAAAAGATTATTCGAAACTGACCATCATTAACAGTTTCTGAACGTGTGTGTTTTGTGCAACCGGTATTTGCGGATATTGAATATAATGAACCCATATGACTAAATCGTTATAACTCATAGAAACATATGATTAATGATAACAAATGAGGCTCAGATAAATGTATACAATAGCGACACCAGGCTAACGACATGGCTACAGTCACACATTAGATGTGACTGCTCTGCCAAGATACGGGCCTAGGAAATGTATACGCAATGGTTGTCATAAACTATAAATGGGCGACTAAATAAACTATAAATGGGCGAAACTCACATGCAATTTCTTTGAACCGAGGCACAATATCAAAATTTGTCGAACCAAATCCACTTCAGCATGTTAAATACCGAGCTAAAGCCCATGAACCAAAGCCACAAGACCAAAACCACTGAACATCAGAAAGCCGCAAAAGCCTCCATGGTTGCATTACAATAAATGCCCCGCCAAGATAAGACCTTTTTAAAGGTTTAAAATATCAGCCAGTAATAAACTGTAAAAGTGTAGCAAAAGAAAGCCAGAAAGACCTCCATGGCTGTGTTAGTAAACGCCCCGCCAAGATAAGAACTTTTTAAAGCTTTGAAATATTAGTCAGTAGTAAACCATAAATGTGTAGCAAAACAAAGTCGGAAAGACCTCCATGGCTGCGTTACTAAATGCCTCGCCAAGATAAGGTCTTTCTTAAACTTATATAGCTTCGATAGCGTTCCCCAGGAATGACTTGGAAAGTTGGCGAGTCAAGCCATTACTTAGACCATATACATGCAATTGAACGTTCTAACCCTCCTGTGAATACAATTTTCGAGTGGTTATTTAGTAACCCAAAACAATAGATCTTGACATCCAAGACCAGGTAAAGAGATGTACCTCAGCCATCTTTTGATTATATAGTTAAATGGATGAATGTCGTTGATGCTATTAATCTACTTCTTGTACGCCTTCGTTGCAATTGGCTAATTGTAAGCTCTGTTCAAAAAAGGGAAAGCACAATAAGGACACAAAAATCATGGAACACTATAATTTCCCTATTATGGCTCAGTATTCCCGGCTTAATAAAAGTATTGGGTTATAAAAATGCTAATAGCACTAATTATTTACGAAACTCCAATCTAAAATGACAGGCAGCAAACTGGAACACTATATCTTAATCCGAAGATTCGTATATACTTAAGAACTAATAGTGCGCTCAGATCAATATCACGAAATAATCCAATGAACACCGACTTACACATATTGATACAACATAATAAAATCCCAACAAATTCCAAACTTTGAGCATATAATTAGTATATCACTTACAACTAATTAATCAAAATCCGAATCATTTGTGGGACTTCTACCACAAACCATTCAAGAGACAGAATGCATATCACACATAATGTTGCACAAATCGTGTATCATGATAAAAATGTGAGTCATCATAGCAATATTAACAAAAAATCGTACGATAATTGATTGAATAAGTTGCTTATAAACAAAATTACCAACATACAACTAAAAGCCTAAAAAAATTGCATCAAATTACACACATTAGTAGCAATTGAAACTAATCGAAATCCAAACTGTTAACTATTAAATTAAAAAATAGGATATCTATACAAACATTACTAAATAACCTAAACTGATAGAAAACATTATACATATCAATTATAATCAATTACAATTAAATCACAAACCCTGAATATTAAGGCTATAAATCAGTGTATGCATGAGCACCAACTGATAGCAAACATTATACAAACATTAAATCACAAACCCTGTATAATCCGTTACAACTAAATCACATTAAATCAGTGTATGTATGATGAGCACCAACTGATAGCAAACATTATACAAACATTAAATCACAAACCCTGTATAATCAGTGTATGTATGAGCACCAACTGAATATTAAGGCTATCAATCATAATCAGTTACAATTAAATCACAAACCCTGTATATAAATCACAAACCCTAAACTGATAGCAAACATTATACAAACATTGCCTCGATCGGATGAAATTTTTTAATCTGAAGAACCAAACCCTAAATATTAAGGCTATAAATCAACCCTTTTAAGAACAACAATTAATACCTCAATCAAGAAGACAACTCATGACCAACTGCATCATGAAGAACCAAACCCTAGAAATTAGGATTCTAAACCAACTCCATTTAGAACAACAATTAACAGGTAACCAATACCTAAAAAAACCTATGCCGGAGCACCAACCTCGAGGATAGAATCAACAACACCCATGACCGACTTTTCCTGATAAAGACGAAGAAAACTGACACGTATTATGACAGTGAACACGTATGTTATCAAAGGCAGTAGCATGCCACGATAACACGCTTGGGCAGAGTAGTCGGGCTGAGTTGAAACGCGGTAGCCCTAAACAACACTGAATGTCTTGTCCTTTCTCTGGTCAATGAAGAAATGGCTCACTATTTATAGGCAAAAACATCTACTGTTCCCTGGATCCCACAGATCCCTTATATGAGGGGTCCGTTCAGTGTAAACTGGGGGATCCGCCAGACACTCCTCCCTAAATCGGTTATGGGTTATGGATCATGGGTCATGGGTTATGGACTTTGGATCATGGGTACCCAAATAGATACAATGTATCTAGACATTGAATCATGGGTCATGGTTTAGGTCCATGGGTTATGGATAATACCCAACATGACTTCATGCATGATGTCATGCAATGGGTCAGGGGTTATGGATCAAGCTCAATGGGTATGGGTCATAGACTTTGGGTTTTATCCAACAATATTCAATGTATCTAGTCAATGGGTTATGAACTTAGATTTCTACCCATTACAATACATGTATGCACATTTCCATATTATGTAAACACTAGTTTTTATACATATGCTTTTTTAAAAGTTGTAAACACTATTACTAGTTTAGTGTTTTGTATGAAAATGTAGGTGTGTTAGTAAACTATTGGCTAAAACTATTTACGTATTTTATTTTTTTCGTTAAAATAATTTTACGTTTGTTATCGACAAAACAATAGAAGATCGTAAAATATAAATAAACGTTTTTACGGCTTATTTGTATTAACAACCCTGCATTTGAATTTCCTTGTATACCTGCAGACTTATTAGTTGTACCTGTAGACACTGGCTCATAATTCATAGTTTTGGTTAAAGAATCAATGTCAAACAACCAGTCAGACCCACTTCCTGCAACATTAGGTGAACTCTCACTAAACCTAACATGCAAGCTTTCTTCAACATGCCTAGTTCTATTGTTGAACACTCTAAAGGCCTTACTATTTATAGAGTACCTAACAAAGAACCCTTTGTCTACCTTTTCATCAAATTTTCCTATGTGGTATATGGTATTTAAGATAGTAACATGACACCCAAATGGTTTTAAGAAGTCTATCAAGGGCTTCCTACCATGCAACAATTCATAAGGGGTCTTGTTATGAGGCTTAACTACTTTACTCCTATTATGCACAAGCAAGCAGTACTGATAACATCAAATAGTCATGAATATTAAGTGTCAATTTCCCCCGATAATGCTCGTTATTTATATCATTTATATGGATTTACGTTTGTTTTCCATTGTTTTCCACTTTCAGGTAAATTACGAGCATTGGAGCTAAAGAGACGCGGAAATGGAATCATTACTAAAGATTTATCACAGTATGCCTATTTTGAAGAAGTTACGGCATAACTCATCTCTCACATTACGCCGTAACTATTGCATGACCCAGAAGTCCAACTTATCAAGAGGTTACGCAGGAACTCTTCCCAAAGGTTAATACGCGTAACTCCATTAGGTCAAAAGAGGTTCCACGCCGTGATACTTACGCTAGCAGAATTATGCGCATCACTTACTTATGCGAACCGAAGTTTATTGAAGACTACGCCACAAACCACTTATAAGGTTACGCAGCAGTATCTAGTGCATTTCAAAGAAATAGAAGGTTACGCGTAACTCCTCTATTGGTTACTTAAACCCGCACTGGCTTACAAATACCCCACGAATTCCAAAGATTTCAAAGCATCCCATTCCACACACAACACTCTAGAACGGGAAAAAGCTCAAGGTAGGTCTAGGGGATCATACGAGTCAGTTTCAAGGGAGAAGTCACTCTATTACGATAAGCTTTAGCCTTTTATATTTCTTTTACTTTCAATTCATGTATTTCGTACCTTTGAATATTGAATTGATTTGCATGATTAATATGAGCTACTAAGCACCCTTTGGTGCTAGCCTAGTTATGATTCCTTAATTGTTTTGTTTGCATTTACCTTTACGTTGCATATTATTTCTAAGTGTGTGCATGCATAGTTCTTTGGTAGTCACCCCCGGTTCAGAGGTTTTTGAATGGCAAGAGAGGCCAATTGACTAGGAGATATGACCAACTGACCCTAGGTGAGCTGGACCGAGACGAAGGTAAGATATGACCAACCCACTACCCTTTCTACTTGTGTGATTTGACCAACTGATCACCTATTGTTTGGATGAACTTAAGAATTGGGGGGTGTAGTGTCTAAGTTCCTAACGGGCGGGCACTCACTATTTAGAATCTAGCATGTAGCGGTACTTAATGACTCGACTTAGGGACCGTGAACAACAGGAGTTACGACGGTGCGCTGATTTCTCCGTGGTGGCATCTTTGCTGATTGGTTAGGGCGAATTGACCAAATGTCGTCCTCTCGACTTTGACCCCACCTGAAGTAATTTGAAGTAGGTAGACGTAGACATAACTAGCTAGGAGGATTGACTAGGTTAGCACCACTATTCCTCTATTGATTTCCCTTTACCATTTATCTGCTTTTATTCTATTATGCATTAATAGTTTAATTAATTAAATCCATATTTGAAACCATTATTCTCAGACAATTAGACTTAGTAATTATCCACACACATAGCTCTTGGGATCTAAACCTGCTTTACCATTTACTACACTACACACCTAATCGTACACTACTCGTTAGTGCATTAGGGTAGACCATAGGTATAGCGGACATTATAAATATTAAGACACGGTCAAGAAAACTCAGATTTTTTACGCCGCCGGGGAGCTATCTTACGATTTCATATTAAGTCTCTGCTTTTAATTTTCTTTTTGATAATGTCGATACAAGACTCGTAGTCGAGGCCCTTTCTCTACCCCATTTGTTGATCCCAGGCTAATTTGAAAATGGAAGATCTATTCTCCTCCTTCCTATTCACAACATCTTCTCATTTTACGAGTCGACCATTTGGAAACGAACCGGAGGTCATCAATGAAAATAATATCGGTGACCTAACTATGGAACAATATTTGGACCGACCAAACGATAATCGCCAACGAAGCTTCACTGGGGATTCTCCCTACCAAAAAATACTCCATCCCATCATATTATTCGAGAGTTACATGAGCTTAAGTTTTCGAGACAAAGATGAGGACGCGTTCACGCTTGAAGAAGTTCTCCACTTATCCTCTCTTTTCAACGTCAGGGGTACTCCAAGTTATTCAGTCACTGCAAGGATTTTTCCTATGACTCTCACTGGAACTGCAAAAAGATGGTATAACAAACTTCATAGTCACCATTGTGTTACTGACTATGACATTTAAGAAAGTATAAGTTTTTTATTAAATGATGAGAGTACTATTTCCAAAAATAGAGAGAAAAAAAAAGCAAACCACGTTATGCTGAAAAAGTAAAGGTGGAGTAGATTGGAGAGTACATGAATCGACTTTATTCACATATGGCGTGAGTATCTCATCTCCCGTGGTTTGTCTTCCTCCACCGTCAATCTAACTTTCCTAAATATAAATACTTGTACGGTACACGTTATTAAATCATACTCGAGAACACAAACTTTTTACGTTATTAAATGATATTCGAGAACACAGTGTAAATCTAGTAACAATTTGAGTGACATTGTATATCAATCAAAAGGTCGTGTGTTTCAAGTCTCGATTATCTGAAATACAAATGTAATCAATAAAATCGACAAATAATCATGATTTTAAACATTCAAACACTTATTATATCAAAAGGCGACTTTAAACAACTTAAGTACATTCAAACACTCTGGCACATTTAACTGTTTTGTTGCGACTTGAAACAATATAAGTGCATCAAACACTCCGGCACTTAATTCGGTTTGTTACAACTGATCATCTATTGATTCTTATTAGTATTTGTAAAACTTGCGACATGAATTGCAACACCTAAGAGCAACAAAAAATAAAAAATAAAAAGTACAATGAAGATGACATTTAGGAGTGAAGAACGACAAGAAACATTAAAACTAAAATTTGTAAGCAATTGAGTTGCAAATGATATGCAGAATCATAAGGTTGATAGACGTTTTGATTGGGATTAGGAGGAGCGTATACACAGTTTTGCATTGATGGTTGACAATTCCCTGGTAGTTGCAGTGATGGTGGCCCGCCATACAATGGTCCAGTAGGCAATGGTGACGCGGGTGGTGCTACGCATGAAGGGTCTTTAGGTTGGGGTGGGGCTCCATACACAGGCTCACTTGGTGGTGGGGTTGGGGGCTTCTTTGGTGACGGTGGGGACTCATACACGGGCTCTACTGGTGGTGATTTGGGTGACGGTGGTGGTGGATATCCATATGATGGGCGGGTAGGAGCGGGTTGGCAGGGATATTCACAATGTATGGGCAAATCGGTCACATTAGACTGTGTGAAAGCTAAGCTGAAAAGAAGCAGTAGAAGTATATTGCAGAAAGAAAGACATGACCAGAACATTTCACCGACGACAAAATGATCATATTGTTGTGATGATGGAAATGAACATTTCTGGTCACATATGTGACCTTAAAGGAGTATGCACCGATAAATAACATAGAGAAGAATGACACTTGGGGAGGGGTGGTTTGACAAAAATGTCCTGACGCTCCGACATACATGTAATAGAAATCACACATGGAAAGGGTGGCATGTCGCCACGTAGCATGCCTTTCGTCATTTTGCTTACAATGTGGTTTGAAGAGATGAAGGATTGACATCAGCAAAGTGGTGCACAATTTGAACACATTTAGGTATTGAAAAGACTCATTTTCAAACAAACAACCGTTTGGTAAAAAAAATGGTGAACCTATCTAATGGTAAAACACACAACAGTTTGGTAAAAAGTGAATAGCATAGCGCAACATTTTTTTGTCGTTTGCGTTGGCATTATTATAAACAATGCTACAATTACTGAACTTAAAGAGAGCTTTATATTACAAGTGAAGGAAGATTAAATTAAATTACTAGAGATTCACTATTCAGTTTTAGAATTGTTTGTTAAGATCTCCCTTGTTGAAAAAAATATAACTTGGATTACCATCGGAATCTAATTTTACCGGAATTGGAGAAAATCCAGAATAGTCCCTATCTACCTTCGCTATGCATAACTCGGTAATGTACTTCCTCAAACCTTTCTCTTGAGGTGAAACTTGAGCTGCATATACCTCCAATGGCATCCACTGTAAAAAGGAGTTTTATTAGTTATGTGTTGTTGCTTGCACTTGGAAACTACTACGATATCTTTAAGGTGGTTGGCTGGTTAGGTTCAGGTAGCAGTATAAGCGGATCAGAATCAGACCATTTCCCAAACATTATTTAGTTTTTTTCTTTAACTTTCCGCATTATTAATGAGTTACATATGATAAATTGATAATAAAGCTATTTCAATACAGCTATAATCATTTTTAGGGAAGTAATTCAGAAGGTACTGTGCATTTGAATACACTTGAATCACTTTCGATTGATTTGACCCTCTGAACTGATTTGGCCGTCTGATGAAGTATTTCAATTCACGTGTCTGCAAAGAGTTGACTTAGTTTATAGTTTTTAAGATAGCATAACTAGGCGAAAAGGAAATAGGTTGAACGGTTTAAAAGTCATTGAAAATATACTGGAATGCTAACGACCTCCTACATTTGCATTACTTACATGAAATTATCAAGTATTCAGTAATGGTAATTGAAATCATGTTTAGTATATTAGCTATTTTATGAAATTAAACAAAATAGACAAAAAAAAAAGTTCAGCAGGTCAACCCGACCCGTTTTAACCCATTAGCCAATCTTCCTACTAGCCATTAGTGATTTTAGGAAATATTGAATGTACTGTGTACGGCTAACTCAATTTGGTACCTTGGATGCCTCGATTTCTGTTTCTTGAAACGTGATGTCAAACGATAGTGGGCGCATCATGCACAAGAATAGCACTTCTGATTTCCCAAAGAAAACTTTGTGCTCTTGACTGCGAATTCAATTTACATTCTGTTAGGATGTGTGTGGTTGGGATTGGGCCAAACAGGTAAACTCGGTTTAGTATTTTGGGTTAATGGTCCAAAAAATATACAAACTTTCCACTTTTTACTATTGTGACAATAAACTTTTTTTTTCCTATTAAAACCAAAAACTTTCTTAATGACTCTTATTGTAACCAAAACTGACACGTGGCAATATTAATTAACACTTAACCCAAAAAACTCATTTATACTTGTTTTATTATTCTGGGGGACCATTTTTGCCAACTTTCCAAACCTATAACATATAACATCCAACAAAAAACCATAAAACAAAACATAAAAAAGTGAGTGAATTACATAAATCGTCCAAGGTTAGAAAATTACGGATCTTGTCCTCGTGGTTTTTTCTAGCCGGTTTCGCCCCTCGTGGTTTACAAAAAGCAATGATCTTGTCCTCTCGACCGGCCCAAAAAAAGGACTTCCTTGCAAATACTTTCTAACGTGAGGGCTAACGCCATATTTTGGTTTTAACGATTCGGAGTTAATTACATAAATCGTCCTTGTACTTTGGTAAAAGTTACTTAATCTTGTCCTAAAAAAATATTATAATATTTTTTTAAAATCGCTTTTTCTTTTAAAAATTAAGTTTATTAAAAAAATATATAAAAAAAAAAAAACTTTTTTAATTTTTATTATAAAACGAATGAAGCGAAAAAAACTTTATATGGATTTCTCTATTTTACGCTTCATTTGTTTTATACGTTTCATTGCTTTTATGAAAATGTATGAAAACATTTTTGTACAAAATGTATGCGCTTTTGTATGAAAATGTATGAAAACATTTTTCATACAAAACTAACTAAAAGATCGCTTTTGAATGAAAATGTATGAAAACATTTTCTCAGATCGCTGATTTTTAATTGAAAAAGCGCATTTTTAAACAAAAAAAAACGTATGAATTAAATACTGCATGGCTTTTTCATGGTACAAGTTTCAATACATGCATTAGAGTGCGGAATAGGGTTTATTCAGATGTTTTGTTTAAAATGTACGCCATGAAAACGCATTTTAACAAAAAAAACGATGTATGTAATTAACACTTATTATTATTTTTTGATTAAGTTGGTGGGGTACTTTGTGAAACTAATAAAATGTTGTTAGTTTTATTGTTGAATATTATGCGTTTTAGTTATTGATATTAGATGACGGTAGTAGATGACGCAATGTAACATCACGTTCTTAAAACCCCTGTTCCAAGCACTCTAATGCATGTATTGAAACTTGCACCATGAAAAAGCCATCCTCAGATTAATTCATAATGCTTTTTGTTGTAAAATGCTCGCTTTTCATACAAAACGTGCACATTTTAAACAAAACCGCATTTTTTGTTTAAAATGTATGCTTTGATGAAAATGCACGCTTTTCATACAAAACGCATTTAAAATGTTTTCATACATTTTCATTCAAAACGAATTTTTTTGCTTTTGTATGAAAAAAATATTTTCATACATTTTCATACAAAAACGTACATTTTTGTACAAAAATGTTTTCATACATTTTCATACAAAAACGAATCTAAACCGTAAAAAACAAATGAAACGTAAAATAGAGTAAAATCCGAAAATAAAAAACGCTTTTTATAATGCTTCATTCGATTTTATAATAAAATTAAAAAGTTATTTTTTATTTATTTTATTTTTTAATTTAATTTAATTTAATTTTTTTAATAAAATTAATTTTTTAAAAGAAAAATGCTTTTTTTTAAAAAATATTATAATAAACCACAGTGGACAAGATTCAGAATTTTTACCAAACCACAAGGATGATTTATGTAATTAACTCCGATCGTTAAAACCAAAATATGACGTTAACGCTAAAAGTATTTGCGAAGTCCTTGGGACCTCGACGAGGGACAAGATCCAGAACTTTGTAAACCACGTGGGGCTAAAACCCTTAAAAACCAAGATCCGTAATTTTTACTAAACCACAAGGACGATTTATGTAATTCACTCTAAAAAAGTTAAGCAGTAAGAACAACAGCACCACCAGCCTCCTTAATCTTCTTCTCAGCAACTTTACTAATCAGCTTCGCCTTCGCTTTCACAACCATAGGATGCTTAACCGGGACACTCCCCTTACCAAGAACCTTAAAATACCCAAGCTGGGTCACATCAACAACAGGCACCTTATCTTTACCAGCAGCACTCTCTTTAGCTTCTTGTGGGACCATTGACCAAAGCTTGTCCACGTTGACTATGGGGCAGTAGAATTTGTTCCTTAGCTTGTGAAAGTAACGCATACCCACTTTCCCGAAGTACCCGGGATGGTACTTGTCGAATAGGATGCGGTGGTGGTGCATGCCTCCTGCGTTTCCTCTACCTCCTGGATGCTTTCGGTGTTTTCCTATGCGTCCGTGTCCTGCCGACACGTGGCCTCTCTTCTTTCTGTTTTTGCGCAGGCTTGTTGTCATATTTCTTACCTGCAAAATAGGTAAAAAAAAAGTGAGCTCATGAAACATAAATAAGCAGAAACAGATACCCACGAAGTGTGTGTTTGAGTGGTGAATGATGGTGATACCTGTGGTGACTGACGGCTGAAATGTGGTAGGGTGGATGATGGGATAAACCCTAATTGATATATAGTGTTTTGTACGGAAGTGGTGTGGGCTTTTTTTTTTGGGGAAGAAGAAAGCTGTGGTGAGTGACGGCTGAAAGCTGGGTTTGTAGCAGCAGGTTAGGTTTGGGGAAGAGGAAAGTGTTTCATGTATTTAGGGGTATGACAATTTGTTTCATTTAGGTTTGGAAAGTTGGTAAAAATGGTCCCCCAGAATAATAAAACGAGTGTAAATGAGTTTTTTGGGTTAAGTGTTAATTAATATTGCCACGTGTCAGTTTTGGTTACAATAAGAGTCATTAAGAAAGTTTTTGGTTTTAATAGGAAAAAAAAAATTATTGTCACAATAGTAAAAAGTGAAAAGTTTGTATATTTTTTGGACCATTAACCCTAGTATTTTCAAGGCCAACCGCCTGAATCAGTATTGATTGTTTGTATTAGAAAGAATGCTATAGGCTCCCTTATAACGTTTTTTTATATGTTGTGGTCATGTTTAGTTGCATGGGATCTGTCCACGGATCTATCTTGACTATGTAACATTTTTTGTGATTAATTTATCTCTATCCAATTCACCTTTTCACCAAAAAATAATAATAATGATGATAATAAGGCTCTGATGCGTATACCTGAATGCTAGTACTTCAACAAACTCGGTATCTATCTGAGACAAGGTTAAATCATCAGCCTTATGTAAATATATAAATTATCATATAAATTTGGCATTTAAACCCAATAATCTGTTAGTTTTATGGATATAAATTAGTAGTCGTGAGTTAGAATCGAACTCGAGATCACGGGATTGCACGCTTTACGTATGAGAATTAAAGTTAATAATTAAATATAAAATGTTATATTTATTTATTAATTACATGAAATATATAACGGACGTTAAGTTAATTAAGTATAATGGAGTAACGATCGTTAAATGTTATTGAAATGACTAAATTATAAAATAGATATTTGGAAGGTTCCGGAATTTTTGGGGATTACTCAAACTAATCGGTTAAGGGGTTCCAAAGCCCAATCCATTGCTAACTTGGTCACCAAGTTACTTTGGGTATAAATACAAAGCCTGGGGTCTTTGTATTCCATATCTTTTGTACTCATTATCTAAACCCTAAAATTGTTTTGTGCGTGTTTCTTATTCCAACCGATCGTACACCTCAAGTAGGGTGTCGATACTTTTGTTTTTCTAAAACAAAATATTTTGTGTGATTAAAACTAGCATTACTTTAATTTGATTTAGTACGTGTGTACAAGAACGTGATACTAACATACTTTTGTTGGTATCTTGGATTGAATTACAAAATCGGTAAGGGGTAATTCTTATAATCTTATAAACCCTAGTTAGGGTTCATCACTTGCTAGTTTTGTGGAATTGATTCTTGTTCGGCTAGAATAAAAAAGGTACGCATACTTTATGTTTATGTTAGTTAATTATTCATTATTCGTTCCTATACGCTTCCGCATGTTTCTTTGATGTTTTATGTGTTTTATATATGATAGTCATGTTATATAATTCCAACAGTGGCATCACGAGTCTTGGTTTAATGAGTAATTTATTACTAAACACGTAAAAAAACGAATATTGTATGTTGTTTGATATGATTGTTCTAGGGTTTTGGTTATGATTATGTAAAACCTAATTTTAGGGTTGGGGCTTTTGCCCTAATTTGTTTTAAAAAAATTTATGAATCGACCAAAATTTTTTGTGGGTTGAAACCCTGATTTTTTTTAGTCGATTTCTTTAAAATTTTGAGGGTTTATAATAATTGTTATGTTATCGATATCGAAACCTAGAATTAATATATTTGTTACGTGATAAATTCATGAATAAAGTGTTATGTGACATGGAATTGTATGCGATCTTGTGACTTACTTGAATAATTGTTATGTTATATCCATGATGATACATGCATGTTCGTCATGGATGGTTGCTTGAATATTAATTGTTAAGTTATTTTTATCATATGTATGTTTTTTGATAAATCTTGAATTGGGGAAGACTCCAATATATATTAATGAATCAATTATGTGCAATTTGGTATATTTTTAATTATGGCTTATCGATTCGTCGATGTATGTGGCTCACTTTCAATTGTGCGAGTAAAAGCCCTAGTTAATATATACGTTAATTAACCTAGACATTGATTATTAATAGGCTTTATCAAATAAGTTGCATGTGGCTACTTGTTTACACGTATTAATTGTTAGTTATGTGCGCATTGTTTTAGTTATTTATTTTTTATTGTTACTTGTTTGCTTATTATGTGTGACAAGTTTTAAGCAAAGGGTAATTTTGAATAGAAAAATAAATTGCACTAAACAATGGTGAAATTTGATTTGTTTTTTAAGAGTTAAATTTTCAATAAGTTTAATTGATTGATGGTTTTGGTACAAATAGTGAGAACGGCTCATCCAATTTTGACAAACTATAAGAGGGGTATAAGGAGGGGAGCGCATTAAATTGTGACCCGAAAGAAGGAGGTTATTGCTTCAAATACGACCAAATTCTCCGCTTTGTGCCAAATTGGAGTTACCAAGTATGCTATAAATGTACAAAATCATCTTAAGGGCGAATTAGCTTTAATTCCATGCGCCACTTTTGTGGTAATTATCCGAAATACCAAGTCTTTAGCCTTATGCAAAAGTACGATATAATGGACGATAATTAAAGGTAAATTCCTTGATTGGCAAAACCAATACCTCAATCAAAAGTTTAATAATTTAATCTTTGTGAATTTGTTAATAAAAAGTTTTTTTTAATTAAAAACTATTGATACGAAGTTGTATGCATGCTTCTTTGTACATATTTGATTTGACACCATAAATCAAAACAAGTACCCTTTTAAAATTAAGTTAGTGCCATCTAGTTAAAGGAACACTCGAAGTTGCAATTTACGTCATGTGGGAACTTGGCGAGATTGTGATGGAAAGGTAAATCTTCATGTGAAGTGAGACCTTGCATGGACACATTTGCAGTTCTTTAAGTTAGACGACTTAAATTGAGTAGTAAGTGAGAACTTGACTCAAGGCACAAGATGGGATAAAACATGTTTACATTTGCAATAGCGTTTGAAAATGTAAGTCCCATAATGATCTAGGAATTGGAAAATGTTTGCCGATTATTTTTCGACAGATTACCTTATTATAAGTGTTTTCTTTCTACCAGCGATCAACCTGATGTAATGGAACTTTTATAATTTGGATCCTAGTTTTCGAGAAAATTCTATGGTTATATGAATATTACCTTGGGTATTTTATTTTCTTGAAAAGTTTAATTATCGAAAATACTAAAATTGAATTTTGCTAATTCTTTAAATGTATTTGCAACACCCCAACCCGACAAAGGTCCGAATGCCACATTATAGAGTCATATCAGAACATACTAATAAAAATGCAAGCGGAAGTCTTATAAAATAAAATACCAAGTCATATAAACGAATGACTTCGAAAGAAATACAAGATCCAACATGTCAAAAGAAATGAAATATCGAAACAAATGTTCTTCCAAATGAGTCCAAAATAATAAGGGAAACTAGGGTCGGTTCACTCAAAAGCTCCTACTCTCAGCCCATCAAAGCCCAACATCCCACTTGGTACCCGCCGCATGGAAAAGAAAATGCGGTGAGAGCTTAAAAAGCCCAGTGAACAGATATAACAAAACAAAAGCTAACATAATAAAAATATAAAAACGAAACAAATGAGACTGATAACAAAGTCGCAACGAAATGAGCACAATGAGTCAACGAGGAACCTGCAGAACATAATAATAACAAATATCCAGAAGAAACAGAAATCAAAAGAGACCTAGCAAAGCAGCGCATCGATGACATATATAAGTACATATAAATAACCAAACATACAAGTACCGAAACATAATCAAATAGGAGTTGATGAACAATATCATAATCAAAACAAGTAACCAAACAATGAACAAGCATATCAACCAGCGGATCAGCTAATCGTAAATATAGCAAAACAACAAATCAGATAATCAGATATATATAAGCTAAGCTGAATTCTATAAGCAGGCGGAAGCAACTGAATAAAATGCGAGCATGGCAATCACACATGTCAGATAATCAACAATTAATGAACAGAACAAATATCATGACAAGCAGAAATACCAGCAGGAGTATAAGCATGTCAGTCACATGTATGGGTAGGAATACCGAACGAACATCATACTTAAATGAAGTAGCTGAACAAGAATACAACATGGCAAACTAAACAAATCAACTAGACTGATAACATAAGTTGTACCATATTCCTTCATCAACCAGTAACATGAACAGAAGTGTAAACATGGCGGATCAATAAGTCATGTAAACATCAATTACTGTGCTGAACCGATAACATAAGCATCAGAAAATATCAAACAGAAGTACAAACATGAAAATCACAATTTGCAGGTAGATTACTAAACGATAGTCATAACCCTCGACATAACTGAACGAAGTATAACATGATCAACGGATAAATAAAGTGATTACATACTAGCATGGTAACCAGATGAATCAAATGGTCACATAACAACATGGTAAGCGGATAATCAAATATTAGCATGATAACAGATGATTCAGGTAACCACATACTAACATAGTAGACAGAGAAATCATGTAATCATAATCAGCATGGTAAACAGATGGATCAAATAATCATATAATAGCATATTCAACATTTGAATCCAATAATCATATAATAGTTCGGTAAACGGGTGAAGTGGTAATCTGAAGTATAAGCTTGGCAACCAACCGAATTAGAGTGAAAGCATAGTAAATCAAATAAACTGAAGACTGAGTATAATAACCAAATGAACTGAAGCATGAGTCTGATAGTCAAACGAATCACATAAGAATACTGAGTGAATAAGTAGTCAACAGAATGGCTGAATAGGCATAGCAAACGAATGAATCAGAATATCGAATAGTCACATAATAACCAAAATCAAAATATTGCCATGAGCACCTAATACTAAATGAGATACTCCAATAGCCAAATCTACAAATCATATATCATAACTAATATCATATCAAATCCGTCAAATCATAAGTGCACAAGGAGGGGAGACCTCTCAAGTACTGTCACACCCCCAAAATACCTTTTTTGCAGCATAATGGAATTCCTGGGGGATGACTGCCATAGCATCATAGTTACAGTTATATTGAACGACCCAAAGTGTCGTTTTGAAAATACATCGTTTGATTTATTAAAACATTCAGAGTTTCCAAAATATAGGTCCCAAAAGGTAGTCAACATTTGCGGAAATAAGTTTGTTACAAACCAAACGATGTTTTTAAAATGCATAAATCCCATGTGAGACGCGTCGTCACCGCGACTCTATGATAAGTCCTTATGCATGCCATGAAGTATATGCCTTATATACCTGAAAATACATTGCTAAAAGTGTCAACACAAAGGTTGAGTGAGTTCATAGAGTTTATGTAAATGTTTTATACGACCACCACAAGTATAAGTCATGTATGACAAATATGTCACATAAAAAAATGATACAATTGCTATAAGCACATGACACCGAAGCTAGACTGATCATGATGTTCGCCCAACAGAGTGTTTTCCAAACAACTCAAATTATGATATTAAATGAAATGCATCCGTTTGACGCTTGGAATCCACCAACCCGGATGGAGGAGTCACCCTCAATAGATCTATTCACTCACCCTCGCTTTTTCCCGAATTAACGGTTCATGATTATGAAATGGGGACATTCAATTGGCAATGAGGTAACTTAAGCAATGTAATGAATTTGATATACTTGGTATCGTAATAAAATGATATGCAATGTATTCTCCCCCGTAGGTTTGAAATAATGTATAAACTTGAAAGACGGGGCTATGAAAACTTACTTGATACAATGATATGATGGCAAAAGTGGATACACTGAAATGAGGTGCAATATCTATCTGCAACCTAATATGAATGATATGTTCTAATGTAAGTCATGAAACAATTCTGTGCATGCAAACTCATATGATATCCATACCACTTGTGCATTTTTGAAAATAGAGTTTATCGCCAAAATATATGTTTATGACATCTCGTCATGTTATAAAATACTTTACAAGTACTTACGTTGAAACAACATCCTACGATAGTCGTTTAATGATTTATCAAGAAATTATAGGTTTTCGTAGTAAAACAATGTACTTTGATAATTCGTGAAAATGACTAAGTAACCTCGAAAAGCTAGTCGTAAATCGGTAAATATCGAGTGTTAGGAAATAAACCCAATGGTTTTAGAAAGCTTGTAACATTATCTAAAAGTCAACATGAACTTTTGTCCATACGAGTCTCGATCCTAGATAAAAATGATGGTGAAGTGAGGTAGTCGCTTAAAATGCAGCTCGTTTAAGGGTGTAGCTGGAAAGTTTGAGAGGTCATAAGTTACTCTATAAACCGTTTGACGAACGGCTCGACATTTTGGAAAATAGGCCAGGTGAACTAACTTTTACTTGGAGATATTATTTTCTCAAAACTGACTCCATCGATGAGAAAAACGGCTTCAAACATGGTCATCCGCGACAACCTTTTGACACTTAGAAAAATATTTAAGTGTTAGTGCTGAAGAAAATAGTTGTGATCGTCGTATTTCAAATATGTATATCTTTAGCTTTATAGGTCCATTTTCTACGTTCTTTATATCCTCGGAATCGTGATAGTATGTATTAATATATTTTTGATAAGTCGACTCTTCTAATTTAGGTTTACAACTCGTTTTTTACCTTTGAAAAACCCTTGACAGCAAGTATATTTTCAAAAAAATAGTTTTCGTCGTTAAACTTGAAAATATCGTAACTTCTTCGTTATAAACCCGTTTTAACTCGTTCAAGCGACCACGGTTTCGTTTTTAAATCTATTTTCTGAAAATATAAACCAAAATAATCCCCAGCCTACTGAAATTTCCAGATTTTACAAAACGTGACAGCAGCTAAATATATATTGTCGAAAATGATTTATCTAGTTTGTAACTTGTTCTAATCTCTTCCAATCAACACCAAAGCTAGTCTAAACCTACCATACACCTTCTTAGGGTGTCAACCCAAACTTCACCAAAAATGATAAGGTTCATAGGAATATTATTAGGATAATTAAAACTCATTATATGTAGTAAAAATCAAATAAAAGTGGTATGATTCATAGTATATTTGCATACTTTTCTTACTAGATCATAAAAATATAACAAGTAAGAGTTTATAAGAGTAGTAAAATCATTAGAAGCTTACTTGAGTGATGATGAATTTTTGAGCAAGAAAACCTAATTAATCTTTAGGTTTTTATTTCAAAACCTTGAAATAGATTACTAATGAACTTGTTTAATACTTGGATCTTGAAATAAATATTATGTTTCTTGTTCTTGTTCTTCTTGGCCGATCACCACAAGGGGAGGGAGAGTTTCATTTTTATTTTTCACCTTTCAATGTGTGTTGTGTATGTGTTTTTGTTAGATATTATCTAGTATGCTCATTCAAAAAGGGTATGTGTACATATTATCTTGCAAGATTTTTGTAAAAAGAGGTGGTGACTAAGGGGAGGTCGGCAAGGGTATTAGGGGGGGGGGGTGAGGTGTATTTTGAATGATTAAATGCATTTTAAGTTATGTATATTGTATATTTGGTACATATAATTAGTTATTTAGTGTAGCGTTAGCTAGAAATCGATTTTAACGAAACAAAATAAAATATATTGAAGTCATAAAAATTATAAAAATTCATTTCTCGCAAGTATTGAGTGAATAAATATTTATCGAATTGAATTTACGAAAACCGTCGTAAATATATATACAACAATATATATACAAAAATAAATTCAAAACATCGGGTAAACTAATAATATAATTTTTATAGTCTTAAAATGAGTATAAAAATATATTAGGATAATTGTTGGAAGTGTCGGATCAATTATTCAAAATAAATAATCGTGTGATAGCGTTTATTTAATAAATAAATACACGTTAATGAAATATGCAACCCATGCATAAATTAATATGAAGATGATGTTATCGATGATATGTAGACTAACTCTAGTCTATGTGTAATGTTCTTGATGATGTTCTATGAATACGCTAGCTTAACCCTCAAGGTTACGCGTATTTGATACTCGTAAACCTAGTTTACAAAAAATGATGAATAGTGAATCATGAATAATGATTTTTCTCCGGGAATGAATAGTGTTTTTATGAATAGTAAAATTTTGAAATAACCGCTCAAAGTCTCAAACCGACTTAAAAAATGATGAATAGTAACTGATGAATAGTAAATTCCCGAGATGAATGGTAAAAATTTCAAAGTTTGTAAAACGACCGAAATTACGAAGTTGTCACATTCGCCCACCCAAAAGGAATTCAAATCCCTAATTCAGTTCATGTTGGTTTCTACGGTGCTATTTATGAAAAGGTGAGGATATTTGAGTCCATATGGTCTTCCCCGATTTTCTCGATCGTATACGCCTTTCCAAGGCTAGACTTTCAACATAACTCTTACAACTTGAAATTCTAATGGTTTGTGACTTATGGAACACATTTCCAATATTTTATGTCAGATATCGACGTAGCTTTTCTATCTATTTGTTGTTGTTTGTAACTGATTTTTGATCTATACGATTTCTTTGTTGTTTCATGAATAAGTTATGGACTAGTGAGTTGGACTTTCCTGATTTTGGCCCGTAAATAAGTGATTGACACCTCAACCATAGAGTGCCTCAATTGGTACAGTCAATATGTTCATGTGATAACTATTGTTGTAAGGGAACTTGTTCGATGAAGAATGATTTGCCTAATCATTTCCAGAAAATCACACATGCTTTTAGTATATCTTCTAATGTTCAAATTGTTCTCTCGCTCTGACTATTGAGCTGAGGATAATAGGTGGTACTCATGTCCCAGTAGGTTCTACGGGAATCTTGAAATGATTGTCAGAAGTCTAAGGTGAATCGGCTAGCTTATATTAGGTATAATTGAAATTAATACCACGTGTCTCGTGCCAAATTTCAAGAGGTCAAGTCTGTCAAAAAGGACATTATTGAAAAGAATAGATTATGGGTAACAGTTGTGATTCCTCGCGCTTCTAGTTCTAGCGAATGTCATGACTTGAGTCTTCCTTGCCTAAGGTGCTTAGTCTCCCTTACTAAAATGTTTATTGTTTGATAGTGTCTCTCTTAATTTACCTTATCGAAATATTTCCACGCTCTATGTTGCCAAGTCACAAAACCCTAAATATTTAAGTGATGTGGTGTGGTGGTTGATTTTCAAGATTTGTTCCGATATTGAGTGCTTCTAAAATAGTTCATCACCGAGATTGTTATCATGATAGAAAAAACATAGATATCAGCTCATACTATGTTGAAGAATGTTTGTTCTGATTTCACTTGTAGATGGAGAGTCATTGATTGTCCGATATGTTCGACTGTAGGCCTCTTGATACGAAAGTGAGGTTATCCGTAATTTCTAGAGAACACAATGCCTTAGGGGAAGTTTATATCGATAACCTTAATTTAACTCAATTTTCCTTTAAGGGAAACTTATTGTAGGGAAGTTCACATATTGTTGAGGCCATGTTTAATGGAATGTTCTGCATTCTTGGTTAGAAGACTTAATTTATTTCTACAGTGTTTCTTAGTGGGTATTCGCTTTGTACAATTTCTTGTAATACGGTCTAGCTGGCACTTTTGAAATGATAGAATTTGGCTTCTAGTCCAAAGATAGTGGTTCAGAATGTCTCGTGATGTCTTAAGATTTTTGTTGAGTTTTGAAACATCTTACTACATACTTCTAGTCCTTGTTGGTAGTTCTGAAATCCTTTCATCGTTTTCTTATATCGAGGAATCATCCTCATAGATGGTATAGAAAGTATTTCTAAAAAGGTCATCAAAATTTCAACTTATCAATTGAGTGAGTGATGAATGGCGTAGGTATCTATAGAGTGTTAACAAAAGAGATGTTTATGAACAATTTGTCTAATTACAAAGCTTTGCTTTTGAGTGAAGATTGTTTTAGGAAGTTTGAAAAGATGCTTGTTTCTTTCATGACATAATCTTTCCTGAATTATACATAGGTGATTAGGCTATGTATAATCGAGGACAAATGATGTGATGCTTGGTTTTGTTGAAATGGTATTATGTTTATCCGAAGTTTTAGATGGTATTCAACGTTTTGTTTTGTAAGATAATGGCTCAAACAATTTTTCCCAGTAACATGAAAATCGTTTCGCGTAATGGTAGTAAATAGTTGATAGAATGACTGAAAATCAATTTATAGGGTGGTAACAAAACAACTTGTTTTAAAATTATGTGAAACCATTTTCCTAAGATGGTAGTAAAATAGCTTGAAATAAAATTATGTGAAATAATTTTATAAAGTGGTAGCAAAATAACTTGAAATAAGATTTGTTGAATGGTTTGTAGGATACATGGGAGAACCTCATAGAATAGTAATAGTCTCCTAATTGGTCAAGAATAAAGTTGCCCTAATTCCTAGTAAGATAGCGGTATATTGTTGCGAAATGATTGAAAATTGGGCAATTGGAATAGGGAATGAAATAAACAAAGGTTGTGATTATCGAGGAGATAATAAAGGATAAAGATTACATTAGATAGAAAGGTACTTATTATCTTTTCTTGTTGATGGTCTAATCATGTCTCAAGTGTAGGAGCAAAGAGGTCGTCTAGCAAAGAATGTTCTAGAACTCTCACCGTTCTCAAACCTATAAGATGGTGTAATGTCTATAGTCTTAGTGATAGATGGTAATGGTGTGTCAAATCATGCACGCTTCCTAAGCTGCAAGTCAGATGTATGAGCAATGTCTATGAGATGTGATGGTACGGATGGTGCTCTAGATGATAATGATGATGAAATTGATGACGATGATGATGATGGAAATCCTAGTGGTGATTCAGGAAATGATGGTGAATGAAATACTACCCACTTTCATGTTGTCTCACGACGTTTCAGAGGTAAAGCTGGAGTATGCACTATTGAACGACTAATAGTGGTATGAGTAGCTGATGGTGGTGGTAGTACATGAGTAGCGGGTGATCTAAGAGTGGGGGTAAGAGAATGTACTATCTTCCTTGTAGTAAGCATCCTAATAGGTCCATTAGGACTAAGCCTATAAGTCCTACCAAATGGTATGATCACCCACAAAGATGATAGAATCAGCCCGATCTTACGGTGAATCAATGGTGATCGTGATGGTGTAGGTGCAACTCGCCTCTCAAAGGGTTCTACCCACATCGGATAATATGTGTGGTAAGTTTGGTGTAGAGTCAACTGATGTTAAAATTGTGATACGGAATGATAAGGCATTCTCCATGTTGGAGTTTGAAGAAATGATGATGGAATGTGTCACACCCCCAAATTACCTGTTTTGCAGCGGAATGGAATTCCTGGGGGTTGATTGTCATAGCATGTATCTCACCTGGTGCATGTATCTCATGAAAGTGACTAAGTAGCCTTGAAAAGCTAGTCGTAAAATGGTGCACGTCGTAAAAATAGTTGAGCATGTATCTCCCCCAAAGAGTTTAATAAAACAATTAAAAGAGTAGGGGCTATGACTCACCTGGTGCAATGTTAATGATGACAAAAGTGAGTAGACCGAAATGAGGCGCAACCTCTATCCGCGACCTATTATGAATGATATGTTCTAATGTAAATCATGAAACAATGTCGTGCATGCAAATCCACATGTAATCTATACCACTTGTACATTTTGAAAATAGAATTTATCGTCGAAATATATGTTTATGACATCTTGTCATGTTATAAAATACTTTACAAGTATTTTCGTTGAAATGATATCCTACGATAATTATTTAGTGATTTATTATGAAATTACAACTTTTCGTCGTAAAATAATATCATTGAAAATTTCATGAAAGTGACTAAGTAGCCTTGAAAAGCTAGTCGTAAAATGGTGCACGTCGGGCGTTAGGAAACGAACTCAACGGTTTTGGAAAGCTTGTATCATTATCTCAAAGTTTTAGCATTTAAGTTTTCATCCTAGAAGTCTCGATCATGGAGGAAAATATAGGTTAAGTATGGTACTTGTGTCCAAAATATCGTTTAAGGGTGGTTTTCGGCAAAGTTTAAGTGACCGTATTTTATTCATTACAACTCCGCTTGACGAACAGTTGGACATTTTGGAAAATATAATTGGCGAACTTACTTTTACTAGAAGACATCATGTTATAAAAAGTTCTACATCAATGTTAAAAACGACCCTCAACATGGTCACTTGTTGCCGTAATACTTGTCTAATAGAAATATACTAGTTTTTCTTATATAATAAAGTTACGGCAACTTTGTGTAAACGTGTATAATTTAATCGTTACAAGTCCGTTTTCTACGTTTTATATGTCCTTAGCTTCGTATCAAAGTATACTAATATATTTTTGATAAGTCGACACAATTTATAACGCCTAAGCCTCATTTTTGACTCGTAAAAAGTAGACGTAACATGCTGAATTTTCTGGTTTTTACACTTTTCGTCGTCAAACTTGAAAAATTCATATCTTCTTCGTTATAGCTTCGTTTTAACCCGTTCAAGCGGCCACGTTTTCGTTTTAAAGTGTATTTTATAAATATCTAGGCCAAAAATTTTTACCTACTGACGAAAATTCCAGATTTTGAAAATAAGATCAGACCCCTAAAATAAGTTGTCGAAATGAGTTTTTCTCGCGCCAAACCTATTCTAACCAATTCAAAACAACTCCGAAGCTATTCTAATCCTACCATACACCTTCTTAGGGTGTCATGGGTTCCTAGACATCACTAAAAGCGATATATTTCAAGGAGTAATTATAGGATGATAATTATATATATAACTCTTAAAAACAATAAAAAGTGGTATAAACATCATTATGACTTGCATGTTTTTCTTAAATATGATGAAATGAACACAAAATAAATATGAAATATGAACATGAATATGAGATGCTTACTAGTTAACTTGATGAGGTTAAATGAACAAGGATTATCCTAAATACCCTAGGTTTTTATTTCAAAACCTTGATTAAGAGTATACTAGGGTTAATATTTTAGCTTGTTCTTGAAAAATTCTTGGTTTCCTTCTTGGTTTCTCCCTTGACCGGTTTGAAGAGATGGAAATGAGAGTGATTTGTTTTTTTTTACACCTAATCATATAAGCTTGTATGTGTATTTTTGTTTAATATTAAATATAGATGCATGTATGTATATGCTAGTGTACAAGATATTTATGAATATGTTGTGATGTCATCCTTTTGTCGACAAGAGTGACAAAATAAAAAGAAATAATGAATTTTGTATGATTTAATGTATAATAGTTTAAATATAGTTGGTAGTTTGTGTATGTAATTAAGTATTTAGGGTAGCGTTAGCTATAAATAAATTTTAACGGAACAAAATAAAATATATCCAAGTCATAAAAATTATAAAAATACATTTCTTACATGAATTGAGTGAAATAATAATTATCGAGTAGTATTTACGAAAACCGTCGTAATTATATAAATATAACAATTTATATACAAAATAAATTTAAAACACCGGGTAAACTCATAATATTATTTTTATAATCTTAATATGAGTATAAAAATATATCAGTATAATTTTTGGAATAATTTTTGGAAGTATCGGACCAAATGTTCAAAATAATTAATTACGCGATAGCGTTTATTTAATAAGAAATTATACATTTAATGTAAAATGCAAAACCATGCATGAACTAATATGATGATAATGATGCTAATGATATGTAGACTAAACCTAGTCTATATGAAATGTCCTTGATGATTGTTCATGAATTCACAGCTAAACCATTAAGGTTACGTGAATTTGATACTCGTAAACCTAGTTTACGATAAACGATGAAATTGTGAAGCATGAATAGTGATTTTCTCCGGGAATGAATAGTGTTTCGTGAATAGTAATTTTTGAAATACGTTCTCAGAATATTACTTTGACTCCAAAAACGGTGAATAGTAAAATTTTGAATAGTAACCGATGAATAGTAAATTCCCGAGATGAATAGTAAATTTGAAAAATGACCTGAAATTGCGAGTTGTCACAGAATGGGTATCTGAAGACATCAATGTGACAATCGATTTGAAATGAAAGTAAATAACCCGCATAATGTGCGTATAAAACCGCGTGTATAATGAGTATGCACTTATGTTGAAATGATGAGATGCTATGATGATGTAGTTATTGTCTAGGGTCAATGATACAACCTAGTTCTCTATAACTCTTGCTCTGATGCCAATCTGTCACACCCCCAAAATACTTGTTTTGGCAAACGGAATGGAATTCCTGGGGGATAACTGCCATAGCATCACAGTTACAGTTATATTGAACGACCCAAAGTGTCGTTTTGAAAATACATCGTTTGATTTATTAAAACATTCAGAGTTTACAAAATATAGGTCCCAAAAGGTAGTCAACATTTGCGGAAATAATTTTGTTACAAACCAAACGATGTTTTTAAAATGCATAAATCCCATGTGAGACGCGTCGTCACCGCGACTCTATGATAAGTCCTTATGCATGCCATGAAGTATATGCCTTAGATACCTGAAAATACATTGCTAAAAGTGTCAACACAAAGGTTGAGTGAGTTCATAGAGTTTATGTAAATGTTTTATACGACCACCACAAGTATAAGTCATGTATGACAAATATGTCACATAAAAATGATACAATTGCTATAAGCACATGACACCAAAGCTAGACTGATCATGATGTTCGCCCCAACAGAGTGTTTTGCCAAACAACTCAAATTATGATATTAAATGAAATGCATCCGTTTGACCAGTTGGAATCCACCAACCCGGATGGAGGAGTCACCCTCAATAGATCTATTCACTCACCCTCGCTTCTTCCGGAATTAACGGTTCATGATTATGAAATGGGGACATTCAATTGGCAATGAGGTAACTTAAGCAATGTAATGAATTTGATATACTTGGTATCGTAATAAAATGATATGCAATGTATTCTCCCCCGTAGGTTTGAAATAATGTATAAACTTGAAAGACGGGGCTATGAAAACTCACTTGATACAATGATATGATGGCAAAAGCGGATACACTGAAATGAGGTGCAATCTCTATCCGCAACCTAATATGAATGATATGTTCTAATGTAAGTCATGAAACAATGTTGTGCATGCAAACTCATATGATATTCATACCACTTGTGTATTTTTGAAAATAGAGTTTATCGCCGAAATATATGTTTATGACATCTCGTCATATTCTAAAATACTTTACAAGTACTTACGTTGAAACAACATCCTAAGATAGTCGTTTAATGATATATCAAGAAATTATAGGTTTTCGTAGTAAAACAATGTACTTTGATAATTCGTGAAAATAACTAAGTAACCTCGAAAAGCTAGTCGTAAATCGGTAAATATCGAGTGTTAGGAAATAAACCCAATAGTTTTAGAAAGCTTGTAACATTATCTAAAAGTCGTAACACTGAACTTTTGTCCATACGAGTCTCGATCCTAGATAAAAATGATGGTGAAGTGAGGTAGTCGGGCTAAAATGCAGCTTTGGGCAGTTTTCGAAAGTTTGAGAGGTCATAAGTTACTCGTTACAAATCCGTTTGACGAACGGCTGGACATTTTGGAAAATAGGCCAGGTGAACTAACTTTTACTTGGAGATATTATTTTCTCAAAACTGACTCCATCGATGAGAAAAACGGCTTCAAACATGGTCATCCGCGACAACCTTTTTGACACTTGGAAAAATATTTAAGTGTTAGTGCTGAAAAAATAGTTGTGATCGTCGTATTTCAAATATGTATATCTTTAGCGTTATAGGTCCGTTTTACGTTCTTATATCCTCGAATCGTGATAGTATTTATTAATATATTTTTGATAAGTCGACTCTTCTAGTTTAGGTTTACAACTCGTTTTTTACCTTTGAAAAACCCTTGACAGCAAGTATATTTTCAAAAAAATAGTTTTCGTCGTTAAACTTGAAAATAGCGTAACTTCTTCGTTATAAACCCGTTTTAACCCGTTCAAGTGACCACGGTTTCGTTTTTAAATCTATTTTCTGAAAATATAAACCAAAATAATCCCCTGCCTACTGAAATTTCCAGATTTTACAAAACGTGACAGCAGCTAAATATATATTGTCGAAAATGATTTATCTAGTGTGTAACTTGTTCTAATCCCTTCCAATCAACACCAAAGCTAGTCTAAACCTACCATACACCTTCTTAGGGTGTCATGAGTTCCTAAACTTCACCAAAAATGATAAGGTTCATAGGAATATTATTAGGATAATTAAAACTCATTATATGTAGTAAAAATCAAATAAAAATGGTATGATTCATAGTATATTTGCATACTTTTCTTACTAGATCATAAAAATATAACAAGTAAGAGTTTATAAGAGTAGTAAAAATCATTTGAAGCTTACTTGAGTGATGATGAATTTTTGAGCAAGAAAACCTAATTAATCTTTAGGTTTTTATTTCAAAACCTTGAAATAGATTACTAATGAACTTCTTTAACACTTGGATCTTGAAAAAAATATTATGTTTCTTGTTCTTGTTCTTCTTGGCCGATCACCACAAGGGGAGGGAGAGTTTCATTTTTATTTTTCTCCTTTGAATGTGTGTTGTGTATGTGTTTTTGTTAGATATTATCTAGTATATACATGCCTCGTCATTCACAAAGGGTATGTGTACATATTATCTTGCAAGATTTTTCTAAAAAGAGGTGGTGACTAAGGGGAGATCGGCAAGGGTATTAGGGGGGGGGGTGAGGTGTATTTTGGATGATTAAATGCATTTTAAGTTATGTATAATGTATATTTGGTACATATAATTAGTTATTTATTGTAGCGTTAGCTAGAAATCAATTTTAACCGAACAAAATAAAATATATTGAAGTCATAAAAATTATAAAAATGCATTTCTCGCAAGTATTGAGTGAATAAATATTTATCGAATTGAATTTACGAAAACCGTCGTAAATATATATATAACAATATATATACAAAAATAAATTCAAAACATCGGGTAAACTAATAATATAATTTTTATAATCTTAAAATTACTATGAAAATATATTAGGATAATTGTTGGAAGTTTCGGATCAATTATTCAAAATAAATGATCGTGTGATAGCGTTTATTTTATAAATAAATACACGTTAATGAAATATGCAACCCATGCATAAATTAATATGAAGATGATGTTACTGATGATATGTAGACTAACTCTAGTTTATGTGTAATATTCTCAATGATGTTCCATGAATACGCAGCTTAACCCTCAAGGTTACGCGAATTTGATACTCGTAAATCTAGTTTACGAAAAATGATGAATAGTGAATCATGAATAATGATTTTTCTCCGAGAAATGAATAGTGTTTTTGTGAATAGTAAAATTTTGAAATAACCGCTCAAAGTCTCAAACCGACTTCAAAAACGATGAATAGTAAAATGATGAATAGTAAATTCCCGAGATGAATAGTAAAAAATCAAAGTTTGTAAAATGACATGAAATTACGAGTTGTCACAAGTACCAAATAGAGTAGCTAGCTCCCAAATGTGAGGGGGTGTATTGCACACACGCACCACATCACCAAAAATGAACTGAGTACCTAGGATGCATCCATACGCTCCCTGCAAAACAAATCAAATATACATATGCCAGTACGAGACTGTACATACGTATTCATAATGGCCAAGTGCACACATATCATAATCATATCAAAAGGGAACACCAGGGACTAATCACACCGCCCCAGATAGTGTCATGTCATTGGTGCATCAATGACACGGCCATGGTACCTCCATGGCTAGTTAGCTTGGGCAATCCAAATAAAACAAATCATATCATATCAAACTGATCATATAATGGAATCATATCAAAAAGGGATCTCAACCGGATAACATATCAAACGAATAACTAATCGAATATCAAATCAGAGGATCATACCAAACCGAATCATATCAAAGGGATCATATCAAATCAAAGCAAGGGGAATATGAATCGAATATCAAAGTGAACAAGTCATGAGAGAAAAGAAGTGTCATTACTGAAATGACGAAATATATGTACCTTAAATGTGTGTGCGTAAGAGTAAGGCCCACAAGCAAGCTCAACGTTCCCGCTTCACTAAATCTACATTAGGACATATCATAAATCACATATGTGTTCCATTTATAAATCATGTTTAACTTATCTCCCATTTATACTTAGTTTTAAGTTCATAAGTTTCTGTCCTTTAGTATTTCGAATCTGGACCAGACTTTAGCGATTTTTATTAATTACTTACTTAGCTCAAATAAAATCAAGGAAATTGTCAGGGGTTCCCATATGATTTAAGAGACTCTCCAAAAATTGGTGGATTTTATTTCAAGGTCAAATGGCCTATGGAAAATCATAAGTCCAGACCTGTCCAGAAAGTGTTCAGGAAGTACACCTCAAAAGTTTACACTTATTAAACCTGTTTAGACATCTTGGAAAAAATCCCAAAAATCTCAAAAATTCATTTATATCCTAAATATCACTCCTGTAAAAGGATAGCTCCTAATTCCATATGGTTTGAAAATTAAAAATCAAACAATCCAACTAAATTTCAGACCCGTTTTCTCAGCTTTGACACTTGATCTTGTAAAATTCAAAAATACGACTTAGACAACTCCAAATTCGACTAAACCACTGGGAAAACTTAAATAAGACATAAAATAAGCTTTTCCAACAAAAACCCAGAATATTGCACTTATACAATTCGATCTATAACACATCCAAAATCGTCATATCATGCTATCCAGATTCTAGGGTTCATATTAGGCCATATAATCACATGTTTCTCATCCATTTTCTTTACACAATTACAATTAATTATCCAACACCATTTTAAGATAATAATTACATGTTATTGTGATCATATGAGGCGTGTGAATTAAAGAGTAAAAGGTATGAGTACCAATTCGACTAGCAAAGCAAATAACGAGCCAAAAGAATCACCAACACCAAATCTTGTATCACCAATCTTCCACCAACGAATTTACCAAGTTTCCTAGCTTCAACAATCACGTAGTCTTCTTGGAATAGCAGCCACGAATCAAGAATAATGTGTGTGTGTGTGTGTAGAAAATGGCGAATAGGGTTTTTTTGAGGGGGAAACAAAGATCCACTTTGGGAGAAAAAAAGGGATGCCGATCTCTTTTTTGAATGTCGACTTAGGGTTTGGGAGGATTGGGGATTCGGTATAAAAAGAGATGGGGAGACAAGGAAAATAAGGGACCGATTATTTTTATTTAGTGGGGGATTCTTTCCTTTTTTTTCAATTTTACATGTATCTAGACATTTGTATGAATACACAAGTTATTTATTTTTTTGTGTATATATTATAAATGTAGATTTATTTATTTAACTTAGGTTAAAATAAAATATATACATCATATTAATAAGTCGAATA
Source organism: Chrysanthemum makinoi (assembly GCA_910596185.1). NCBI lineage: Eukaryota > Viridiplantae > Streptophyta > Magnoliopsida > Asterales > Asteraceae > Chrysanthemum > Chrysanthemum makinoi. The sequence goes on from OU343225.1 coordinate 298,800,688, forward strand.
GTGTAGTCTTTATAATTCACGCTCACGTTCTAAACTTTCGAATTTTAGTTGATGTGACGATCCTAAAGTTCAAATTATAACGGAAATTTACGAGACGAAAATTTAGGTTATTACAGTATTAATGCAACATTAAACCGTAAACATAGGTTATTCTTGTATTGGTAAATTGATCTACACCTGTAAAGGTTTTTTGGTAGAGTCAATTTTACTAAAAGAATAAACCTAGTCCTCTTTTCATAAGAAAGAGTGAGATTCAATCCTATTCCTTTTCATGAATGAGAAAGGTATGATAGGACAATTAGAATTGTCTAAATTCTAAATACATAACTCGTAAGCAAATTTTAATAGTTAAGAAAATTGCATATTTTATGAGTTATTAAATTAGAAGCTAGACTAATTGGCTGCAGAATTGGTAAAAGACAAACTAATATATTTTATCTAGTTGTTCTGTTTTGACCATTTAAAAGTACTTGATGCAGGTTTGACTGACCAGGTCTTAATATTTATAGTGTCTCGCTATACCTATGGTCTACCCTAATGCACTAACGGGCAGTGTACCCGGTCGTGTGTAGTGTAGTAAATGGTAAAGCCGAGGTCGTCCCAAGAGCTATGTGTGTCGGATAAATACTAAGTCTAATTGTCACAGAATATTAATGGTTTTGATAGAGATTTAATTAATTAAACTACTAATGCAGAATAGAATAAAAGCAGGTAAAAAGATAAAGGGAAATCAATAGAGGAATAGTGGTGCTAACCTAGTCAATCCTCCTAGCTAGTTATGTCTACGTCTACCTACTTCCAATTACTTCAGGTGGGGTCAAATTCGAGAGGACAACATTTGGTCAATTTGCCCTAACCTATCAGCAAAGATGCCACCACAGGAGAAATCAGGCGCACCGTCATAAGTCCTGTTGTTCCTGGTCCCCTAAGCCGAGTCATTAAGTACCGCTACATGCTAGATTCTAAATAGTGAGTGCCCGGTCGTTAGGAACTTAGACACTACCCCCCCCCCCCCCAATTCTTAAGTTCATCCAAACGATAGGTGATCAGTTGGTCAAATCGCACAAGTAGAAAGGGTCGTCAGTTGGTCATATCTTACCTTCCCGTCTCAGTCCGCTCACCTAGGGTCAGTTGGTCATATCTCCTAGGCAATTGGCCTCTATCGCCATTCAAAACTACCGAACCAATGGTGACTACCAAAGAACTATGCATGCATACACTTAGAAATAATTGTAAGGAAGTAAAGGTAAACGCAAAACAAAACAATTAAGGAATCATAACTAGGCTAGCACCAAAGGGTGCTTAGCATCTCATATTAATCATGCAAATCAATTCAATATTCAAAGGTACGAAATACATGAATTGAAAGTAAAATAAATAATAAACGCTAAAGCTTATCGTAATGGTGTGACTTCTCCCTTAGGAAACAGCTCGATGCTCCCCTAGACCGCCTTGAGCTTTTCCCACGCCTCGAGTGTTGTGTGTGGAATAGGATGCTTTGAAATGCTGGAATTCGTGGGGTATTTATAGGCAGGTCTGGGTTACGGCGTAACCAATAGAGGAGTTACGCCGTAACCTTCTATTTCTTCGTAAATGCACTAGATTTGCTAGTTACGGCGTAACCTTATAAGTGGTTACGCCGTAGTCTTCAATAAACTCGGTTACGTCGTAAGTGATGCGGTAGTTACGGCGTAAGTATCAGCGGCGTGGAACCTCTTTTGACCTAATGGAGTTACGTCGTAACCTTTGGGAAGAGTTACGCCGTAACCTCTTGATAAGTTGGACTTCTGGGTCACGCAATAGTTACGGCGTAATGTGAGATACGAGTTACGCCGTAACTTCTTCAAAATAGGCATACTGTGATAAATCTTTAGTAATGTTTCCATTTCCGCGTCTCTTTAGCTCCAATGCTCGTAATTTACCTGAAAGTGGAAAACAATGGAAAACAAGCGTAAATCCATATAAATGATATAAATAACGAGCATTATCGGGGAAATTGACACTTAATATTCAGGACTATTTGATGTTATCAGTACTACTTACAATTGTTGGAATGGTAGAACTATTAAGAAAAAAATTGCATGCCCAATTTTTCAAGTTAATAGCATTGATGGATAATTCATCATCTACATAGTAGAATACACTCTTTTAGTACATAAGTAATTGTTATGTATGGACTTTCTCAAAGGTGTAGGGAAGTAAAAAGAATACTAATTTCTCTTCGGTTAATGAAACACTTACAATGTTGTCAAATCCAGTAAGAGTATTGTGTTCTTATTATTGAATAAGGAATTAATGTAATGCTCTCTAATTCAGTGGTAGTTACAAGCTTTGTCATCTTGGTAGTAACCCAGATTATCTCTAGAATGTCTTAAGATAATTACTTTCCACTTGTAGACATTTATGTTTTCAAGGAAAGTCATGTACGTTTCCTTACTAGACAATGAAGTGGTTCTACATATACTAGTTATGCTAATATCAATGACACAATCATATAGGTCACATAAGCAAACATATGTCATGTTGTTTGTCTGCTACATGATGTTGTTCCATGCACAAGTGGGAGAAATCTATATTGTGTGCAAGGTACAACATATAGGTATATGATTTAACGGATTCTCTTGACTGCAAGGTAAGAGACTAACGTTCTAATATGACTTGTACATATCTAATTCCAGAAACACTTGGTTTTGCAATTTACGTCATGTGAGAACTTGGCGAGATTGCAACAACAAAGTAAATCTCCATATTACGTGGGATCGTATCTGGAATAAATTTACAGTTTCTAAATTAGACAAGTATTTAGAGCATGTGTCAAGATGATATATAAGACTACTTCAAATTAAATATTTATGTGTTATTAGAATGGCATAAATAAATGAAGTAATCTTATACTACTTCAAATTTGTATATTTATGAATTTTGGAATGACATAAATAAATGAAGAAATAATGTAGTCATACATTATTAAGTAATAAATTAACTTGAAATTACTATTGAAACCAAGAGTTGTGTTCATAATTACTTTAGTTAAACATGTTTATGATTCATTGTAAAGACATAAACATAAAGTCTTTTAAGACTTATAATAAAGTAAGACGTTAACTTGTTATGTTTTTTAATTAAGACATATACAAGAAGTCATTGAGTTGATCAATGATTTATAATGTATAATGGGATTATAACAGTTTATGTTTAATTGTTAAGACATAGATATGAAGTGACTTGGTTAAAGATTACTTGTGTTATAAAGCATGCAATTGGCTTGGAAAGTCTATTATACCATTAAGTTGACTTAGTTGGTAAATAGGTAAGCCAAAAGGAATATGTTTATCTTATATATTGTTAGATTGTATTACAATATTAATTCTAATGAAATACCACAAGCTAATGGTATGTTCAGTTAGGAGAATCAAACTCTATTTGATTTGTTTGATTCAAGATAACCATAACTTCTTTCTTAAAAAGTAACAAGGTTAGAATATTGAGTATGGATTGAATATACTCAATATGACTCCAACCTAGAAGATTGATAAAACACCATTTCATTATGGAATGTGATGAATCACATTAAGTTTTAAAATTGAAAATTCCGAATTTGTTAAACTACTTATGAATAGGTTATTAACAAACTAAAGTCAGGAATTATCAATGTGTATTTGTAATGTCCCAAAAGAGAAAAATGTAGTTTTGCTCTAATTGCTAAGTATATATAGATAGTCTATATATTACAAAAGGCAAGTGGGAGTTTTTTTTTATCTTGAAAGATAAAATTACAAGATACATAATCTTCTAAAACACACTAGTAAATATCATGATAAGGTTAGACATGTAAATGATAAACCTCATGATGATGGAATTTTCATTCATAGATCTGCAAAGATATCTTAGATATTTGATTTATATGCTGAGAAGAACATGAGTTACAGGATTATAGTAAACCTGAAATTCATTGTGATGGATTACCAAATATTGAATTGGGTAAATTACTCATACTATAAATGTTAAAGATGCTTTCCATAAAGACAATCATTTTTTGGAAACTTGGTTTATCTTAATAGTTAGACTAGAGAATGGAAATGAGTTTCTTCAAAGAGATGAAAAACCCTAGTGGTTTGAATTTCTATAAGTGTAGAAATCATATGGACAATATTGTACACATACTTAATACATGTCTTATGACTAGATTATTAATCATACTTAACCAATTAATTGTGATTGAATATTCTTTCCTAGACACATTAAATATATAAAGATGATAATTGTCATACTTGTTTTCATTAATATGAAATATGACAATGGAATATCAAAACTCTTTCTTGAGAAATTACTTGAGCGAGGACGATGAGTAATCGAAAGATTTTTTGAATTCATATAATCTTTGGAAGTGTACTAAGTGCAATAATTCATGAATGAATAAATGCATGCATCTATGAAATTATTCTTATGTTTAATTATTAAATCCTAGTTTTGATTTATAATTGAAATAAGATAAATTACCAAAAGAGGCCACTTTTTCAAGTGTGGTCCATTTTTAAGACTCTTTTCTCATCTCTTTTCCAAAAGAGTCATGCTCAACTGCTCAACTGCTCGACTCAATTATTTTTATGACACTTTTCAATACAAGTACACGAGTTAGGTGGCATGCTTTCTACTTTTTGCTTAAATGAAAATTTTACCCTTATCTGTCCATAACCACCACCACCACCGCTGCTCAACTGCTCGACTACTACTGCTCAACTGCTCGACCACCACTGCTCAACCACAAAAATTACCAGTCCATAACAACCACCACCGCTGCTCAACTGCTCAACCACAAAAATCCATCTCCAACATAACTTTACTTAATATTGGTACAATTAATATGGGTGTCATTTGTTATAAACCAAATAAAAAACAATTAATAACTGTGCAAACACCTTAATCTAAATAATAACAACATAAATAAAACTAGGAAAAATTGAACCTTTTTACAAATAAATTCAGTTCACACTTGAGGCTTTCATTTATGTTTCTTTGAAACTTACGCTTTTGGATCTTTTAGGTACAAAGTCAAACTTGTCAACTTAGACCAGAGGGTTGAAACAGTAGTAGTAGACCTTGACCGTCCAACAAAAAATTGGAAAAAGAAACAATCCGGACCAAGATGAGCCGTCCAAAATTCAGAATCGATCAGAGAAACAAAAGAAAAGAGGAGGTTGAAATTTCGATTTTGATTTTTTATAATAATGGGAAACAAATCACCATTCAAATCAAACATCACCAAATCACCATTCAATCAAACATCAATAAATCCAGTGAAGATGATGGTTGTTGGCCGGATCGGTGCCGGATCTACTGGCCGGATCTTGCCGGCAATCACCTTACTGGAAAGGACTTCACCGAGGCATTTGACGCAGCTTGTTTCCCTCTTACTCTCTTCTGAAGTTCCTTTGATCCTAGTGCCGGATCGGGAGAGATGAAATGATATATTTGCCAGATCTGTAGATCTGTTAGGTATAGAGGGAGAGATGAAAGAGAAAGGTATTTATATATGTGGGTAAAATTGTCATTTAAGCAAAAAGTAAAAAGCATGCCACCTAACTCGTGTACTTGTATTGACAAGTGTCATAAAAATAATGGAGTCGAGCAGTTGAGCAGTTGAGCATGGCTCTTTTGGGAAAGAGATGAGAAAGAGTCTTAAAATGGACCACACTTGGAAAAGTGGCCTCTTTTGGTAATTTTCTCTAAATTTTAAGTATTCCTGAAAGCTAGTGGGAGTATTATGTTAAGGTTTTAAATCTTATTTGTTGTATAACATATAGGAAGTAACATTCCTTGTAAGCTAAATGTTAAGTCTTAGATTGGAATGAAACTTCATTTGTAAGATTTAAAGCTTAAAACATACAATCTTGGAATATATGTTTATTGTTAATAAACATGTGCGGTAAAATAAATGATTCTAATAATACATGATATATCATTTGGGAAATGGATACATATTTTTGACAAGATAGAACATAAATGAAATCTGAGTTTGAACCGTAGATTTATCATGTCATGTATTCAAATTGGTGTATCATTCTTGAATGACAGATGATTTGACAACTTGAATGATAGATGATTTGACAACATTGATATCTAACTAAAAGTTATTAGATAACTTGTGTAATGAATATTCTAATAGAATTACATCCTCAGCCTGGAATTGCTCCTAGATTCTATGGATGAACAATATGTCAATTGTTGTGCAAATTGTCATCGGCTACAAACTTGAAAGTTTGAAAGGCATCAAACATTACACAATAAGATATTAAAGTTTACGGAGTTTTAATGGGCATATTGTTGTTTGTATACAATGTTGCTGGTTTTAATTGAGGTGACACTCAATACTAGTCATGGTAGGATTTCATCCTTGTTAATGGCCATGTGAACTAGTTGTGCTACTAAGAGCGCAGTTGCATTACACATTAAAGGAATAAGAATACTTTAAACTTTTAAATGTTTGAAAGTTTAAATTGTCATAAAATTGGTGATAGAGGATGTCACACACTTTATGAATTATTATGTGAATTGGTGAATGCACACATACAAGAACTTCACTAATTGAATTCTTGAAATAAGTATTCTCAAAATTACGATAGATCAAGTTGGTTGATTTATGCCTTGTCAACAAGTGTGATTGTCATTGCTTGAGGCATAATTCATCAACTGGAACTTTCATGCATTGATTTATTTAGTATTTGGATAAGGGATGTTAAACAATTGTTATAATAAATCAAATACTTGATATGTTTGATTTTATAATATATTGTATCCTATATTTGCATGTTTAATCCGTGAATTAATTCATTTATTCTAAATCGTCCGTTGTCAATTAATGATATGGGAGTATCATTAAATTAAGACAAATATGAGTGATTTGGTAGAATATACTTAAAAGTATATTGATGAGAAAGCATACCAATTTCAGATGATATTCAATGAATTGAATATAGGACTTATCCGAACTACATAATTTACTTTATGGATATTGTTATATGTAAATTGTGAATAGTTATCCTCAGACTTGAGATACCAGATAAGTGTCATAAATGTAGTGCATTTCTGTGGAACAACTTAACACTATACGTAACTGGTAGTCATAAGGATTGTTTTCAGAAGTGTTGCAAAGTTTGTGGGTTAGTCTTGTAGTCAAGATATAATTTGTTCTTTCAAATTTATTTGGAGTTTAGTACTGCTGGGCCCCTCGTAGGGTTGACAAGATGTTTGTGCGGCCGCACCCAAAATCTCCCCTGAATATGTTCAGAAGATTTGGTAATCATGGTCAATCACTTATAACGAGAAACAGAATGGTTGAATAAAGAATGACTTAATTCCATATCTTTATTTAACGTGGTATTAGAAACAAAAGGATAATAATAATGAGAAATCATTAAAAGGTTTTCCAGGAGCCTTACTCGAGTTGTACTAGAGGCATCGAAGTGTTGCTAGACGCTAACCGATGTGATCACTTTATTAATATATATCCAAGTGGGAGCTGTTAGTTTTATGGATATAAATTAGTAGTCGTGAGTTAGGGTCACATCAAATAATAGATAAACAACATAAAAGGGCCATGTGAGTTGATCATCACATGGTAAATGAAGGGTATGTTTGTTTTTCTAAGGTAAAAGTTTACAGTACACATCAAATTATAGATAAACAACATAAAAGGTGAAAGTCATGTGCCTAATGGGGTGTCTCTCCTTTTCTGGTGTCTCTAAGAAATGCCCTTATCCATTTTCTAATTTTTTAACTCAGCATGCAGCTGAAAATATCCCGGTTCGACTCAAAATATATATAATTTTTTCTAAATCAGTTGACTAAATGGTTTTTTGTGTTGACAGATGCTTGTTGTCCGGGAGAAGATGGGGTTTTTACGGGGTGTTTGGAAGATCTCTACCGGAATTATCCACGAGGTGTAAGTTTGTACAGAAGTGAATTAATCTCTCCATGACTATAGATTAGAGGTGGCAAAATGGGCGTCCGGCAGGTTGTTTAATGGGTCAAGATGGGTAATTTTTGTACGGATTGATAATGGTCAGGTATGGTTTACCTCGGCACACGTTGTGTTACCTCTTACGAAGTAAATTTTGTGCTACATATGATTACAAGTTCGATTTAGCATGTTGTATGAATAAAAGTACAGTTTTAATATATTTGTTCTGTTCGAATCATTTGACCCGTTAAAAAGAACCCCCATCAACCCGCTCAAAATGTAAATGGGTCTTTGAAATGGAACATTTAGGTACATATTTATCTCCAATAAATGATTAGAGACAGTTATAATGGCAGGATATATCTGAGGGGTGGTTAGGAGGTCAAAAGTGTCGAGCTTCTCTTGTGTGCACATCAATATTATATCACTTTTGATTATGTTGGAATTATATAACATGATTATGATATATAAAACACATAAAACATCAAAGAAACATGTGGAAGCTTATAGGAACGAATAATGAATAATTAACTAACATAAACATAAAGTATGCGTACATTTTTTATTCTAGCCGAACAAGAATCAATTCCACAAAACTAGCAAGCGATGAACTCTAATTAGGGTTTATAGGATTATAAGAATTACCCCTTACCGATTTTGTAATTCAATCCAAGATACCAACAAAAGTATGTTAGTACCACGTTCTTGTACACACGCACTAAATCAAATTAAAGTAATGCTAGTTTTAATCACACAAAATATTTTGTTTTAGAAAAACAAAAGTATCGACACCCTACTTGAGGTGTACGATCGGTTGGAATAAGAAACACACACAAAACAATTTTAGGGTTTAGACAATGAGTACAAGAGATATGGAATACAAAGACCCTAGGCCTTGTATTTATACCCAAAGTAACTTGGTGACCAAGTTAGCAATGGATTAGGCTTTGGAACCCCTTAGCCGATCGGTTTGAGTAATCCCCAAGAATTCCGGAACCTTCCCAATATCTATTTTATAATTTAGTCCTTCCAATAAAATTTAACGATCGTTAGTCCATTATACTTAATTAACTTAACGTCCGTTATATATTTCATGTAATTAATAAATAAATATAACATTTTATATTTAATTATTAACTTTAATTCTCATACGTAAAGCGTGCAATCCCGTGGTCTCGAACTGTAAACTTTTACCTTAGAAAAACAAACATACCCTTCATTTACCATGTGATGATCACAACTCACATGACCCAAGTAAATGATCTTATCAATAACAATTAAGATCACGTCACTACAACAAAATAGCCAACTTTTCACACTTTTTAAAGCATATTTTCACACTTAAAAGTGTGTAGAGTTAAAAAGTTCACACTTAGTTTGTGTGTGAACCATATGGGTGTAGCAAATAACTTCACACTTCTAAATGTGAAGATTTATAAAAAGTTCACATTTTTAAGTGTGATGATTTTGAAAGAATTCTTCACACTTTCAAGTGTGATGATTTTAAAACAATTCTTCACACTTTTAAGTGTGAGCTTTTAATTCTTCACACTTTTAAGTGTGATATTTTATAACAATTCTTCACACTTTTAAGTGTGAGCTTTTAATTCTTCGCACTTAAAAGTGTGAAGAATTTGAAACAATTCACAACAACAAAAAATTACCTTTAGTGACGACAAGGTTTTGTCACTAACAGTCTATAAGTCATCACTATGCAGTTTAGTGACATAAATTAGGGTCGCCACTAGTCGTCACTATAGATTCATCACAAATTATATTAGTGACAACATACAAAACTCGACGTTACATATACAAAAAAAAAACTTAAAATATTGTAATAATAGAAACTTAAAATAACTTCCATTTCTTTAATGCAATCAATACAAGCACGTCTCTAATATCAACAGAATATCACTAAATACACTTATCGACATGAGAGATATAAAAAACAAACTTCAATATGTTCGTGACCAAATTTACTTGACTTCTGTAATAGACATCCTTCAACATGTAAGAAACTTAAACGAGAACCTGATTGTTGCTTGTGAGAGTCTTCTGTCGCTTCTCTTAATTTAGACAGTATCGGGGTCACTGCAGATGCCCGCCTGTAGGGCCAGGCCTGTTTCCCGCCCGAATGAACCACTCACTAGCTGTTAGACACATTCTGTTGCAAATCAGATTTGTCCTTTATGCGTGTGAGATCTGGTCCAATGGACTGGACTGCACAAAAAATAGATGTCTTATTTCGATTCACAGATTACCATTTTCATAAAAATGCATACCTGTTTGGTTTTCTGAGACATTGGATTTATTAAGTGTCTCATTTTGCATCCTCCTGACCAAAGTGAACACCAAAATAGTAAGATAAAGTTTTTGCACCAAAGTTTCTTGTATACAATGACAATATGAAAAATATGTCACATTTTTGGTGCAATTAACCTTAAAAATATGTCATTTGATAATCAGTGTTGTTGCAACTAAAACCTGTTTGATTATTGACTATTAGTAAATCAGACAGGCTAGACAAAGACTAAAAACTAAATATTACGACTTGAATTTGCCATAAACAAATAAATAGTTTTAAAATGCACAGCCCAACACCCCCTAATTTTTGGAAAGATCAAATAAAAACAGTATATCATAACTCATGTAATGCTAGTGCAAACTAATAGGCTGATACAAAGTAAAGCCATTTTCCGACTCTACCTCAGTTCTGAGTATGACCTATGTTCAACTGATAAAATTACAAAAGTGTTTTTAAGCAGTAAAATGCTTTTAACTACTCAATTTGGGGTATATTAAATATATTGATAGAGAAGATCAACACATTATAAAGTCATCTTCTAGTCATATACTTCTCCCTCTATATATGTGGAACATATGCTGATGTTAATTGAGAAATAAGTCTATAATAGCTCAGAAGGTGCAAGTATTATAATAACAACTAACGCAATCGAACAAGAATAATACTTACTGGTAGTTGCAATTGATATAACTCCATCTGCATATGATAGAAAAGCTACATATCAGTTATTTATGGTACATTGAAAGAGATCAAGTTATGATAGATTTTCAAGATAGCGGATTTTATTTAGGGTTCAAATAGTTTTGTGGATTTAACTGAATAGAACCATCACACTCTCATAGAAAATCAAATTTCATGGTTACGTTTAGCAGAATCTTTTTCTAAAAGTTATAAAAAATCTATTGCAGAACTAGCAGGATCTTACAGATGCAGTACTTTGTGTTGATCCAAGCTACCAGTTTGCATAAAAATCTATGATGTGTTTCATTTCTGATTCAAATACAAGTCATTTTTACCCATAAACATCGTAACCAAAATAAGGCCAAAATCAATGGTTCTTAACCTCTAGTTAACAATATAACTCAATAATTAGTCCTTTCAATTCATTGCAAGCCCTAGTCCAATTAACCATATATTCTTTGAGATCTTGAAAATATAAAGCCGAATCAAGTTCTTACTCTGTATCATATTCAATCATTATATAGCCTAATATAACTAGCGACACTATGCAATATTAGCATTACAGTAAAGGAAACTTACCAGGAATGGACAAATCTCGTCTTTCATGTCAGCAATTCCTGAAAGTATTTCTATCTTTTCTGCATGCCCAAGATTGCTGAGAAAATTCAACTCAGCCCCTTCTTGTTGCTGCATTTTCTCGCCCCTCTTCTGTTTAGCCAAAGAGAAGTGATATGTATAACACCAAAAGTGATGCGCAAATGGCAAACTACCAATATTTTGTCTAAACTAACCCCTTCATAATGAATGGTACTAAATTTTGTCTAAACTTCAATACGAATGGTACTAAGTACTAACTTTTAAACAAGTGTTGCATGGTTGTCACCAGCTCATGTCGTCAGATGCCTCTTCAAGTTCTCTAACGAGCTAAAACCCGACATGCACATGGCGAGATATTTTTGCACGCAATGTCAACCAAGACATTCCAAAGTTACTAACCGAGTCCCAAAACCTGGAATAACATATACGTTAACCTATAAACATTTTTTGGAACGCCTTTTTGATACGTTCAAAAACCGTACCAAAATCTAGAGAAAAGTCCTTTGATACGGTTCATTTAAAAACCATACCAAAAGCCCCTAAAAACCAGCTATTTTTTTAGTAGCGTAAATATTAACTGATTGTTAAGCAAATAGACTAAAATTTATTCTTTACTTAAAATACCCTCGTTGGCAATCACCAATACCAGAAGAAAAAAATACACATCAGAAGCTAGCTTATTTTATTCCTAAACCAAGTATTATCAGCATATAAAACCATAAGGTCTGAAGTCACAAACAGGATTCTTGCAAGCTCGACTCAGTATAGACTTTTGGGGATAGTCGATTCAAACAAAACTACTACTATGACTAGTTGCTAGCTGAAGCAAAAGTTTTTAACTTAGTAAAAACATCCAAAACCTACTAATTACTAATATGAAAACTTCATTGCTTGACTCACTAAATACAAGCATACAGTCTAATTTGCCACTAATTTTCATAACTTACACCTAATTTACTTATTCGATCAACTACTCACCAAAATTAACATCAATTTCAACATGTTTCGATATCAAAACAAAACGCACTAAATGCGCTAACAAATTTCAATGAAATTAACAACCGTTGCGCATATACATCCCTATCAACAAAGCGCACTAAAAATACAAACAGATCATCATAGCCTTCAGTGGACAGGACTAATCACCAAAACACACACACACACACACACACACTTACCTAACTGTGTAAATCAACAATTTGCAAAAATATGAATAACAGTTTAGTAAGTATATACCTGAGAGTGATGGATTTGAAACTTATCGAACCTATCGATCAAAACCACAAAATCTCCTTCTTCACCTCACGATTAACGTATATGAATCTCCAATGATCGATCGATTGGTGAGATTTTTATTCAAGTTAGGGTTTACCGATCGGTATGATTTTGATTTGATTCAATGTTTTTTGATGGATAAAATTGATGAATGAATTGAAATTATAAATTGGAAGTTTTGATCTAATCACAAAATCTACTGTGAAGGTGTTGTTAATAGTTTTTGTTTTTTATTTGTCATAATTTTTTTTGGTTATTTTTTTTTTTATATATACAAAAGAAAACATCACAATAGTTAAAGCGTGAGCTTTTCTCAAAATAAAAGTATGCTTCAGTTTTTTACATTTTAAAAGGGTGACAATATATATTATTTTTCACACATAAAAGCGTGAGAATTTCTTCTGCTTCTTCACACTAAAAAGTGTAAACAAATAATTACTAAATAACATCACATTTTTAAGTGTAAACTTTGGTTTTCACACTTAAAAGTGTGAAGTTTTTTGTTATATCACATTTATAAGTGTGAATAACTTTTGCACACTTATAAGTGTGCATATCTTAAAAAGAAAAGTTCACAGTTCATAGAGCGTGAAGAAAAAAGTGTGTACAAATGGTAAATTTGTTGTAGTGCGTGCTTGATTGTTAAATAACATTTTTAATGTTAACTACAACATGAATGTGTTAAACAGCCAGCTGAACCCGCCTATAGGACTAGACACTTGAAATTTCAGATATAATAACGAAATATTATAACTGTTTTTTGGAATAATGATGGCAACAGAAACATACCTCTCGCTTATCATTTAAGACTATAGCACCAACACGAGCTATATGGGAAGCATTTCCAGGGATGGGATTTTTCGTTTCAGGAATCTAGTAGAGGAGCATCAGGTAACTGGGTTCAGCATGATGGTACCAGAAACCTTCCTGCAATAGCGTAAGCATTTCAGAAACAGAAATATTACAGATAACTAATATATTAAGTCCGATTAAAAAACTATCATTAAAATGAAGATATATTTTCCTAATGAAACAATTATAAAAGGTTAAGACTAAGTAATGGCTACTTTTAACCGCCTCAATCCGACTCAATTTTGGCTTAAATTATTCTTAATTTCAGGTATCATCCGTTAGCATAAAAATTAAAAATAATACCCCAAATCAAATAACATTTACATAAGCCGGTCGAAACTGCCACTCCTACTTTCTATCATAAATTTATCCAACAGTCACCAGACAGAAGTATCACATAGCTAACCTTATAGTTGCAAAATTTTGTAAAGTTGAATATACATGTTGATAATCTTCAAAGAGAGTTACCAAAAATAAAACACCTAGTTATACATGTTCAAATTATATATTGTATTTACTTTTTTCAACAATCAACATTTAAGATATGATCTAAGCTACAATAATGTATATGTACATCAAGCATTCAATCAGAAGCTAGCTTGTTCAACAAATAATGCAACTATTAGGGGCACTTTAATTCAACGCTATCAATTTGTACCTACTAAATTTTATTATTTTAACTACCTATAACGGTTATTTTTCATTTTCTTTTTCTAACTAGTTCGATAACAACTAACCAGAAAGTATACAACTAGTTTTCTTTGCGAAAACACCCCAATCATTTGAATACTTAATTAGTTACCAAAAAGACTTGTATTTTAGTGATATCTCATATTACATAAGAATACCACACAACCAAAGATTGTGCGATAAAGTCATGTACACTAAATTTGAGATAGATTTGTGAGTATATATAATGAGATAGTTAGTTATCTTTCAAAAAGAAAATACCTACTATTAATTGGCAACAACATACGCCTTAACCACTTAGAGATGTCTTAATGGCAAAAGGGTTGTAACTATCACATTAAAATGTGTGAAGTCTCAAGTTCAATTACTGATATATGCAAACAATTCTAAAGTTGACACGCTAACTTCTTGAAAATAGAAGGCATTACTTCATCTAGTCTATGTGGCCCTGAGTTTTAAACCCCATAAATAAATCAGCTAAAATATCAATAACCATGAGTCGAGCTCGAACTTAAGCACTATTATTAGAGGATTAATCTTTTGACGCTTTAACTAAATCCAAAATATCTACAACTCATACTCTTTCATAGTCACCATTGTGTTACTGACTATGACATTTAGGAAAGTATTACTCCTTTGTTATTGAATGATGAGAGTACTATTTCCAAAACTAGAAAGAAAAAAGCAAACCACGCTACGTAGAAAAAAGTAAAGGTGGAGTAGATTGGAGAGTACATATCCACTTAGGGGTGTTGATCGGTTCGGTTATCGGGTTGTTCGGTTAGTTCGGTTCGGTTAATTCGGTTAAAAAAAAATTTAGGTCAACCCGAGAACCGAACCGAACCGAATTCAAATTCGGTTTTCGGTTCGGTTCGGTTCGGTTGAATTCTAATTCGGTTCGGTTCTTGGGTTGACCCGAATAACCAGAAATTCACTATTTTTTTTAAAAAAAATTAATAATTACATAAATATTTAGTAAAAAAATATATTTCAAGCATAAAAAGTGTTTTATTATATTATGATAACCTTTTAATAGTATTTATTTATATATAAATATACATAAAAATATATAAATATATAAAAATATATATATATTTATATAAATTCGGTTTTCGGTTCAAACTGCCAAACCCATATCCAACCCGAGAACCGAATTTGTAGTTCGGTTCGGTTTGGTTTTAACAAATTCGGTTCGATTATTAGTTCGGTTCGATTATTTTCGTTTCGGTTTTTTCGCTCACCCCTATATCCACTTTATTCACATATGGCGTGAGTATCTCATCCAACGTGGTTTGTCTTCTTCCACCGTCAATCTAACTTTCCTAAATATTAATCCAAGTTATAGAAAGAATGCTATAGGCTTCCTTATAACGTTTTTTTATATGTTGTGGATATTAATATTTTGTTACAATAGTCCTAAAATAGCAAAACAAAATTCATGTTGTCCTAATCTTCCATGTGTATATTTGCCAAAAAAATGTAAAGAAAGATAAGAAACGAAGAAATGAGGTTCTCACATGCATCACAATTTATTTTCCTTATCATTTTTGGAATGTACATGTTACAATTGTTTTAACATGATAAAACATGCACATTGTAAAATCACTATAGGTGTTAGTTTTCGAGAAATGGCATGATTTATACTAAAGTTTGTCGATTCCTCGTTTGCTTAGTTAACTAGTTAAAATATTTAGTTAAAAGGTTAATGTTTAACTTGCTTATGTGATCTCATTTAATGGGTACGTTTGGTGTAAGAGGCGGGGTCAAATAGAGCTGAGTTGTGCCTTATATTATAAGCCGAAAATAGAATTTTTATTTTCATAAACTTGTTTGGCAAGTTAGTTTAAGTTGAGGCTTATTATTGTAAAATTACTAAAAATGATATATAATTAAATTAACATATGTATATATTAGATATTTTTATGAGTAATTAAGTAATTTGGTATCAACGAGGCTTATATTTGAGGCTTATAAAAATTCTAGCTTCATTTTTGGGGTTGGGGGCTTATGGCTGGGGCTTCGGCTTATAATATCAAAAGCCCTCCTATAAGTTTCTACGTCAAACGAGGCTTATAAAAGGCTAATTTAAGCCCCATAAGCCCCTTAGCCAAACACAACCTATGTAGTTAACCCCTTAGCCCCATAAGCCCCTAAGCCCCATACTCTCCACAAATGAGGGCTCACATGTTGAAACTGAGACATCAGGCGGTAAACCCCCAGGTTTTGAAAATGTTGTCAAGGAGGATGATATACTGCATTCGGTCCCTATAAAGGAAAATTCGGCGGTTAACTCAAAGAAGGAAGAAAAAAAGGCTAGTGATTCTGATGTTTCTATCCCCCCTGGATTTGAAACTTTTTTTAAAAGAGACAACGAGTGTTCGAATTCCTCATCCAGATCAAAAGGTAATTCATGTTCAACTTCTTTTGGTAATCATAAATTTAAAGATAGAAAAGGTTTCTCGTTTATTGATGAGATGAGTAGGATGATTGAGGTGGGTGATGCTTTGGGATATGATGTAAAAGGTTGCAAACGTTCTCTAAGGAAGATGATTAATGGGATAGGTGCTTCATTGGTGGATAAATGAATATTTTGTCGATTAATATATGTGGTTCCAAGATGAGAAAGAAACGTGTGTGGATAAAGGAGTTATGTTTCAAACACAATGTTCATTTCCTTGGTGTTCAAGAATCTAAGATGACAAAATTGGAACTTTTCCATCTTAAATCTATGAGGTGAAATTTTAATTTTGACTATGCTTGTAGTATGGCTAGGGGTAGATCCGGGGAATTATTACTATGACCCCAAATGTCTTCACGAAAAACAGAATTTGGTGTAACGATAATTACGTTATTGTGGAAGGAAAATGGAAGAATTCGGCTGAGGATTATTTTCTTATTAATGTGTATGGTTCGCAACAACAACCTGAAAAATCCATTCTATGGGATTTACTTCGTTCGTTTATTCAGAACCACCAAGGAAACTTCATTCTTTTTGGTGATCTCAACGAAGTTAGATGCGAGACAGAAAGATTTGGCTCCAATTTCTCTAGTAGCGATGCATCGATTTTTAACGCTTTTATTCAAGATGTCGGTCTAGTTGATCTCCATATGGGAGGAAAAATGTTCACTTGGATGAATCAATCCGGTTCCAAACTAAGTAAATTAGACCGGTTCCTCATCTCTAATAATGTTCTTCTCGCTCTTTCAAGTCTGCAAGTGATCGTGCTTGATAGGGTTTGGTCAGATCACAACCCTATTCTTCTTCATTGTCAGAAAAACGACTTTGGCCCTACCCCGTTTAAAGTTTATCATTCTTGGTTTCATCGAAGTGATTTCAATAACGTTGTAAAAGATGATGGTCCCTTTCTTCCGCTCCACGCAAAAATCAAAGGCCTCAAATTGCATCTCAAGACTTGGGCCTCCCAAACTAAAGATAATAAAGCAAGCAGAAAAATTTCTATCTTGGCTTTACTTAAGAACTTAGACAAAAAGATAGACGCGGGTCAAGCAAGTGAAGATGACCGAATGCTTCGTGTTAACACTTGGCATGAGCTCGATAACTTAGAGAAGCTGGCCTCTATGGATTTAATCCAAAAAGCTCGAATCAGATGGGACGTGGAAGGGGACGAAAACTCCAAATTTTTTCATGGCATTATTAACTCAAAAAGGAAATCACAATCGATCCAAGGTATCCTTTAGGAGGGAGTTTTGGATTTTTGATCCAGGTGCCATTAAGATGGCTTTTCTAAAATTTTATAAAGAGAAATTCTCTTGCCATGATTCTCATGTGATTTTACCCTCCATGTCGTCTGCTAAGCGCGTAAGTGATTCGGATCGTCATCTTTTAGATCCATGGTCTCTTTGGAGGAAATAAAAAATGCGGTTTGGGATTGTGGTAGCCAAAAAGCTCCGGGTCCAGATGGATTCTCTTTTTTGTTTATCAAAAAATACTGGGACATCATGAAGGTCGATATCCAGAACTTTGTTGTGAGGTTCTTCTCTTCTAGTTCATTCCCTCCTGGTACGAATTCTTCCATTTTTACTTTAATCCCAAAGGTGTCTAATCCTCTTTATATTAAAGATTTTAGACCTATATCTCTTATCGGTTTCCAGTACAAGATTGTTGCGAAAATCCTAGCAAACAGGCTTTCCAAGGTAATGGATTCGATCATTAGTAAAAAACAATCGGCTTTTATTTCAGGTCGCCAAATTCTCGATGGTCCTCTCATTCTAAGCGAGGTTATTGAATGGTATAAGAAAAAAAATAAGAAGATGTTACTATTTAAAGTCGATTTCGAAAAAGCCTTTGATTTCGTAAGTTGGCGTTTCCTTGATCATGTTATGGATTGTAACGCCCCGACCCACCAAGGGTAAAGGAATCACAAGTAATGGTGTCATATCAAAGCAAAACATAAATAACCAAAAGAAGTCTTGACATAAATGCGGAAATAATCCAAGTCAAAATGACTTCAATACATAGGTTCCAGCGGAAACATAATAAACTTCAACATAATATCCGAAATAAATAAGTCTTAAAATGGCCTCATAAGAAATCAAAGCTAAAATCTCTAAGGTAAGTCCACTCAAGCACTCATCCCAAAGCAACCCAGCTTCCAATGCTTAGATACCTGCCGCGGAAGAAAAGAAAAGTGCGGCTGAGCTTCAAAAGCCCAGTGAATAGATATGAAAGCAAAAGCGAATACCAAATGATATCGAATATGAAATAAAGCGAATGAGCGATAGCAAAACCATAATCATTTTCAAATGCATAAATCATAATTTTCAGAATAAAGTTTATAGTCAACTACCACGAGCCCAGAAACATATATCAGATCATATTCATATTCACATAAGGCAACATTTTGTAGGGGAGACCTACCAGAGTTATGAAGGACGTGCATGCACGCAGCATCAATCATCAGATAACATATAACAGATAACATATAACAGATCTAGGATGCATCCATACGCCCCTTCCTACATATTCACAAATATGCTTCACCATCCAGAGACGTGGCAGAACATCACTCTACTGCCCTAGAGTCATATCAGAGGTGCATCACTGATACGGACATGGAACCCCCATGACTAGTTAAATATTTGGCTCGGGTGTCAAACTATCTTAGGTCAAATCAGAATGTCATAACTGACACAGATCATATTTTATCAGAAAATCATTCATATTTCCAAAATCACAGTTTTCATATCAGATAGTTCAAAATCAGATGTTTTATAATTCAGAAATCAGAGTTCAGATAAGCAAAAGCTCAACAAATCAGATTTGGGATTCATAGCAAAGGCTTAGGAAACCCTAATACGAAAGAAAACGTAAAAAGGAAAACCTTTACTGAAAAGGTCAGAATATATGTACCTTATTCCAAAGCAAATGATCGAAAAGCAGAAAGACGGAAGGCAAAGGATTACTCCCTCTTCTCAGAACCTATAGACATTAACGGTCGTCCATGTTATTTATGATTCCAAAATCATCGAAATGATCTTTTAATATTTGGTGTTCATACTTAATGTATATTAATGATCTTCATACTTTAGGGTTTTATTAAATGAGACTTAAGTATTTTATAATTAATGTTGTAGATTAGGGTTCGTTATGTCATTTATTAAAGTCTAGGGTTAAATGTGAAAATAGTTTATAAGTCATAACTCACACATGAAATAACGAATTACTATATTTAGCTCAAACCCTAATCGACTCTCATTTATGTTCTAGGGTTTTCTTATTCTTTAATGTCTCATTAATATGCATTTACTTAACATGTTACGTCTTAATGACTCGCTACTTAACCTAATACGTAAATGTTAACAATCTTTCCTTTTATATTTTACCATGTACGTTTATGATTTTATGTGACATACAAGTTACTTCTTACTCGGATAAATTACACATGTACATAACTATTAGTTCACTTGAATTATTATAACGCACACAAAAGACACGTTCACAAACAATTAGGGTTTTATATACTTTATTCGCTTTACATATTAGACTAGGGTTTATGTTTACGTGACCCTTACTTATTTATTACACGTCCAAAACTTATATATATATATATATATTCGGTTCAACTAGGGTTTCGGCTAGTAGGTTTACACAAGTCCTAGCTCATCTAACACGTTACGTATTCAAGTTATATTGTTCTATTCATTAGCCGAATACATCTAGGGTTCGGTCCTAACTCATGCATGGTTCGGCCATACTTAACTCAACATATTCATGACCCGATTCAATATTACATCTTACGTTACATGTCTCTTATAGTTACAAGGTTTGATTGATTAGGGTTTGCCTTGGTTTTCGATTCATACCTCTCGGCCACAAGAAAAAGAAAACAAAACGCGACTAAACAAAATATAACTCGACATATACATGCAAGGTACGTTAAAGGAAGACGAATAAACGTTATACCTTAACTCGTTGAAGCAAAAACTCGACACCAAGGGTCTCTTGGTTCTCGGCCGAATGGAAACAAAGAGAGAAGAGAGGCAAAACAAAAACTAGGGTTTAAATTTTGAGGTTATTGAGTTATATTTATAGTAGTAGCATTTAGTTAGGGCTTTTAGGAGATGAGTTGGGTTCGGTTTGGGTCCAACCGGTCACACGAGCTCACCCAAAAATGGGCTTCGGCCCTTGATCTTTTCGACACAAAACCAACGCCCCTTGGGCTCTCGGCTTGGCGCAAGACAAAACAAAAGAAACGAGTCCATACAAACAAACGAACGACCCAACATATTAGCGAAACGTTTAAATCCTTCGTCGTACCAAAGTCGTTCACGTAATTATATTCGTTAAGTTTTTATTTATTCGTAAGTTAGGTTTTTAATTTCGTACATTTATTATAAATATATTTTACGTATTTTATAATTCTTGGTTCCAAGGGTATTTTCGTACTTATATATGTTTTAGATTTTTCGGGTTTTACAATTCTTCCCCTCTAAAAAAAATTTTCGTCCTCGAAAATTGAAATGGAACAAAACGAAAACGAGATGAGAACATACCGAACTATTCAAAGAAATGAGGATAACTAGCTCGCATCGACTCTTCGGTCTCCCAAGTAGCCTCACGCTCCGGGTGATTTTTCCAAAGAATCTTAACGAACGGAATGACTTTATTCCTCATGACTCTCTCTTGTCTTTCTAAAATAACTTCCGGTTCTTCAGATAAAGACATATCGGATTGAATTTGATCAAACGGATACGAAGCAACGTGTAATGGATGATAGTTGTATCCCCTTAGGAGAGATACATGGAACACATCATGAACATGCGACAACTGAGGCGGAAGTGCTAATCGATACGAAACTTCTCCTATACGCTCCAAAATTTCAAACGGACCGATAAATCGAGGACTGAGCTTGCCCTTGATTCCAAAACGTTTCACACCTCTAAACGGCGAGACTTTCAAAAACACACGATCACCAACTCGAAACTCTAAATCACGACGATGCTTGTCGGCATAACTTTTCTGACGAGACCTAGCCTCCTTCAACTTTTCTCTAGCAACAGCTACTTTCTCATTAGTGATCTCAATCATTTCCGGACCTTCGATTAGACGTTCACCTACTTCATCCCAACAAGTAGGTGATCTACATTTTCTTCCATAAAGAAGTTCAAACGGTGCTGCCTTAATGCTAGCATGCCAACTGTTGTTGTATGCAAACTCTACCAAACACAAATATTCATCCCAGCTGCCAGTCCATTCCAAAGCACAAGCCCTTAGCATGTCTTCTAAGGTCTGAATAGTCCTCTCTGACTGACCATCTGTTTGAGGATGAAACGCCGTACTAAAATTAAGTCGAGTACCCCAAGCTTTTTGCAAACCCTTCCAGAAACGAGAAGTAAAACGCGGATCCCTATCTGAAACAATAGACGTCGGAGTACCATGAAGTCTAACTATCTCTTGCTGAAAAATCTCTGCCAATCTACCAATACCATAATCCTTTCTAATTGGTAAGAAATGAGCAGATTTGGTTAGCCGATCAACAACCACCCAAATCGCATCATGCTTCTTCTTAGTAAGAGGTAGTCCAGTCACAAAGTCCATAGATATCTTATCCCACTTCCATGTCGGAATATCCAATGGTTGTAACAGTCCACTAGCTCTTTGATGTTCGATCTTCACTTGCTGACAAATCATACACTTCGACACAAACGTCGCCACATCTTGCTTCATGCCGTTCCACCAGAAATACTGTTTCAAATCCCTATACATCTTGGTAGAACCAGGATGGATAGTGAAAGGAGAACTATGAGCTTCAGTCATAACTTTCTCACGAAGTACCTGATCATTGGGAACGCAAAGCCTATATTCATACCATACAATTCCGTCGTTATCAATCTTAAACTCCGGCTGCCTACCTTCTTCAACATTTTGAGCTACGGCCCACAGCTCGCCGTCATCTTTCTGAGCTTCCTTAATTTGCAGTATAAGGTTCGACTCCACCTTCATACTAGCCCAGTATCCACCAAAACCTCAGTACGCACAACTCAACATCCAAACGCTCTAAGTCATGAATGATCCTAGGCTCAATCTCAATACTTGCAAGCATACCTGATTTCCGGCTAAGTGCGTCAGCAACTACATTAGCCTTACCAGGATGGTACTGAATGTTAGTGTCATAATCCTTAAGAAGTTCTAACCATCTTCTTTGTCTCATGTTGAGTTCCTTTTGAGTGAAAATATACTTGAGGCTCTTATGGTCGGTGAAAATATCACACGTCTCTCCATACAAGTAATGTCTCCAGATCTTCAACGCGAACACCACAGCAGCTAACTCAAGGTCATGAGTTGGGTAATTCTCCTCATAAGGTTTCAGTTGTCTTGAAGCGTAAGCTATCACCTTACCATGTTGCATCAAGACACAGCCCAATCCTTTCTTAGATGCATCGCTATAGATTTGATATCCTCCAGAACCAGATGGAAGAGTCAAAATAGGAGCGGACACCAATCTCCGTTTCAACTCTTCAAAACTCTTTTCTCTTTCATCCGTCCACACGAACTTTTCACCTTTCCTCATCAATTGGGTTAAAGGCAAAGCTAAACGAGAGAAACCTTCAACAAAACGTCGGTAGTATCCAGCAAGTCCTAGAAAACTCCTAACCTCAGTCACTGTCGTAGGTCTTGGCCACTTAGTTATAGCCTCAACCTTAGACGGATCCATGGTGATACCATCAGCAGATACAATATGACCAAGGAAAGCGAATTGTCCTAACCAAAATTCACACTTCGAGAATTTGGCGTACAACTTCTTCTTTCTCAGAATCTCCAAAACTATCCGGAGATGTTGCTCATGCTCCTCTTCAGACTTAGAGTAAACTAAAATGTCGTCGATGAAAACAATAACGAACTTGTCGAGGAACTCATGGAAAACGCGATTCATCAGGTCCATAAACACAGCAGGCGCATTCGTCAAACCAAAAGGCATAACGAGAAACTCATAATGACCATATCTGGTACGAAACGCGGTCTTAGGAACATCTTGCTCCTTCACACGTAGTTGATGATAACCAGACCTCAGATCAATCTTAGAAAAGAACTTAGCTCCTTGCAGTTGATCAAACAAATCGTCTATGCGCGGAAGAGGATAACGGTTTCGAATAGTAATACGGTTGAGTTCACGGTAGTCGATACATAAGCGCATACTTCCATCCTTCTTCTTCACAAACAAAACAGGTGCACCCCATGGAGAAACACTAGGTCGAATGAATCCATTATCTATCATCTCTTGCAGCTGTTCCTTCAATTCCTTCAGTTCTACAAGTGCCATACGATACGGAGCTTTCGAAATCGGTTTAGCACCAGGAATCAACTCAATGCTAAACTCAACTTCTCTAGCTGGAGGAATACCAGGAAGTTCATCGGGAAAAACGTCGGTGAATTCACAAACAACAGAAAGGTTTTCAATGTTAGGACTCTCCAAAGATGTATCCTTAACAGATGCTAGAAAACCTTGACACCCATGAGCAATCATGGTCCGTGCCTTCATAGCAGAAATGAACTTAACAGATTTGAGTGGTTTAGAACCATAATAAACGAATTCAGGATGTTTTACGTCTCCAAAGATCACAGTTCTAGCATAGCAATCGATGGAAGCTCTATGATAAGCCAACCAATCCATGCCTAGAATGATATCAAAGTCGACCATATCGAGAGGATACAGATGTGCAGGGCGAATACGATCATCAAAACGAAGAGGACACTTAGCGTATTTATGATCAATGATCATGTGGCTTTTCATAGGCGTAGATATCGATAAGTGATTCGTTAGTGGTTGTGGCTTCATATTAAGTTTCTTAGCACATGTGACAGATATAATGGAGTGTGTTGCACCGGTGTCAAATAAAACGAAGACAGAATAATCATCAATGAAAAGAGTGCCCGTAATGGTACCTGAAGTATGCTCCACCTGATTCCGAGTAGTAGCATAAACACGTCCAGTAGTAGGTGGCGGCTTGGTGTAGTTTCCAGGAATCGCCGGGTTCCTCTTAGGGCAATCCTTGATCTTGTGAGTAGTGGAACCACAAGAGAAACATCCACCAGTGGCCTTGAAACACGGTCCCGGATGAGCCTTTCCACAAGTAGTACAGATAGGTGGGGAGGCAAAACTTCAGCTGTCCTTTGCTGACCAGAAGATCCTGAAACACGACCCGATTTGATCCTCGAGCCGACTGATCCTTGTTGTAACGCTGGTTATTGTTACCTTGATTCTGACGATCATTTCCACCCTTACTAGCAGCTCTGCTATCCTGACCCCTCGCCTCGGCGCTAGAGTCCACATTCTTTCCCGACTGACCCCGCTGATCATAACCCTTATCCACTTGTCCCCTTGAATCATAACTCCTGCCAATATTTCCCTTATACTCATTACTTTGAGTCCTACCTTGAATCCGATCACCATCGCGATTACGCTTGTTGTAACCCGAACCCTCGTGAAAGATCTCAATGTTACGAGCTGCATCATTGCAGGCCGACACATCCTCATACTCAGTGTTAAGCAGTCGGTCCAACACCCACTTCTTCAGTCCCCATTTGAAATGCTTAGCTTGGCGCCTACCATCTCCAGCAATCGCTCCAACAAAGCTTACCAACCTCATAAACCTACTCATGTACTCATTGGAGTTCTCATGATCAAACTGGTAGATCGCCTGATAATCCCTCTCATACCTTTGCTGTTCTGCATCAGGGAAGTAACGGTTATAGAAGATAGTCCGAAACTCCGCCCAAGTACAAGTAATAGCAAAAGCATCTCCTCCTCGTGCTTGTTTCAATGCTTTCCACCAATTTAAAGCATCACCCTCCAGTTTGAATGCAGCTAAACGAGTCTTAAATTCATCTCCACAACCCAGTACTTCAAACAGCTTCTCAACATGAGTGATCCAGTCCTCAGCTTCAGTGAAAGCAGCAAGTCTAAAAGAAAGAGGCTTGAGCTTACCGAAACGCTCGAGCCAAGTATGAATGCCTACGGGTTGATTTCCTCCACCACTTCCCGAAGCACCATTCCGATTTAATGTTGTTGATCACCTGTTCCATCATCTCAGGTGTAGTCAGACCAGGGAAAAGA
Source organism: Chrysanthemum makinoi (assembly GCA_910596185.1). NCBI lineage: Eukaryota > Viridiplantae > Streptophyta > Magnoliopsida > Asterales > Asteraceae > Chrysanthemum > Chrysanthemum makinoi. The sequence continues at coordinate 298,826,624 of OU343225.1, forward strand.
GAGTTGAGAGCATTCGCAATCGCAGCATCCATGTCAGTAGCATCATCGTCCCCTCCCGAGTTACCGTTACGACGAGTTTGAACCATCTGAACGATATCCAAACGATTAGCAAAATGAACAAAGGTGGGATACGAAATGGAAATACGAAGGAATCCTATAGTCTACCCAAATCCTCACAGGTCAAATCCTAAGCTCTAAAGTCTCAAACCCTAGGCTCCATATGTCACAGGTCCTGACTACAAGTCGTAAACCTGGGCTCTGATGCCATAAATTGTAACGCCTCACCCACCAAGGGTAAAGGAATCACAAGTAATGGTGTCATATCAAAGCAAAACATAAATAACCAAAAGAAGTCTTGACATAAATGCGGAAATAATCCAAGTCAAAATGACTTCAATACATAGGTCCCAGCGGAAACATAATAAACTTCAACATAATATCCGAAATAAATAAGTCTTAAAATGGCCTCATAAGAAATCAAAGCTAAAATCTCTAAGGTAAGTCCACTCAAGCACTCATCCCAAAGCAACCCAGCTTCCAATGCTTAGATACCTGCCGCGGAAGAAAAGAAAAGTGCGGCTGAGCTTCAAAAGCCCAATGAACAGATATGAAAGCAAAAGCGAATACCAAACGATATCGAATATGAAATAAAGCGAATGAGCGATAGCAAAACCATAATCATTTTCAAATGCATAAATCATAATTTTCAGAATAAAGTTTATAGTCAACTACCACGAGCCCGAAACATATATCGATCATATTCATATTCACATAAGGCAACATTTGTAGGGAGACCTACCAGAGTTATGAAGGACGTGCATGCACGCAGCATCAATCATCGGATAACATATAACAGATAACATATAACAAATCTAGGATGCATCCATACGCCCCTTCCTACATATTCACAAATATGCTTCACCATCCGAGACGCGTGGTAACATCACTCTACTGTCCTAGAGTCATATCAGAGGTGCATCACTGATACGGACATGGAACCCCCATGACTAGTTAAATATTTGGCTCGGGTGTCAAACTATCTTAGGTCAAATCAGAATGTCATAACTGACATAGATCATATTTTATCAGAAAATCATTCATATTTCCAAAATCACAGTTTTCATATCAGATAGTTCAAAATAAGATGTTTTATAATTCAGAAATCAGAGTTCAGATAAGCAAAAGCTCAACAAATCAGATTTGGGATTCATAGCAAAGGCTTAGGAAACCCTAATACGAAAGAAAACGTAAAAAGAAACCTTTACTGAAAAGGTCAGAATATCTGTACCTTATTCCAAAGCAAATGATCGAAAAGCAGATAGACGGAAGGCAAAGGATTACTCCCTCTTCTCAGAACCTATAGACATTAACGGTCGTCCATGTTATTTATGATTCCAAAATCATCGAAATGATCTTTTAATATTTGGTGTTCATACTTAATGTATATTAATGATCTTCATACTTTAGGGTTTTATTAAATGAGACTTAAGTATTTTATAATTAATGTTGTAGATTAGGGTTCGTTGTGTCATTTATTAAGGTCTAGGGTTAAATGTGAAAATAGTTTATAAGTCATAACTCACACATGAAATAACGAATTACTATATTTAGCTCAAACCCTAATCAACTCTCATTTATGTTCTAGGGTTTTCTTATTCTTTAATGTCTCATTAATATGCATTTACTTAACATGTTACGTCTTAATGACTCGCTACTTAACCTAATAAGTAAATGTTAACAATCTTTCCTTTTATATTTTACCATGTACGTTTATGATTTATGTGACATACAAGTTACTTCTTACTCGGATAAATTACACATGTACATAACTATTAGTTCACTTGAATTATTATAACGCACACAAAAGACACGTTCACAAACAATTAGGGTTTTATATACTTTATTCGCTTTACATATTAGACTAGGGTTTATGTTTACGTGACCCTTACTTATTTATTACACGTCCAAAACTTATATATATATATATATTTGGTTCAACTAGGGTTTCGGCTAGTAGGTTTACACAAGTCCTAGCTCATCTAACACGTTACGTATTCAAGTTATATTGTTCTATTCATTAGCCGAATACATCTAGGGTTCGGTCCTAACTCATGCATGGTTCGGCCATACTTAACTCAAGATATTCATGACCCGATTCAATATTACATCTTACGTTACATGTCTCTTATAGTTACAAGGTTTGATTGATTAGGGTTTGCCTTGGTTTTCGATTCATACCTCTCGGCCACAAGAAAAAGAAAACAAAACGCGACTAAACAAAATATAACTCGACATATACATGCAAGGTACGTTAAAGGAAGACGAATAAACGTTATACCTTAACTCGTTGAAGCAAAAACTCGACACCAAGGGTCTCTTGGTTCTCGGCCGAATGGAAACAAAGAGAGAAGAGAGGCAAAACAAAAACTAGGGTTTAAATTTTGAGGTTATTGAGTTATATTTATAGTAGTAGCATTTAGTTAGGGCTTTTAGGAGATGAGTTGGGTCGGTTGGGTCCAACCGGTCACACGAGCTCACCCAAAATGGGCTTCGGCCCTTGATCCTTTCGACACAAAACCAACGCCCCTTGGGCTCTCGGCTTGGCGCAAGACAAAACAAAAGAAACGAGTCCATACAAACAAACGAACGACCCAACATATTAGCGAAACGTTTAAATCCTTCGTCGTACCAAAGTCGTTCACGTAATTATATTCGTTAAGTTTTTATTTATTCGTAAGTTAGGTTTTTAATTTCGTACATTTATTATAAATATATTTTACGTATTTTATAATTCTTGGTTCCAAGGGTATTTTCGTACTTATATATGTTTTAGATTTTTCGGGTTTTACATGGATAGATTAGGTTTTAGTAGTACTTGGCGTAAATGGATTATGGTTGGTTTAATGTCTTCAAGGGCTTCCATCCTTGTCAATGGAAGTCCTACGTCGGAGTTCTCTTTAAATAGAGGATTGAGGCAAGGAGATCCTTTGTCTCCTTTCTTATTCATCATAGTTATGGAAGGCCTTCACATTGCTCTTAAGGACGGGTTGTCGGAAAATCTTTTCCAAGGTGTTCAGATCGGGTCCTCGGAAATCCGGCTTTCGCATTTATTTTATGCCGATGATGTTATTATTCTTTCCGAATGGAACCAATGTGATATGGACAACATCATCCGTATCCTCAATGTTTTCTACATTGCTTCAGGCTTGAAAATCAATATCTCTAAGTCAAATCTATATGGCGTGGGGGTTTCTTCCAATGAAATAGAGAGTATGGCAGTGGGTACCGGATGCTCAGCTAGCAATCTTCCTTTCTCCTATCTTGATCTCCCAATCGGCTCGAACATGAACCGTATATCCAATTGGAACAGCTTGATCGATCGCTTCAAAAATAGGCTATCAGGTTGGAAGGCAAACATGTTATCTTCAGGTGGTCGCTTAACTCTTATCAAATCGGTGTTAGGAAGCCTTGGTATCTATTACTTCTCCATCTTTAAAGTTCCTGAAGCTGTTCTTAAGGTTCTTGAAAGTCTTCGTGCCTCATTTTTTTGGGGCGCTACAGGTGACTCTAGGAAGCTTGCTTGGATCAAGTGGTCTAACATTTTAGCTTCTCTTGATACAGGCGGTTTAGGAGTGGGAAGTTTAAAAGCTTTCAACACCTCCTTGCTTCTAAAATGGAGATGGCGTTTACTTAATAACCCATCCGCTCTTTGGGTTGAGGTCTTAAAATCGATTCATGGCAATGATGCTGGTATTGAGCTAAAAGGATGCCAAACCAATGGTCTTTGGGCTCGTATAGTTGGTACGATATATCATCTACATTCAAGTGGCTACGTCCCTTTGAACTCTATTCGTTATCAGGTTGGTGATGGATCTATGATACGCTTTTGGAAAGATACTTGGTTGGGTGATGCCCCTCTTTGTTCTCGCTTTAACAGGTTATTTCACCTAGAGAAGAATCAAAATTGCCTTATTAGAGATAGAATCGTTAATGGTCTTTGGACGTGGGATTGGCGTCGTCCTGTAAACGGTGGGAGAGCTCTTGTAGATCTTAATATCCTTCTCATGGATATTGGTTCGTTGAATGTTGAGGCCGATAGGGATTGTGTCGTCTCCTCACTTTCTACTGATGGTTCTTATTCAGTAAGTTTCATTCGGAAACACATTGATAATTGCATGATCGCTAATTCCCTCCCATGCACAATATGGTGTAAGATTATCCCTCGGAAGGTTAACATTTTCATGTGACGTATGCTTCTTGATAGACTTCCGCATCGTCTTAACCTTTCATCTCGTGGTTTGGATATTGATTCGATATTATGTCCCGTATGTTCCGAGCACGTTGAGTCCAATACTCATGCCTTTTTCTCTTGTAGTGCAGCTTCCAATATTTGGAGGCTTGTTCATGGTTGGTGTGAGCTTAAAATCCCGACGTTATCTTCCTGTGATGATTGGGACTTATGGTTCACCTCGTGGAAAGCTTCAAAGGACGAAAAAGACCGAGCTTATGTCATCTTCGCGGCCACTTGTTGGATGCTTTGGCGTTTTAAGAATAATCACATTTTCAATTCTCAAGTCATGAGAAAATGTGAAGTTTTTGATAACATTCAGTGTTTTTCTTTTTCTTGATTAAAATCTAGAGGAAAGAAATGTATTAGTTTGACCAACAGGATTAAATCGCCTTTGTAATTTCTAGCTCCTTGCTAGTTTTTTTCTAAATATATGCCGCCGTTCAAAAAAAAAACAACCTGTGTATTTAGTCGTTAATGTGCCTGATGACTTTTGGTCAAGTCGTATACGTAAGATTTTAAGATTGTGAATCTTTAACCAAGTACTGTTGGTTTAAGTTACAACCGAAACAAGTTTCAAATTAAATAATAAATTAAATAATATGTGAGCCGGTAATAATGATTTCCTGATAGAATAAATACAAACAAACAAAAAAATTGGAACAATAAAAATTATATAATAAAAACTAGCAAGCAACTAGAAAAAATTACATATATCAAGCAATGACATGATTTTGTAACGGCCTCAGGACATCCTACAATTCTTCCGATTACAAAGCCAAAAAAGTATTTAGTAAGGGTTATGGTACAAAAAAGTTATTAAAGTGTCCTGAAAATTTGTCCTAAGTTACTAAAGTTTCATTTTGATCACTTAGGTTACTGAACTTTTGGAAGCTTACACTTCGATAAATTCAGCGTTAGTCCGAGTAACCCGAATGTATATTTTTAGATAAGTTCGGTAACCTGAGTGAACAAAGTTTCAAAGTTTAATAACTTGGACATATATTTTTATAAGTTCAGTAACCTGAGTGAACAAAGTTTCAAAGTTTAGTAACCTGGGTGAACAAAGTAAAACTTTAGTAACGTAAGACCAATTTTTAAAAAACTTTAGTAACTTTTTTGTACCATAACTCAAAAATTGTAAAAAACTTGATATTCATTGGTGCTCGAAGATAATATGTGTTTTTATATTTTTGTTGGTTATAACGTAGTTTATTATAAATATCAGACTTAAATTGGCACCACCGTAATACACGAGAACCTAATTACTCGTTAATTTACAAAACACAATATTTATGGATTTAAGATCATTTGAGGAAAAAAGATTTTTTACATATCAAGGGATTAATCTCCACCCTCCATTTTTATTTGATCTAATGGATGAGATTAATCCCAACAATTTAAAAAACCCACTTTCATCATTTTTTTCAAATATTAATATCTTTCAAACCGTTAATCGTTAAGCGAAAAAAATATATCATTGCGACGAGCATTTAATTATCTTTCTATAGATAGACACTTTGATATACTTTCGATAAAAAAAAAAAAAAAAAAATCGTATTTTTCACGTTTTTTTTTTTTTTTTTAGTTTTTTCGTTTTTTTACGTTACTGAAATTTGCATTAAAAAATCATATATGATAAAACACTAATTTGAATATCACATGTGATATTAGTGTTAAATCATATATGATATGTAATATCACATGTGATATAAGTGTAATAGCATATATGATATGTAATATCACATGTGATATTAGTGTAATATCACATGTGATATTAGTGTAATATCACATATGATATTACATATCATATATGATTTAACACTAATATCACATGTGATATTCAACTTAGTGTTTTATCATATATGATTTTTTTCATGCAAATTTCAGTAACGTAAAAAAACGAAAAAAGACGAAAAAACGTGAAAAAAACGATTTTTTTTATTTTTTCGAAAGTATATCAAAGTGCCCGTCTATAGAAAGATAATTAAATGCTCGTCGCGACGGTGTAAATATTTTCGCTTAACGATTAACGGTTTAAGGGATATTTAAATTATAAAAAATAGATGAAATAATAAAATGATTTTAATCTCAGCCATTGATTACTTTTTAAATAGATGTTGGAGATGAGTCCCTTAGTATGTGAGAAAAGTTTGTTATGTAAAATAACTCTCATCATATTTATGATCTTATATCTTTCGATCTCAAATTTTTAAATTCAAACGAAATCTAAATCAAAACCCAATTTTGAACCCGGCTACATATTGTTTATCATTCTCTTAAAACTGTTTATTTTCTTTACCGAAAAGTAACCAACATATTACTAATAGTTTTAGAAAGAAATACCAAACAACCCTTACCGGTTACTAGAGCTTAAACATTTATCTTGCCTTTGATTTTCATTAGTAAAGTAAGAATTAATGTGTGTCATGTCACATCTTTTATGTCTTGTAAGTATTAGTCATTTAAATATCTAATGAAGTTTTGTTTCTTTTCTTTACAAATCGTCCCTGTGGTTTGCCCAGATTGCAAGCGGCGTCCCTGTAGCGAAACTTTGTGATCATTTTGGTCCCTGATTTTAACTAGCGTTAAATGAATTCCGTTAGAAGTTACACATTTAGCCCTTTTAACCAATGATCGTTGCAGCGTCCATCCTTTAAACCACAGGGACGATTTATGCAATTACACCGTTATTCCTCTACAAAAACAATTGCACCGTTAGTCCTTAATACATAATTTCAATTAAAATAATTGCACCGTCAGTCCTTTATACATAACCTAAGTTAGTCCCACCACCACCATAACTACTCACCACCGCCACCCACTGCCACAACCCACTACCACCACCACCAATACCCACCGCCATTCACCACCACCACCACACAACACCACTGCCACCAGTTACCACAACCAATCACCGCCGCCACTCACGTCTACCACCACCACAACCAATCACCACCGCCACCAACCACCACCACCACCCAATACCACCAATCACCACACACAAAAAAAGTCAAAAAAATTTGTAAAAAAAATCTTCAAAAAAAAATTTTTGATTTTTTTTCAAAATTTTCAATATTTCAAAATAAATTTTTTTTTTCAAAAAAAAATTCGAAATATTTTTTTCCAAATTTTTGTTCTCAAAATTATGTCCCACATTTTGAAAAAATTCTTTTCGGAAAAATAATTTTTAAGAAAAAATTAAAAAAAAAGGAATTTTTTTTTTCAAAATTGCAATATGTCGAAATACCTTTTATTCAAAAAGAAAAATTACATTTTTTTGTCAGATATTTTTTCCAAAATTTTTTATTTTAAAATTCTTTTTCCAAAAATAATTTGTTATAAATGGAAAAAGAATTTCGAAAATAAAAAATTTGTAAAAAAAAAATATTTCGATTTTTTTTTTTATGAAAAAAAATCTATTTCGAAATATTGAAAATTTTGAAAAAAAAAATTGAAGATTTTTTTGATTTTTTTTTTGGTAATTGGTGGTGTTGGGTGGTGGTGGTTGGTGATGGTTGGTGGCGATGGTGAGTGGCGGTGGCGATTGGTTGTGGTGGTGGTAGACGTGGGTGGCGGCGGTGATTGGTGGTGGTAACTGGTGGCAGTGGTGGTGTGTGGTGGTGCCGGTGGTGAATGGCGGTGGGACTAACTTAGGTTGTGTATAAAGGACTAACGGTGCCATTTTTTTAACTGAATTTATGTATTAAGGACTAACGGTGCAATTGTTTTTGTATTGAGGACTAACGGTGTAATTGCATAAATCGTCCCTGTGGTTTAAAGGATGGACACTGCAACGATCATTGGCCAAAAGGGCTAAATGTGTAACTTCTAAAGGAATTCATTTAACGCTAGTTAAAATTAGGGACCAAAACGATCACAAAGTTTCGCCATAGGGACGCCGCCTGCAATTAGCCAACCACAGGGAAGCTTTTTGCAATCTGGCCAAACCACAGGAACGATTTTTGCAATTTACTCTTACAAAAAAGTAACCAACATATTAATAGTTTTAGCAAGAAATCCCAAACAGCCCTTACAAGTTAACTAGCAGGGTACCTGCGCAATGCGATAGCAGGTATTCTATGACTAAATTTTATGGCGACAGGTACACTCGGCCTTATTGCTGATGTTTTAGATGTCTGTGAGAGAGACATAAAATAGTTTGTGTGTATTTATATAGTGGATGTGGTTATATGTTTTTAATAATCATTATTGATAATAATGATTTTTAGCGGTTTTACACATTTTTAATAATCGGTTGTAAATGATTTGAACACTGTATTTAATTTAGTGAAACGTCTGTATTTAATTTTGAATAATGGCATGTATTGAATTTTAAGTCTTTCACTTATAGTAAGTGTGCATGCTTATTTTTTTTAAAATTCCTTTTTATAAAAATGACCTAAATACATTATAACGTAGTTAAGATAGAACTTAAACCTTTATTTTGCCACTTTCATTGGTAAAGCAAAAATTAATGTTATCATGTCACATCCTATATGTCTTGTAAGCATTAGTCATTTAAATATCTAAATTTTTGATTGAGAAAAAGTTTTATTTCTTTTCTTTAGGAAAAAGTAACCAACATATTACTACTTTTAACAAAAGTTACTAGAGCTTAAACCTTATCTTTCCTTTGATTTCAATGGTAAAGTAAGAATTGATGTGTGTCATGTACTCATGTTACATTAGGCACTAGTCATTTAAATATCTAAATTTATGATTGAGAATAAGTTTTGTTTTCATTTGGTTAAACAACATGCAATTGGTAAGCAAGAACTATCGGCTCATTGGGTAGCCTATTTACTAGCAAACTATTTCCTCTTTCAATTCATTTTCAACAATATGACTTGTTCAAGCCACCACATATAGGCAGGGGTGGCAATCGAGTCGTGTTCGTGTTAATCTATTCGGGTTTGCGTGTTGGCGAGTTAGTATAACCTTTACCCAAACACGACCCATTTATTAATCGTGTCAAGAAACTTAACTCTAACCCAGACCTGCATAACACGTGTAACCCATTTGTGACCCGTTTAATCCATTTAAGTAAATACGTCAAGCAGTGAATAAAGTTGGTGGTTTGTCAATTTAACTAGTTTAAACGCAAAAATGATATAAAGATCTAAAATATGATAAGAATAACATACAAATAACTATACGACAATTTTCTGAATTACAAGTGTCAATTTTCATGATATCTAAGGTATAAAATTATAATTCACTCATACTAAGTAAATAACAAGATACATTTAATCCACATCAAACATAAAAACTACGTTATTTTTAAGATCTTATATATTTAAACGGGTTCACGGGTTGACCTGTTTAACATTTACTCGACCTAAACACGACCCGTTTATTAAACGGGTTAGACGGGTTGACCCATTTTTGACCCAAACCTATTTATCCTCAACCCAAACTTGTTTAACTTCGTGTCGGGTTCATGTCGTTTATCGTGTCGTGTCGAGAATTGCCGCCCCTACAGATATAGGGTAGCAAAGTAGGGGTTAATATACAAAAAAGTTACTAAACTTTCAAAAAAATTTGTCCTAAGTCACTAATGTTTATCTTCTGTCATCTAGGTTACTATACTTTACGTAACCGGTTATCTAAGTCACTAACCTTTTTTTACCTAGGTATTTTGGTCGACGTGTATACACACCAAGTTGTGGCACATGTTATCTAGGTCACAAACTTTGCGAAAAAATTTGTCTTAAGTCAATGTTTCATTTCCTGTATCAAAGGTATTTAAATTTGTCCTAAGTCACTGATGAAAAATTTGTCCTAAGTCACGAGTTGTGGCACATGTTACTGAACCTTTAAAATTATACGTTTTATACGATTTTATACACCTTTATTCGTTTTTATGTGGTTTTGTACAATTTTTATACGTTTTTATTCGTTTTTTACGTTTTCGTCCATTTTTCTTATGTTTTTGCCCGTTTTTCTATTTTTATACATATAAAAACGGATGAAAACATAAAAACGTATAAAAACAGACGTAAAAAATGGGACAAAAACAGACGAAAACGTATAAAAACGGACAAAAACGTATAAAAACGAATGAAAATGAATAAAAATGTATAAAAACGAATGAAAATGAATAAAAACGTATAATTTTAAAGGTTCAGTAACATGTGCCACAACTCGTGACTAAGGACAAATTTTTCATCAAATGACTTAGACAAATTTTTCGCAAAGTTTAGTACCTTAATGACAGAATGAAACATTATTGACTTAAGACAAATTTTTCGCAAAGTTAATACTGACTTGGTGACACATATGTTGAAAAGTGTGCCACACCGTTGCCCTTCCATGTAGTGACTAGGGTGGCACATATAAAAAGTTTAGTAACATATGTGAAAACCCGGAAGATAAGTAACCTGATGACGTAAGATAAACATTAAATGACTTGTGACAAATTTTTTAAAAGTTTAGTAACTTTTTTGTATATTAACCCAGCAAAGTAGCAACTACGAGTGTGTTTGTTATTGTTTTGAAAGTGACAGGTATATGACTAATGTAACTAAAAAAAAGCGGAGATACACATTCACGGGCAAGGCACAAACAACTGTACTAATAAAACCCTACACCCAATTTGTCTCTGGCGTTGCAAAGCTTCCTTCATCAAATCAATGTTTCTTTCACAAAATCAAAGGGCTTCTTCTTTTTTCTTTTTTTTTTTTTCAAGTTGTATTTTGTTTATATATTCTTCAATAATTCGATGAGGTTCATCTTTAGTTAGATTCTCCTATTTATTGAAAGTAACGCCCAATACCGTTTTTCACGAGTTATGGGTCCTAATACCGTCTTCCACGGTGTATGGGGGAGGTTAAGACGTAGACAGCCATACCCCTACCTAAGGTAGAGAGTCAAGCTTCCGTTCTACCAAAAGTAGAAAAGGACATCCGGCCTTGCAAGGGGTGAGGATCGAACCCTTGATATCTGTCTCTAGAGGCAAGGGTGTTAACCACTTGATCGCTCTTTTTTCCTATTTATTGTCTACACTACTTTATATATACTTTTCTGTTGTAAACCATGTAATGTAATTTCAGTTTATGATCAATTTAAAGATAAGGATCTATATACATCATACATGTGTGATTTCACGATGTCTTTGTTGCTTTCAAATTAAGATCTCGTCTCACTATTGTTGTGCATGTCACATGTTTGATAAAATGCCAAGCTAATATTTTACATTTTAATTCCGGTTTATCCTTTTTCTTGTGGTATGTTATAATTTTACAATTTTGATCACAACTTACTCTTGTTAATTTGTTGTTCTTGATTAACTTTCTTATCAAATAATGTGATATATTAAAATAAAAAAAAAATAAAAAAAAAAAAAAGGTATGTGATTGAAAATGAAAATACATATTTGGCCCGTTTGGTTTAAGGGTTTTGAATAAAATGATTGGGTATCATTGTCATACACAATGTTTGGTTACTCTAGTTGATATTTTCGATACCCACTAATATGACTTTTTAGAATCTTGCAAGTATGGGTGGTATCATCCAAAACCTGTGGGCCATTCATTTTTCCCCTCACATGCTATTTTCATTTTAATTTTAAAACATTATTTAAAGTCAAATCATACATCAACATTAATTATAAAACCAATAAAATATTATTTATCAATTATTAAATAAATTTTTTTAATAAAATATTATTTTTTTCTCTTACCCTATTTTCTTTCATTCTAAATCGAATCCAAATATAATTCCAAATCCTTTTACGAACCAAACGGGCCCTAAACTTATTTGGGAATGATTTTTATCATACTGATTCTCCAATGACACCAAACAGACGAATCAATCCCTTTTCTTGGGTTTGATTTTCTTTCTTAGCAATTTCATTCTTAACTACATTTCTATTCTTTGTGATTCAATAATACTAAACGTCCCCTTAAGGTATAGGCTTTTTGATAGATTAAATAGTTTCTGTAACATGAAGTCATAGCTACACCGTGTTATACTTCAAAATTTAGGAACCTTCAAGTTTTGCTTTCGGTTTATAGTTTGTTGTTCGGCCCAAATACTCTTGATGCTTTAAGATAAATTGTTCAGTATTGGACCAAAACACATGCAACGGGTGAGATGTTGGTTTTGAAACGTTCCAGTTGAATATGAATGTTTATACTTTTTAGTAAAATAAATCACAACCAATTCTCGGTTGAGTGTAAGTTTGTATTATAAGTTTGTATCATGCTATATGGCTAGTTAAATAAATACAAATTAAAAAGATTGGACAGAATAATATTTGTAATTTCGTCAATGAGAAAAGATCAATATATATCAGATATTTGTCATATATCCAATGAACCAATCACGTTCATTCATTTTTTTATCAAAACAAAAAAAATAAACTTTCACCATTTAAAAAAAATATATATATCTCGCAAACCGTTAATCGTTACGCGAAAAAAATCATATTATCGCGACGAGAATTTAATTATATTTATATACACTTCTATATACTTTCGACTAATTTTTTTTTTCAAAATTTCCGCCTAAAAAACACATGTGATTTGGAAAAATCACATGTGATTTTTAAAATGAATCACATGTGATTTTTAGAAATCACATAAGATTTTTCTCGTCGAAAATTTTGAAAAAAAATCGAAAGTATATAGAAGTGCATATCTATAGAAAGATAATTTAATTCTCGTCGCGATAGTGTATTTTTTGTAGCTTGAAAATTTACCGTTTGAAAGATATGTTTGTTTTAAAAAAGTTGAAAATAGGTTTTTTATTATTTTTGATGAAAAATTGATGACTAAAATTGGTTCATTGTATTTATATCAACTATTGTTGAAGCAAATTCTTGTCTTCGTTCAGCCTCAGCGGTCCGGTAGAAAGATGGCTTCCTGCACAAACTATGAACCCGTTAGCCTCGCCGGATGTGACTCCCAGACCAAGCTCGTGTGTGAATGAGTAAATGTAGGTGAAATGTAGGTGAAATGTGGGTGAAAACTCTTTTTTAAGTATTAAATGCGTTGGGGTATTTATACTACCCCAACTTCCTATTCATGTCACTATTCTATTACTGTTCGGATACTATTCCGCAGGCCTATAGCCACTCTACCTAGTAGGCCACGTGGTAGGAAATCCCCTAAAATCCCGACATGGTCGGTAGTTGCCATTCCTTGGCCGGACGTCCGGAAACACGCCCCGCGGATGTGCCCGGATGCCGGATCGTCCGGCACATACGCCAACATGTCCCCCCGTGTTATATTATTGGCAAGAAGCCGATGGTGTAACACTTGATATAGTTCTCTCCCGCAAGCCGAGAGAAAAGGTGTTTGTACCGACGGTCAAATTAGCTTTGTCGTCCGAGAATGGGCCGCTAGTTGGGCCTCAAGGCCTTTTGGGCTTTCCCCGCCGTTATTGCCCCATCTTCGTCGTGTACTATCCTCATAAGGCCACGCCATCACCCTCTCTGACCGATTGGACGCCTTGTCGGGCCAGCCTAGGTTTCTTGGGTATATATATATATCCCCTTTCCTCATTTGGTTTTCACTTTTTCTCACACACACAACTGCTTCCATCTCTCCTGACGCCTTCTTCATTTCTCTAAGGTTTGTCTCGCTTTTCTCTCGTTAATATTTGTAAATTGTCTCAGATCTTTTAGAAATGGCCGATATTGGAACTTGCGGGGAATATTCCTGTTAGAGAAAACATATCCGTCCGTCCCTACCAAGAAACGAACGAAGAGATCGTACAACCGGTCGTCCCTAAGTTTGATATGCACATACATACTTCTAGGTTAACACAATCTGAGTTAGATGAGATAGTAGTTGAGTATGGTATTCCCACCGATCTACGCCCAGCCCTACCGGACGACATGACTATGGATCATTGCCGGAAGATAAGATAGGCGCTACCCTAAGCGTTAGAGATAGGGGGAGTGAGGGTTCCTTTCTCGACTTTTTGTGAACGTGATTAAACACTTTAGGGTACATATCTCTCAGCTAGTCCCGCTAGGATTGAATCGGGTGATGCTTTTCGAGATTAGATGTTATAGCCTTGGTATACACCTCGTGTCTCGCTTCTTCCCGCATTCTATCGGTTATGTAAACAAGGTCACTGGTTTTCTTTTGAGAACCGGACGGGCAAAAGTTCGTACAAGTGTTTCAAGGAGGTCTTGTCCGCCTAAAACACCGGAAGGAAAATTTTTCTTGATTGACAGGGCCATCCCCATCGCCATGGCGTGGAGACACAAGGATTCAAAATCACGGATACATTTCCCCGGATTTCGCTAGAAGATGCCGAGAGACTTAGCGAAAATCCTATTAAATTGCGTAGTCCGACAATGAGTCTTTTATGGATGTGCCACCTATCCACGGTTTTCAAGAATCCTGAGTTCGAGCCCATTCTAAAAGATGCCCGGGATCATGGTAATCACTTGTTTTAGTCTTGTCATCTTGGGATTGACAATTGTCTCCCTTCGTCCTTTGAAATTTCTTAATCAACTTGCTTTTGTTGTTGTACTTTTCTTTCAGCTTGTTAACATGTCTGAGTATCTTGAGCTTCCAGATTGGGAAGGAACGGTGGTGAGTAAGGGTCCTCCTGTTGATACAAACAGGAAATCCCTAAAGGACCTCGGACCCTCTTCCCGTGGGAGAACCCTCCCCAAAGATCCCTTAACTCGAGGGCCAAGAGGCAAATGTTGAAGTCGTTGCTCTGAGGGAGAAAAAAGAGAGAGAAGCCTTGGCTCGTCAAGCGAAGAGGAAGACTGCCGGAGAAGGAACCTCCCATGCGCACGGCAAGAAGAAGAAGTCGCGCCGCCAATTCATTGAGCAGATCTCTTCTGGGGAACCTATTGCTAACCCGGATCCCTTGAACCGCCCATCCCGAGGATGTCCGGAGGATGTGAACGCTGATGAAGAGCAGGGGGCTCCAAACATGGCTGCTGAGGAAGGAGGAGACAACGCCGCCAATGAAGGGATGGGTGATAATGCTGCCGGTGGTGGTGAGCAACCGCGACAAATGCATGTCTCCCCGGTTCGAGAAGCGGGTCAAACACCACCCGTCGATGAAGGTACGTATAAATTGTTTGGTTGTTAATACTTGTGATTTCTTCCTACTTATCATGTTGTGTCCTCGCAGGTCATTCGCTCACCATTCTCTCGGACGCCGGATTGACAAAGTCAACCTGGATTCTGGTATGTGTTATGGCCTTCCGCTTGTCCTCTTATTATCTCTATTTTTCGTGCATGTCTGATTATTATTATTATGTAGATGAAGCCACGAACGTCCTTCATCCCTCCCCGGCCCTACGAGATGATGTTCGGATAAATTCATATCGGTCCTGCAAGGAGCTTATTGATAATCTTCCCACCCCGGCCGAGCAAGAGGCTCTGGAACAAATGAACAACATCGAGCTCACTCGCCGCCTATGAACAGCTTTGGCACAAGTGTTATTGCTCAAGGCGAATCACAAGAGATTCACTCGGCATGTCATCCACGCTGTGGGAGCTTTCGTGCTCATGAGGGTTGCTTTGGCAGACAGGTTATCGGCCTCGAAAGTGAGAATAGGAGGTTATCCGGAGAGCCGCAGAATTGGGAACCGAGCATCAGGTTGTCCTGGATAAAGCGAAGAGTCTGGAGGACGAGGTGGATAGGGTGACCCGAGAGAGGGAAGAATGGAGAGAAACATCTGCATCCCAGGCCGAAAAGATAAGGAGGCTCGAGAATGAACTAAACGCTAAAAATCAATCTTTGGAATCACTGGCCGCGGAGAAGGGGAACTTAGCGTACCGAGGTGGCTCAAAGGCGGAGGTGGTAAAGCAAAACGCCGTTCGTACCCTCCTGCCCGCCCGTTCGTCGGCTATTCAACAACGCAGAATATAAGAAAAGTATGGCCAAAGTTTACAGCCTGACTTATCAAGCGGGGTTTGTAACCGGGGCAAGTGTGGGTAGGAAGGAGGAGGAGATTGTTACCGCTCTGCAGGATATCAAAAACATTAACAGGATGCTCAAATTATGGAAAGCTGAATTCAACAATCTTTTCACTACGAATATCCCTATATTCATAAGCTAGCGGACTCCTACCGGCTACCTCTAGGCGACCTGTTGAACATGGAGCCCGATCCCCCTCTCAAAGACCCTGCCGGTCCTTCTCAGCCTCCAGTCAATGTCATCCTAGCAAGCACTCCGACCACCGAAAATCCAATGCGGCCAATGCAGAAAGATAAATTTGTCGTGTATTTGTGAACAGCAATTCGAACAATTACAATTGTAATAACTAGTACTTAACTTTCGTGTGACCTGTGTTGATTATCTTTTGCGGCATAACCCCGTATTTCTTAGCCAAAACTTTGTGTATGTTGTATATCTTACTTTTTCGTTCCGCTTTACTTTGTTAACCCTCTTTGAGGTTTTCCAAAGGGTATCCGGCGTATAAGCCGTGCATCCGTGTGTACGGGCAACCTAATGTTTTTTAGGGCATCCATTATTCGGGCATCCGGCAAGGATGCTCGGGCATCTGGGTGAGTATTCCCCAGGCGTCCATAGTATTATTTTCTACTTTTGGCCCACTATGTGGGCATCCGAGCAAAGTTCTCGGGCATCCGGTAATATTATCCGGGTAAATATTTAGCATTTATACTCGACGGGGGCCAGCCATCGGAATAGCTATGCATCACATCATTTGTTCCGGAAAATTTTTTTCCTTATCGTGGGAAAACTTTCATCATTGCAATAATATACATAAATAGATCGGGTTACATAGCGACCGCAGGATTCCTATCATAATAACGATTACAAGAAACAATTCCTGAGGTTTATAGCGTGCCAGGTCCGAGGGACCTCTTTCTCCTCCATAGTTTGTAACTTATAAGAGCCATTCTGATTTGCTCCTATCACCCGGTAGGGCCCTTCCCAATTGGGTCCCAGTTTTCCTTGGTTTTCCACCCTACTAGCTTCGTTCCTCCGGTACACAAAATCTCCTACTTTAAAGTTCATGGGTCTCACCCTCCGGTTATAGTATCTTGTTCTACCCGAAGTTTTATACTTAGCTTCCCATATGGCGGCGTTTTCCCTTCTTTCCTGTAGTAGATCCAAGTTCAAACGTTGTTCCTCTTCGCTTTGATCTTCTCGAACATCATCGTTCGGTGTGTAGGCATCCCTATTTCCGCCGGTATCACGACCTCACTTCCGTATGTTAAACTGAACGGGGTCTCGCCGTTACTTGTTTTGAGTGTGGTTCGATGTGCCCATAAAACATTAGGCAATTCGTCCATCCATCCGGTTCTTTCTCGTCCTAATCTTGCTTTTATTCCTTCCATCAAACTCTTGTTGGCTCGTTCCACCAAATCCGTTGGCTTACGGATGTGCAACGGCCGTGTTTATCTGTTTGATTTTTAAACCTTCACACCATTTTTTAAACGGGTCATTCACAAAGTTAGTCCCATTATCGGTAACTATGACCCCGGGCAGGCCATACCTGCACACAATATTCTCATAGACAAACTTTATAACGTCTTTTCCGTTGTTTTACTAGCGGCTTTGCCTCTATCAATTTTGTAAAGTAGTCAATCGCTACGATCACATATTTGAAGCGCCTGGTGCCTCGGGAAGGGACCCAAGACGCCCATTCCCCACTTATAGAAAGGCCACAGAGCCATGATGGAGGTTAATAACGTCTTGGGAAGTTTGGGTACCGGAGCATGTATCTGACAAGAGTCACATTTCCTGATTTCTTCTCGCGCGTCTTGGTGCATAGTGGGCCAATAATATCCTTGCCTCATAAGTTTCGCCACTATGGTTCTTGGTCCGGAGTGCATCCCACAAAGATCCCTCGTGCACCTCCCGTATTATGTAATTTGCTTGCAATGGACCTACACATCTTAGCATTGGCACTAGATACCCCTTTTTAAACAGAACCCCTCCTTCCATGATATATTGAGGAATTTTCACCCGCAGAGTCCTAGCTTCATTGGGGTCACCCGACCAAACTCCCTCTTCCTAACATCTGATGATCGGTGTCATCCAGTTATTCGCCTCTTCTTCAACCACCGTCTCAATTCTCCGTTCTTCTCCAGAAGGTTTTTCCAGAACCTCCACCAATACCTTTTTAGTGAGATGGTCAAAGGCTACCGAAGCTAGTTTGCTCAGTATATCTGCCTTTTGGTTTTGAGCCCTTGGTATGTTGCGGATTTTGAAGTTTTGGAATCCCACTATGTATTCTTTCGCTTGAGCCAAGTATTTTTGCATGCTTTCTTTTGTAGTCAGAATTCTCCGTTGATCCGGCCGGCAACCAATTTGGAATCAACTCGCACATCCAGCCTTCTGATTTCTAGCTTCTTTGCGATTCGGAGTCCGGCCAAAGAACGCCTCGTACTCTGCCGTTATTGGTGCCGGGAAAGTTGAGCCGTAAGGCATAAGTAAGCTCTTCCTTCTCCGGACCGATGAGGACCGGACCCGCCCGACTCCTTTGCTATTGGACGCCCCATCCGTGTATAACATCCATTCTCCTTCCTCCCCTATTTCCATTATATTCGACTTGTCTCTCCGGCGGCTTGGGTGTCCGGATTCGACTTGCACTTCGTGAGAAAGTCGCCAATACCGACCCTTGACCAAATTTCTAGGAGCGTATGTGATGTTGTAAGCTCCTAGTTCTATGGCATACTTGGCAAGTTTTCCTGAAGCTTCTGGTTTGTACAATATCTGCTTAACAGGTTGGTCGGTGATAACCCGAATGGGGTGAGCCTCGAAATATCTTCGTAGTCTCCGTGATGTATGTAACAGACATAAAGCTAACTTTTCCATCGGCGCATAATTTTTTTCCGCCTCGTGCAAGGTTCTTACGTAGTGCACGGTAATTGTCTTCCATCCCTTTCTACTACTAGAACTGCGCTAACGGCTCCTTTTGATGCTGCTAAGTAAACGGATAGCTGTTCCTTCGACCGTGGGGTGGTTAACGAAGGTAATTTTAATATCAGGTTTTTCATCTCCTGGAAAGCTGCTTCGGCTTCCTCCGTCCACCGATATTCCTTCTTGTTCTCCTTTGTGATATTTTTCAAAGTTTCGAAGAAAGGTAAGGATCTTTCTGCTGATTTCGATAGAAATCTGTTCAAGGCCGCCAGCTTTCCGCTTAGACTTTGCATTTCTTTCAACGCCCCGGAGATTTCATCTCCATGATAGCCTTCGCTTTCGGGATTCGCCCTTATACCTTCGGAGGTTACCGTGTATCCGAGGAACTTCCCTCTTCTACACGGGAACATTTCCGCGGGTTCCTTCATATTGATCCTTCGAGGTTGTCAAATGTTTCCGCTATATGTCTCGCTATCATATCCCTCTCCGTTCGGCTTTTTATGACCATATCATCGACATATGCTTCCAAGTTTCTCCCTATCTGCGACTGGAATGCAGAGTCTACCAGCGCCGGTATGTTGCCCTGCAGATTCTTCAGCCCAAGGGCATTTTGGTGTAACAAGACGTCCCCTTGTTCGTATAGAATGCCGTTTTCTCCTCGTCCTCTCGTCCATCTGACTTGGTGGTACCTTTTGTATGCATCGAGAAAACACTTGTATTTATATCCCATCACGGATTCAATCTTCCAATCAATTTCTGGTAAAGGGTAATAGTCTTTTGGGCGGAGGAATTCGTGTTTTGAAATCGATGCACATCCGCCAACTCCTGTCACATTTCTTTACTAGTACCGGATTGGAAATCCAGGTGGGGTATCTTACCGACGAACTATTCGGCTTTTATCCATTCTTCAACCTCTCTCGCAATCACTTGATTTTTCTCTCGGGAGAACATTCTCCTTTTTTGGGCGATCGGCGTGTCTGATACATTCACATTAAGAGAGTGGGATCTAAACGTCTTGGAACCCCGGTCATATCTGCTGGCTCCCAAGCGAATACTTCTTTATTTTTTCTACACTCGATGAGTCTGCCTCCTACACTCCCGGAGAACCCTCGTTCCTATTGTCACACGCTGTTCAGGGTATGCGGCATTAACCAAGACGCCCTCCGTCCGCCTTAAGCCTTGAATCTCCCGGTTTGCACCCTCCTTCTCGCTTTCCGGAGAGGAATCTTCCCGGGTCCCGCTTTCCTCGAATCTTCTACACTCCATGACAACTGCCCTCTTGGTAACCAAAGTGGCTATTCCTCCGAGCGTAGGAAACTTCATCATGGCATGGATAGTTGAGGGTATGGCTCTTAATTCTCTTAGACACTGCGCCCTAGAATCACGTTGTAGGGTGACCGGGATCTTACGACCGTGAACTTCATCATGACAGTTCTGTATAACCCATGGTCTCCGAAGCATACCTCAAGCTCGATCTTTCCTAGAGGTTGGATGATTTCCCCCGAGAATCCCACTAGTGGTGAGTTGCTTTCTTGCGCTGGATCGAATGGATGAACTAAAGTTGTTAAAGCAGTGCTCATACATTACTTGGACTGAAGCACCTTCGTCTACAAATACCCTCCAGACAAAATATCCTTCGATTTCTGCTTCCAAAATGAGGGGTTCCTCCGATAAATCTTCTGCAGCTATGCGTGGGAAAGATATAGGGACGTTCAGCCACTCCTCTTCGTAGTACCGAGCCTTTCTTTTGCGGTCTTCAACATAGTGATTGACCATGTTGATCACTTTTCCCTTTCCATGATTTCCCCTCGGCCTTTCTCGTCCTCTTTGTTGGACGTTCTTTACCAAATGGTCCAGTTTTCCCGATTCCAAGGCTGTTTCCAACTGCTTTTTCAGGTGATAACAATCGTTGGTCAAGTGACCTTTCTCTCCGTGATACTCACAGAATCTGTCCTCATTTTCTTTGCTTGGTTTTCCCTGTAATGGTGGAGGTGGAGGGAGGTTCAAGTGATGTTCAGTAGCCAAGATTTCTTTAGGCTGTTTGGAGAGGACGGAGAGCATGACCCTTTGATTATCATGTTTGTTGTTTTCGTTTCGTCGAAAGTCGCTTCGAGGCCGAAGGCCCGCTTTTGGAGCCACATACGGAGAAAACACCTCCTGGTGTCTAGAGTCATTTCTTTCCCAGTGCTCTCCTGCACTCCTTCTCTGTCCGCCCCCGAGGTTCTTATCCCTTGCGATCCGAGGGTTTCCTCTTCTAGACCATTCAACCGCCTCCCCTTGGGCATCTCGGTGTTCTTATAAGCCTCTTCGCCGAATGTAATCGCCCACCCTAGTCATCATTTCTTTCACGGACTTCGACTGATCAGAGAATTTTTTAGACAAGTCGAGGCACCGATGAGCGCTCATGAACGCTGATATTTTCATGAGCTCCGGTACTCCCGGGATCCGGCCGGCCTCGCCGGTCCACCTCTCTTTGAATACCGGAAGAGCCTCGTTTGCTTGCCTAACAATCCGGGTGATGTCTGTGGGATCCTTCGTGTTCTTTTGCCGTAGGGCAAACCTCGTGGTGAATTGGTCCTCGGGCCCCATCCGTCAATGCTTCCTGGTTCCAAATTGCTGAACCCGTGCCGCTCCATCCATGGTTTGTTGGAACATCCGGCACCATACTAGCATTGGCCATTCTCCTTGATTTGCTGCTCCGACGAAGCGGTTAATATGGTCATCCGGATCAGTGACCCGTCGCATGCTTCAAGTTGGTAGGCATTATGCATTTAGGACCGGCGAACTCTACTATCCTTCTTGTAAATGGCGACCGGGCCAATTCCTTAAAGGGTTTGCTGAGATCATCCTTGGGTTTTGGCGCGATGTCTTCCTCCATCTCATCATCGTCTGTGAAGGTGAGACGAGTCGGTTTGATGACGCCGCCCCCCGTGGCGTTGTATTTTCTGAAGAGAGCTTCCAAAGAGGCCATCTGGGCTTGTATTTCCTCCGGTAACCCAGCGGTTTGAGTATTGAAAACCCCGCTTCCCCCTATTTGTCCCGGAGGAGAATCGGGTTCCGGCGGAGTTGGTGGTCCTGAGCCTGTCATCCGGTCTTCGAGTAGAGTGAATCAGGGTCCCACGGATGGCGCCAATTTGTTGAAGCAAATTCTTGTCTTCGTTCAGCCTCAGCGGTCCGGTAGAAAGATGGCTTCCTGCACAAAGTATGAACCCGTTAGCCTCGCCTCGGATGTGACTCCGAGACCAAGCTCCGGTGTGTGAATGAGTAAATGTAGGTGAAATGTAGGTGAAATGTGGGTGAAAACTCTTTTTTAAGTATTAAATGCGTTGGGGTATTTATACTACCCCAACTTCCTATTCATGTCACTATTCTATTACTGTTCGGATACTATTCCGCAGGC
This sequence comes from Chrysanthemum makinoi, assembly GCA_910596185.1. Classification (NCBI taxonomy): domain Eukaryota; kingdom Viridiplantae; phylum Streptophyta; class Magnoliopsida; order Asterales; family Asteraceae; genus Chrysanthemum; species Chrysanthemum makinoi. The sequence continues at coordinate 298,849,129 of OU343225.1, forward strand.
CTATAGCCACTCTACCTAGTAGGCCACGTGGTAGGAAATCCCCTAAAATCTGCTAACATGGTCGGTAGTTGCCATTCCTTGGCCGGACGTCAGGAAACACGTCCGGCGGATGTGCTCGGCCGGATGCTGGATCGTCCGGCACATACGTCAACAACTATGTGATCTATATTGATTTCAACTCTTGTGTAAATATGTCCAAAACAAAAATATTATTATGATTGTTACTTTTTCATAATGGATATATGCCAATTTATCAAGAGTGTATAGCCTTGGCCTTTGTCATCCTGTTTATTGATCACATTGTCCAAATCAAAAGATCAGGGTACCATTCAATGTTTTGTCACCCTCTTTCAATCAAGGTAGGTTCATGTCGTCGAAGATACCCGATCAAATAAAAAGTCACACCTTTTTAAAAAAGTGATGATTTGCATACTTCACACATTTATTTACGCATTTTAATTTATGGTGTTTTGACATTTATATCATTATATCAGTTTTGTAAGGATATAAGTGTCAAGAGATAATAAATCACTCTTTTTTGAAAAGTATAAAAAACCTTGTTAGCCTACCCTGTGTAATTGTGCTAATGTCTTGGTTGACCTTTTCAAAAATTATCCAAGAGCTTGGCTTTCATTTTCTTTTTCTAATCTCTTGAGTTCCTAGTCTAAATCATTTAATCGCTTCAAATCATGAGTCTTAACCCTTTGATTTTTAAACTCATTTGTAGGAAACGGTGTACACTTTATAATAAAATCATATTATTAATAACAATAATAAAATTAACATAATCGAATAACAGAAAATTAAATCAGACAGAAAAGGGTAGAAGCAGAATACAGACACTATATAACGATAAATAAATGATAACATCAAATAGTCTTGACTTTTTAGTGTCAATTTCCCCCGATTATGCTCATATTTTATGTCATTTATATGGATTTACGCTTGTATTCCTTTATATTTCATTTACAGGTAAATTATGAGCATTGGAGCTTAAGAGACGTGGATTTGGAGATTTTTCTAACGGTTTATGATAGCATGCTACTTATGAAGAAGCTACGGCGTAACTTATTCTCTCACATTACGCCGTAGCAAGTGTTTTATCTCGGATTGACTACTCAATGCAGTTACGGCGTGACTCCCAACTAAGGTTACGCCGTAATAATCTAGGTCATAAAGTATTTCTCGCCTGCATCAAATACGCCGTAATTCCTCACAAGCATTACGCCATAATCTACTTAATGAGAGTTGAGTTTTGAAGACAATTATGTTACTGCGTAACTCACATCAACTATACGGCGGAGCTACTAACTACGGCGTAACCTTTCACTATTGTTACGCCGTAGTCTACTTAACGAGGCATATGTTTTGAAGATATTTAAGTTACGGCGTAACTCTCAACTCAAGTTACGCCATAACTATGATCGTGCCTATAAATACAAGCCCGAAATTCTGCATTTTACATCATTCACTCACAACTCAAAGGCAGAGAACGTGAAGAGGGTTCCAAGGGCAGATCATATGGAGGATACGGAGCTATCTCCAAGGGAGGAATCACCCCATATCGATAATCATTAGCGATCATTTCTATCTTTTACTTTAATTCATGTCTTTCATTATGTTAAACATTGAATTTATTGTTTCTTTTAATATGATTGGCTAAGCACCCTTGGTGCTAGCCTAGTTAAGATTCCTTGAATGTATTTTTTGTGTTTTCATGCTTCCATATAATTGTTTCTAGTGTATGCATGCATAGTTCGATGGTATTTACCCTAGCTTCGGTAGTTTTGAAATGCGGTCGTATCTAGTTGCTTAGGAGAATTGACCAACTAACCCTAAGTAGGTAGGTAGAGTTTGGAAGGGTAAGAATTGACCAACTGATGACCCTTCCTCTCTTGTGCGAATTGACCAAATGATCACCGTTCGTACAGATGAACTTAAGAAGTTAGGGATGAATGTCTAAGATGCTAGCGCATGGGCACTCATTATTTCGAATCTTGCATGTAGGGTACTTAATGACTTGGCTTAGGTGACTTAAGACCCTCGACTCCCCAAAGGGTAGACCCTTGACGTCGGGTAGGAGCCTTTGTTGACAGGTTAGGACGAATTGACCAAATGTTGTCCTAGCGACTTAAACCCCCACTTGAGTCAATTGGAAGTAATTAAAACATAGACATTACATGATATGATGAGTAATTAGGTTAGCACATTTTCTCTCCATTGATCACAACTTCTATTTACTTTGCGCATTTATTTCATATCTTGTCTTTAGTTAATCAATCATTTCAACCTCAAAACCAGCTTAAAACTAGTGTCACTTAGACTTAATAGAATCCATCCACATAGCTCTTGGGACGGCCTCGGTTTTACCAAATAATACACTACACACGACCGGGTACATTGCCCGTGAGTGCATAAGGTAAACCATAGGTAAACGAGACATTATAAATATTAAAACCTGGTCAAAAATCCTGCATCAAGTTTTTGGCGCCGCTGCCGGGGAGCTATATTAGGATTATTTGTTAAGTCTTTTATTTTATTTTCGTTTTTGTTTATTTTCTCATAATCTATTTTCAGTTTCAGATATTATGGCTCTCACCATTGATGATTATCTTACCATCTCTAAGGTTGAACAAGGGATCATTGTCCAGCCCTCGAAGAAAACGTTAGGTTCGAATTCTAGGGACTATTTCTGGACGAATTAAAGAAATTTAGTTTTTACGAAAAAAAGGACAAAGAAGCACATGAGCACATCTCTAAGGTATGTGAAATCGTGGATTTTTTTCATGCCCCAGGCGTTTCCAGAGACCATGTTATGATGAGAGCATTTCCGTTCACCCTTAAAGGAAAAGCTAGGGATTGGATGAAGAAGCTACCTTCTGGATCTATTACAACCTAGAGTGCATTTAAAAAGGCCTTTCTAAAAGAATATCGAACTCCTGCAATGATTCTTCAGCAAGTTGATGTTATCAGAAGTTTCCGTCAGAACAATAATGAGTCATTATTTGCAACTTGGGAAAGATTCAATGAAGCCATCCTCAAATGCCCCGAGCATAAACTCAACAGATACGAGCAATTACAAATCTTTTACAATGGGCTTAATATTAAGACTCGGAAGATGTTAGACTTCAAGGAACCTATCCCTTGGATGACTGCTGATAAAGGATGACTTCAAGGAACCTATTCACAAGGTTTTTTATTGTTTTTTATTGCTTTTTCGAGGTTCGACAGCCCTGTAGAAGGAAGAGTATCAAACCTCGAAAAAGCAATAAAAAACCTTGTGAAAGAATCTAGCAGGAAGCAAGAGGAAAGCGAGAAATTAGTATGGAACATCAAGAAGGACTACGACTATGCACTAAAAACTCAAGCAGCTGCAATAAGAAGATTAGAAAACCAGGTTGGAAAACTTGCCAAATCTGTTAGAATCAGAGATGAAGGGGAACTTCCTAGTACCACTGAAACCAACCCTAGGGACCTAGCTCATGCAATCACCACTCGAAGCAGATTGAATTACAAAGAACCGGCCTATCCCTCAAAATCAGTGACTCAAGACGAAGAAACCCCTCAAAACAGCAACAAGGAAACAGAGGCAACTAAACCAACTATATCACATGAAAAAGTTCGACCCTACGTCCCACCAATACCATTTCCCAGGAGAATTAAGAAGGAGCAAGAACAGTTACAGTTTCAGAAATTCATGGAGAAACTGAAACAGCTTAGCATAAACATCCCTCTCTTAGAGGCACTAGAACAAATGCCTAAATATGCTAAATTTATGACGGACCTCCTCACTCACAAAAGACTTTCTGATCAAACGCAGGTTACCTTGAATCAAAGGTGCTCTTCTGCACTTCTTAAAGACATTCCTCTCAAATAAAAAGATCCAGGGATTTTTACCCTGCCTTGCACTATAGGCGGTATCGTTTTTGAAAAATCCTTTACCGACCTGGGAGCCAGCATTAGCCTTATGCCTTACTCGCTATTTTCAAGACTTGAATTAGGCAACTTGAAGCCCACAAGAATGTGCATTGAGCTGGAAAATAAATCAACTCAATACCCTAAAGGAATTGCCGAAAATGTCTTAGTCAAGATTGATAAATTTGTATTCCCGGTCGATTTTGTGGTACTTGAAATGGAAGAGGATGATATTCCAATCCTGCTCGGGAGACCATTCTTTGCCACCGTGCATGCCATGATTGATGTATTCAATAAGAAGATCTCCTTGGAAATTGGAAACGATAAAATAACTTTCGACCTCAAAAAGTCAATGAAGTATGCCACCTTCACGGACGACGACCTTAATAATCTTGATTTAGTCAAGGTTAATGTTCAGAAACATGTGCAGGAATGTTTTGAAACAGAACCTTCGAGTTCTGAGCTTCTGGTATTTGGAGACGAGGTCGAAATGTCTGACGAATCAAGGATGAAAGAAGGAGACAAGTGGGAAGGAAATACTGAGGACAGCCACACGTTGTGTTCTGCTAACGTCTCAGAAAAAGCAGAAAATACTCCCAAGCTCAAGGAGCTTCCTTCTCATTTAGAATATGCATTTGTTGATGATAATCCTAGCTTTCCTGTTGTTATTTCTTCTTTATTATCTAACGAAGAAAAAAGGTTATTGTTGCAGGTTTGTAGGATCATTCTTTTATGTTGTTTGATGATTCGGGTGGTCTTGGATGGTGGAAGAACATGTTAGCCATTGTAGAGAGATAAAGAGTAGAGAGGGTGTTTTCTAGAGAGAGAGAGTAAAACAAAAGAAGAGGTTTGATTAATGAAAAGCACCACCTCTTCCCAAGTAGGAAGAGGTATTTATAGTAACAAATAAAACGTCCTCCTTCGGACTGTGGATCAGGCATACAGTGGGTAAAGACCTGATAAGGTTTTAAAATGTACCTTTTTTAGGGGTCGTTTAAGCCCTTATTTGATCACTTTTGTATCCGTTATTATTTAATATCGTTCCTTTTCACTTTTTAGGTCTCTTGAAGGCAAATTGCTGGAATGACACTTATTCGGACGAAAAGGCGCGAATATATGAAGAAAATGGCCAAAGTCAAGAATCGAGACACTCAAGCTGCTGAAATACAAGGGGACGGTGTCAGGTGTTACCTGCGACGCCGTCGGAGCACATGTTGTGACGATACAAGAGCCAAATTGTTTATTTTCAAATGACGGTGTCGATTTAAAAGAGTAGGTCGTCGCAACTCGTGACGCCTAGATTTGATCCGACGGCCGAGGTCAAGAGGACGGCGTCACAAGCATAAGGTGACGCCGTCGCAAGACTAACGTGGCCAAGACGAAACCCTAATGACGGCGATCCGACGGCGTTTCAAATCATAAGATGACGCCGTCGCGAATGTAATCTTATATATAGAATCCGAATTTTTCATTATTCAGTGTGTAGTCTTTTGGAGTAAAAACCTAAACCGAACCAAGGCTGTCTTGTACAGTATTTTAGGGTTCCAAAACCTATCTTACATCAAGATAAGTGTTTTACTTCATTAATTCAATTATGTCTTCAATTATTTGTGTGTATGCTTGCATGTTCTCCATGTCCGGCTAATTTACTTGTGTGTTTGCTTAGGGAATATGAAACTTAACTATTGAATATTGATTGGTTGTCTCTTATCTTAATTGTTAATGGTCTAGTAATGCGATAGGTCATTCGTTGTGTAGTTAATGCTTGATTAATCTTTGCGAACCTTAGACTATAACACCTAGAGTAGTTGTAGGCTAAACCATCCAAAGAGTACCTTAGAGTTAGAGTTTATAAATCCTAGAGATTTTGTAGACGAGACCCTTTGGTAGTTTCAAAGAGTTAGGGATAAACGCATACCCTACGACCTTAGACACACAACGCGATTAGGAATAAGGACGTGACAATTCAACCATCAATAGGAGATAATTAAGGAGTAATACAACCTAAGTAAACACATTCTTAAACTATCATACGAGCACACATTAATTAGACATAGACTACCCACTAGTTAGATTAGATAAGTAGAGTAAACGGTAGAAATACCAACCCCCCAAATCCAAACCCCGAGATTCGTACCTTTCCATTTCCTAAAAAACATAAAAAGATAAAAAATAATCTTCCTCAACCCCAACCTTAGCTTAGTAACTCCTCACTAGCATTCCTATTCCCCTAGAGAACGATATCAATTCCCGTGGCTTACCCTAATACTACACTACAACGATTAGGTTCACTGCCTAGGGTGTTGAAAAACTTGCTCGACGAAAAGGAAGTTCCTTTGACCCCGAACGACGCGTGTAGCGTTATCAAGTTTTTGGTGCCGCTGCCGGGGAATAGAATAGCTAGTTAGTAGTCCACCTCGTTTAGGTTTCTTTACTTGATTCCTATCAAGTAAAATTTTTTCCATTTTTAGCTTCCTCGTAGTCTATCCCCCTTCTTCGTGACCTTTGTTAGTGCCCCCATCACTTTTCATCATGGAAGGTTATAACCCACCACCATTCATCAACCTACCACAAAATGACCCGCCAGGAGCCTGTACTCTTGGTGAATACTCGAGACCAAGCCACCTAGGCTATAGAAACACCATTGAGCTTCCCGACCAAGCCCAAACTACGGCCCTGCGATCCGACTCCATCCGGTTGTTGCAAAACGGATGTGCATTCCATGGACTTCGTTCCGAAGATCCTAATCAGCATCTTAAGGATTTCCTTAAAATTGTCGATTCCATCGACCTTGATGCTACTACTCGGGAGACCACGCGTCTGCGTCTCTTCCAATTCTCTCTACGGGACCAAGCTAGTAATTGGCTTGAGCGACTTCCCGCCGACTCCATCTCAAGTTGGGATGATCTCACCTCTCGCTTTCTTGCTCAATTTTTCCCACCGGGGAGAACCACTAAGCTTAGGAATGACATCTTGATGTTCCAACAACTTCAAGGTGAATCTCTCTACGAAGCATGGACCCGATTCAAGGACTTACTCCATAAAGTCCCTCATCACGACATTGATCTTTGGCTTCAAGTCCAACTCTTCTATGATCATGTCAACTTCCCCACTAAGCGATCCATTGACCAAGCGGCCGGTGGAAAACTTAGTGATCTCACCACGGAAGAATCGTGGGGTATAATAGAGGACCTTGCTCTCTATGACAACGAAAGTTGGAATGACCCCCGTGAGTTGCCCAAAACCGTTAAGGCAATCTCCTTGCCTCCAATTGACTCACAATCTTCCGACCGTAGGATGCTCGAGCTTGAAGATCAAGTAAAATTCCTAATGAGCTCCTACGAAAATCCTAAGTCTTCACACCAAGTAAACAAAGTTTCTTCCTCATGTGAGCAATTTAGTAACCCTCATAACACTCATGCTTGCACAAGATTCCCCGAACAAGCCTCCGTTGACTATGCATCCTCGCGTACCAATGGAACGGGAGGAAGATTCCCTACAACACCCGGACATAGGACTTTTAATGACGCCTGAGAAGCATGGAAGGGCAAGCCTGACTTTTATTGGGAACAAACCAAAGAATTCACATCCAATGATTTCTCTTGGCCCCCATCTCATGGCCCTACCCAACAAAACATAGAAAGGATGTTACAAAACATAGTCGCATCCCAAGAAGCTCAAATTGCTAAGCTCTCGGATCGTTTTAACCAACAACAAGCCGATATGGAAAGGAAGATAGATAACCTCTTGAAAGCCATGACTAATAGTGATAGGAAGGTTAATTCTATCTCAACTCCCGAACCTTCCGGTGTAGAGATTAAGGACCCCAAGTAAGTTAGCTAAGCACGTTCAATTCGTCAATACCATCGCCTTAGTGAAACCTAATAGAACAAATGACGAAGCGAACCATGAGATGATACTTGAGGTTAAGGAAACACAGACGAATGAAACAACCGAGGAAGTAAATGAAGTAGACAATGACTATTTCAATAAGTTTCCTACGGAAGAAGAACTATCTCGCCACCCTCACTTAGTGCGTGACCTCCGTCACATGTACGTTAGGAAAAGCCCTAGGATCAAGTTTGGGAACCCTTGGAATCTTAACATACCATGTTGCATAGGACACCTTTTCGTGGCAAAGGCCTACATTAATCGCAAGTCCCCAATCAATATAATGACTAGCACCTACTACAATTGGGTAATGAAGAAGCCTATCCCAACTAGGCAAGACCCGGATAATCCTAGGGATAGTTGCAATTTTCTTGGTAGAGTTAAGGGATTGCCCGTCCATGTAGGTAGTTTCATGTTTCCTACGGATTTCATAGTGGTAAATGATATTAGTACGGCCATAGATCCTAGCTTGTCCCACGTTATTCTAGGAAAACCTTTCATAGAAAACACCGGATGACTTATGATCCCTCATTAGGAATAGTGCGATTCAAGGATGAGACCGATGATGTAGCTTACCAAATGCTGTTTAAGATTGAGAAGTTTTCATCACTCTCCAATGATGAAAAGGAACTTAAACTATCGGTCTACTATAGGAATGAGGAAGATAAGGAGAAGGGAGTAGATTATGTTATGGCCAAGATTCTAGGTTTCTATAAGGATTACTTGAACTTAGGACCGGAATATAGGACCAATTGGGGAGAGGACGACCTCTTAGAAAGGTGCATTATAGGGCAATTTTACAACATGGAACCCCCCAATGGAGACCGTCATAAGGAAGAAGGTGACGGTAATGAAGTCATGTAGGAGCACGACTACGAGTCTAGCTACAAGACTCATAAATAAAGAAAAGCGCTTCGTGGGAGGCAACCCATGCTTAATTGTTTGCTTGTTTGTGTCATATATCTTTTATTGATTGTCTATTCTCATGTTTAAATTTGTAAAAATGCTTTATTTTGTTTTTAACCTCGTCTTAATCACGTATAAAGGTATTTTACATAAGGGATAAGTGTAGGGAGGATTACACACGTTTTCAAAAGAAACGTAAACATGTGAATTGCAATTAATTAAAATATATACATGTGTGTTTGTTCGAGTCAAATGCTTGTATCGAGTCATAATGGATGTTTTGCAGAAAATTTTTCCAAATTTTAAAGATGTAAATTTTCCAGAATTTTTTCCAGAAAATCGCTGACCAGTTTTTGTCAGGATAACCTGACGGCGTCAGGAAGGAGAAAAAACAACTGATTACTTTTTTTTCTCTTTTTCTGTGCTACTTATAAAATTTTTGGAATTTTCCAGGTCTTAATTTTCCAAAAATTCTGTAAACATCCATTCCACAAGCATTATATCCTAGTTTAGTAGAGTCTTATATATATTATTACCGCCGATTTTACGCGAAGGTTTTGTTTGTTTTCTTCAAGTGTGCAGGTTTTATTTATCAAGAAGAAGATACATAAGGTTGGGAGGAGCTTTTCACGCATACATTCTTCTTGGAAAGGATTTAACCAATACTTCACACACGGATCCTACCGAGCTAATCAGGGGAGTACTAGTTTCTTTCGTTTTTATTACCTTCTATTATCATAACTTTGATACTTTCGGGGAACATTGGGGACAATGTTCAGTTTAAGTGTAGGGAGGAAAATAAAACGGGAACTTTGAAACTATGCTTCTCCTTGACTATTTGCTTTGTCCAATTGTATTTGCGTAATAAACCATGAGAAAATGTCGGTTAGGGTCATTTTGGCACCAAATTTTTAATTTTTCATGACATATAGGAGTGGGCCATTAGTCTTAACAAAAGCGTCTCATGCATAGGAAGTTGCATGACTAGCACAAAAACCCTTTACCACTTAAATTGCACCCAAAATGTGAGGATCACCCCTAGATTAGTAGGAATTAAAGCATTCATCTTTAATGCTTAGTGTGTGAACCGGTAGTATATTAGATTCTAGAACTTGTTTTGTGATGCATCCCGAGATCGCTAGTAAGACTACACTTGTGTAGTTAGGAATAACTAAATGATAAGAGGCATTAGGATAACCCTTGTTTGATACCCGTAATATAATTACTTCTTCCACATCGGTTGAGTAATTCCCCCACACCCTTGCGTTGTACTCATCTTTAGTACACGATACCCCTAGTTAACCCCTCTGAGCCTATCCTTTTCGCGGTTCTCTTGATTTTTTGGTTTTCCGAAATATCAATGAAGAGCATTGTTTACACCCCACCCCCAAATGTACACCCAAATCGCCTTAGCCTACCTTGTATGCACTCACTTTTAGTGCATTATTGTTATCACCCTTAACCCTTAGTTCAATTATCTAGTTGCTTGCATGAGTTGCTAAGTCGAGTCATATCCTTTGTATACAGTTTTGGGACGATTGGGACTCATGGGAAAAGTTAAAGTTTATGAAATGACGGGAAGGGAACGTTAAATTCAAATTCCCTTTGTTTGCGTAATAATGTACTCCAAGTGTTTTCATCTTTTCAATTCGGGTCAAATTAGTGTTAGAGTAATAAAAACTCAAGTGTAGGGATGTGCCTATAAATCCCTATCATTTTTATGTTACCGTAGAGGATGGTAGAGTAAAAGAGTATGAAAAAAAAAAAAAAAAAATGGGCTACCATCCTACATCTATCCTTTAAATTTATGTTTGTGTGTTTCAGTTATCTAGAGTTTAGAGTGTCGAGTCTTGGCTTAGCAACGCCATTCTTCGTATGCTTGTAACATAAAGATTTTTGACTTGCCACCACTAAATAGCCTATCCCTCCAAACCCTTTGTTTCCCTACCGTAAGCCTAACATTACAACCCTTTAAAAGACCTATTTGATAGTATTTCCTAAGTGCTTACGTCAAAGCGATGGAGGTTTGATCTAGTCTCAAGCTTATGGTAATCTATGTACTAAGACCGGTTAATGAGTGTTTATCTTCTATTTCCAACTTGTTATATTTCAAATACACCCGAGAGATGTGAGTACCCAAACACCCCATGTGAGGTGCTAGTATGTAATTTCCGTGCTTGTTATGACTTTTGCGGGGCTTATATGTGTTGTGGATTGTTTTAAACCAATGCTTCATGACCCCTAACTTATAAATTAATTGGCCAAAAGCACATTTGCTTGAGGACAAGCAAATACCAAGTGTATGGATATTTGATAAGGTTTTAAAATGTACCTTTTTGAGGGGTCGTTTAAGCCCTTATTTGATCACTTTTGTACCCGTTATTACTTAATATCGTTCCTTTTCACTTTTTAGGTCTCTTGAAGGCAAATTGCTGGAATGACACTTATTCGGACGAAAAGGCGCGAATATATGAAGAAAATGGCCAAAGTCAAGAATCGAGACACTCAAGCTGCTGAAATACAAGGGGATGGCGTCAGGTGTTACCTGCGACGCCGTCGGAGCACATGTTGTGATGATACAGTAGCCAAATTGCTTATTTTCAAGTGACGGTGTCAGGCTTTAAAAGAGTAGGTCGTCGCAACTCGCACGCCTAGATTTGATCCAGATGACGTCAGAGGCTGAAGAGGACGGCGTCACAAGCATAAGGTGACGCCGTCGCAAGACTAACGTGGCCAAGACGAAACACTAATGACGGCGATCCGACGGCGTCACAAATCATAAAGTGACGCCGTCGCGGATGTAATCTTATATATAGAATCCGAATTTTTCATTATTCAGTGTGTAGTCTTTTGGAGTAAAAACCTAAACCAAACCAAGGCTGTCTTGTACAGTATTTTAGGGTTCCAAACCTTATCTTACATCAAGATAAGTGTTTTACTTCATTAATTCAATTATGTCTTCAATTATTTGTGTGTATGCTTGCATGTTCTCCATGTCCGGCTAATTTACTTGTGTGTTTGCTTAGGGAATATGAAACTTAACTATTGAATATTGATTGGTTGTCTCTTATCTTAATTGTTAATGATCTAGTAATGCGATAGGTCATTCGTTGTGTAGTTAATGCTTGATTAATCTTTGCGAACCTTAGACTATAACACCTAGAGTAGTTGTAGGCTAAACCATCCAAAGAGTACCTTAGAGTTAGAGTTTATAAATCCTAGAGATTTTGTAGACGAGGCCCTTTGGTAGTTTCAAAGAGTTAGGGATAAACGCATACCCTACGACCTTGGACACACAACGCGATTAGGAATAAGGACGTGACAATTCAACCATCAATAGGAGATAATTAAGGAGTAATACAACCTAAGTAAACACATTCTTAAACTATCATACGAGCACACATTAATTAGACATAGACTACCCACTAGTTAGATTAGATAAGTAGAGTAATCGGTAGAAATACCAACCCCCAAATCCAAACCCCGAGATTCGTACCTTTCCATTTCCTAAAAACATAAAAAGATAAAAAATAATCTTCCTCAACCCCAACCTTAGCGTAGTAACTCCTCACTAGCATTCCTATTCCCCTAGAGAACGATATCAATTCCCGTGGCTTACCTTAATACTACACTACAACGATTAGGTTCACTGCCTAGGTTGTTGAAAAACTTGCTCGACGAAAAGGAAGTTCCTTTGACCCCGAACGACGCGTGTAGCGTTATCAGACCCGTCCATCCTCCATGGTGTTGCTCTAAACTAACTAACTAACTAATAAACTAGTAAATAACGTAATGTCTACGAGCTAAGATATACTAGACTATAATTGGGGTGGCCGACTCTTCAACATGGATTTTCCAAATCCCAACAATCTCCCCCTAAGGGAGGTCACCCCATGATTTACATTTTGTGTCTTAGCATTCTATTCTTGACCTAATATTTGAGCTCGTAGACTTTAATTCTTAAATGTCCGCAATCTTTGTGCTTTAGTAGTGATTCTTCAAAGTCCGATAACTTTGTACTTTCAGTGGAGGTCTTTAACTGATCTATGTCTTGACGATCTTTGAGCTTCTTTGAGATCATCAGCCACAACAAATCTCTGGATCACCCTTTGTTGTGTTGCCTTCATGTGATGTTGTGACTTTCGGACCGACATGCTCACACTTTCTGGATCATGACATCTTTTCATCAGAGTAGCGGAAGCATTTGTTGTATGCCTTTGATAGTCATGATTTTCTTCAATTAAGCGTGTGTGCTGTGAGCATGCGGTTATGAATTGACATCTTTTCATCAGAGCTGCAACCGTCCAAATGTTCCTGCAAACAACAGTTAGCAATAAAACACACGGAAGTGTCTTTGTTCACTTTCGTTGAATACAGTTGCAAGAACCACGGTTCCCCGTTGATCAGTATAAATACTGCCTATGATCAGGTAGAATTCCTAAGAATCTCCTTGACAGGGTTTCGCAGCTTGATCTAGCCGTTCTTAAACCGGAGCGTCCCAAAGTAGAAAACACGGAGTGAGTGAACCAGTGAATTGAGATTCACTGATTGATGAAAAATTGATTTGAAAACAATTGCGTATTGCTTGAGAGAAAGAGTTTTGCAATACGACGAAGGTTTTATGAGAAAGATCAATTTTCAATCATAAATAATTTTTGTATTTGAAAATGAATACGCATTCGATGTGTTAGAGAAAAGAAGAGATTTGCACATCGAAAGGTTTTTCAAAAGTATTCGTCAATTCATTTCCTGGACCAAGGTTGATTTAAGAGTGAATCGCCCCATCGTTTCGATCCAGTTGTCACAAGTTTGATCTTTTGAAAAGATTTCACATGTCACCCACCAAGAGCTTGTTTGATGTTGGCTCTAGAAGGATTTCCATCTTCATTGTGAATATTTTACATATCACTCAGATGTTCTGGCAATACCACAAGGATAATGCGTAGAACTCTTAATATATATATATTCTTACTTTCCACATTGTGTGAAACAACAAGTCTTCATTAATTTTGTGTCCTAATGAGATTTTATGGATGATCTCTTGGCTCTAGACTCAATAGTGCACTTTGGTTTCCTATATCGGAGACTAGGGAGAGGGTCCCCTATTTAATATCAACTATCTCTAAGAGAAAGTTGATAGATAACGTAGGTTCCCCGTGAGAATGAAACAAGTCCTTTTAAGAGAACTTGAGTAGCTTGGGAAGTTTAGTGCAGTGCGTCACTGGGTCCATGACGTCTTGTCTTCAATACCGGCGTTAACTTGGTAAACACCAGTAGCATATGTATTGAACCCGGTTTCTGCCCTAAGGTTGAATTATTGGAGGGCTAATTCTTTTCACATTCATTTCTTTTTCATTCTTCAACCCTTTCAGTGCTTACCGAGACTTCATTACTAGAGCCTTCTTGGGTTTATTCCAGTTCTAGCTCAATCTCAGTCGACACTCTTCCCATATTCTCACTTTCCCCCTTTTTTTTGATCATACCTAAGGACTTCTACACTATCTAGTGGATTGTCCCTGGGTAGATCCCTCCGGTTCTGGCGAGATCGTGGGAACTGATACCTAACCTTACCATCCTTATAACTCCAATGCATTAAATAAAATGGTCGGTCTTGTGGTATATTTCTTTCCTTCTTGAAACCAATTGAAAAATCATTTGGAAAATCAATCAAGGTACTTGTAATATAATATCAAAGCATTTTGTACCTTGACTGTTTTTGATCATTTAGAAATGCTCCCCCTCAACATGTGCTATATGATTTTGAAATTGTTTAGCACATGGAGGCAAGAGGACTTTTGCAGTATTTCCTTGATCACAATTTCCATAGAAAAAGCCTTTTGATTTTTTGGTAAATGCTCCCCCTCAATATGTGCGTTGATTATTTGAAATCATTTAACACATAGAGGAAGGAGGTCTTTTAAGTACTTTCACGATCACACTTGCCATAAAGAAAACCATTAGAAAATCAATCAAGGTACTTATATTAAAACATAGAAGCCTTTGTACCTTGATAGTTTATTTTCTTTTAAAATGCTCCCCCTCAATATGTGCATCAATTAATGAAAGCGTTTAGCACATATGGGAGAGCAGCCTGCACATTTGAATCAAAACAATCACCTTTTATTAGATTTCATATTTAAATCACATTTTCTCCCCCGATCAAAAATATCAAACCCTTTGAGATTTTGGATCCCAAGTGATTTAAATAGGTTTTAGAAAACATGGGAGGAAATGCGGTTTTTAAATCTTGCCACATTAAATGCTCTTCTTGTTTTTGGATAAATGCTCCTCCTCAATCATGTGCATCATGTATTTGAAATCGTTTGGCACATGGAGGAAAGAGTGCTTTTGAAACAATCACCATTTAAACAGATTTGAGATTTAAGTCAAGATCTCTCCCCTGATCAAAAATTTCAATTGATTTAAATCATTTAGAAAATTTTGGAGAAAGACGTGACATGATTTTGAAATTAGCTGATAAGGACCAATTTTAGACATTAAAGATTGTTAGTGTCAGGTATGATAATTTAAGAGATCTTTAGGTTAAAAACAAAATTCACATCAAACAAGAACAAAAAAATTTTCATTTTGAAAGATCTTTGATTCTAGAAAGATCATACCATGACATAACATTAAATCTTTAGATCACCACTTATTTTGTACAAATGGACTTGTTAGATGAAATATCGATTGAAAATATTTAATTTGAAATCACTTAAGATGTGACAAAATAAAGTCTAGTTGATTTTCAAAACTTTGAGTCCGATTTATTTTCAAAACAATATTTTCAAGATTGTTGAAAAATGGTATCATCCACTACTTGTCCTACACAAAGATACTTTAGGTGGTTGAGCTACTTCTGTTGTTGTTGTAAGGCTGGAAGAAAACCATCTGCTGAAGCAGTGAGACCTCTGGAGTTGTATATCATGCAGAATATCCACAAAGATCTGATTAAGTTCCGTTTCTTCTTTTTTCGACCCAAGATATTATTGCCCTTTCCTATCGGTATCCAATCATCTACTTTTGTAGGATCCGGAGCGGGAACATTCTGATAGACCATGTTATCTGCATATGTTAGTCAACACAGATAGACAGATATATGGTGGTCGACAACACCCAAACAGCAATCGACTAATAAAAGTCAATCCAACATATAAAATCATTCAGACAGATCATATAAAGGCATAATGATAATGTTTCTCCAATCAAACTCAAATCATCTAATCCTAACAATCATATCCTAGGCTCCTAGTCCTTCAACGTAGGCAAACATCTTTTTGTAGTTAAGTATATAGGATGATTAAATAAGCCCGTTAGATGATATAAATTTGAAAACATTCTCCCCCTCAATCAATGGCTCATTTTATGAAAAAGTTTTAAAAATGCTGAATTCATTAATTGAGTTTGCAAATGTATGAAAACCCAATTCTGATTGATTTTCAAGCAACTTATTTTCCACCATTTTGAAAAACAAATATTTTTCTGAAGAATTTTAGAAAGAAAAACATTTGTGTAGGAACAACAGTCTTTTTGGCAACCTGCTTTCCTCATATTGTTTTTGGATAAGTGCTCGATATTTATGAAAATCGTTTAAGCGCAGCACTTTCCCTTTTGAAGAGCGGGTTGCTATCTGAAATAATAGCAAACCATAGTTTTAGACATGTTTTGAAAGAAATATTTACACCTCATGCTCGAACTTCATCTAAAGTCCCGTGCCATTATTGAATGAAATTTCTAAGACCGTAGATGTTATCGATACCAGAAGACATGTCTTGAGAAAGCAATATTTTTGGTATTTTTCAAATTTTCAAATTTTCTGATTTTTATGGGTTTTAGTTGATTTTATATTTTTCTATTTTGCTTTTTGATAAATATTTACAAAGAAAGATGATATAGTTTAAGAAGATGATGATACGAGTATCGAGATAAGGATACCGATCAGCACGTTGTAGAAGATAGAAATCAACATCTCTTAAACTTTCACCACCAAAGCATTCGAGGCTCAAGAATAGTCGTCAGAACTTTGAACCTTCTGAAAGTGAGACTTTGGTAGCTTCCCCCAAACCGAAAACCTTCTTTGTTGAGCGGATTCAAAGCTTTCTTTCAAGCTTGCCTTAGCCAGGTGCACAGAGGAGCACACCATTATCATAAATCTTGCTGCTCCTTTTAAGAATGATCATCGATTCTCCGTTCGGGGTTATATCATCAAATAGAATAGCAACATATGAGCCCACGCTTGAATGAATCTTCTCATATTTCTTTTCCACTGAAATCTGAAGCGATGCATACCAAAAGGTGTCAAGAGATCACTTCCCCCAAGTAGTTGAATTGATGCAGTCAGTCTCATTGTATAAATGTCACGAACCCGAATACACATATACCCAAAGAAAGAGTAACTGATAACATCGAAGTAGCAGATTAAGTCCGATATGCAAAGAATAACCCCGATGTATACTTTTCTCTCCCTTGATGATAGTGTATGAAGCTCAAGACCCTGAAGTACCCAAATACCCAAAGAAAGAATGACCGATAACATTGAAGTAGCAGGTTGAATCACTGATTATCTCTGCGGATGTCATCTCCGGAATAAGTGATTAAGCTCTCAAGTGAAACAGCTGAGCGTCCCCAATGTACCCATTTCTCTCCCCTTGAATATGCCATACTTGTGTACCTCTTTTATCATCAGAAACTGTCTCTTACATCTCTTCCCCCACGTAGTTGGAGTAAGAACACTAAACGCCATGAGTTAAACATTGAGTTTCTCTGCGGTCATGACAATTGTCTTCCTGGGATATCTTCAATCGCTTAGAAGTATTAAGTTCATCAAGTTTACTCGTTTTACGTTTAGATGCGTGTCTCCTTCCCCCTTGCTGGTTTTGATACTTCAGAATCAGCAACACATTATAAGCCCAAATACTTGAAATCTTTTGAAAAGAGTACTTGAAATCTTTGTGAGAATCAACTTGCCGAAGAAAAATGTGAGCAACTCTAATTAGGAATTAAATCAGACTTTTCACTCTCCCCCAATTAGTGCTCTCCCCAAAACTGTCAATCTTTTCGATGAATGCCCGGAATAAGAAGTCTTTTGATATTTAAATGCAACTTGTCTTTAGTCTTCTAACATGCAGCAGAAAATATAGAACATATTGTAGACTCGACCTTCTTCAAGATTGTCCATTTGAGGAACATAATGTTAACATCTTCATCTCACAAAATGCATTCCAATTAACTTATTGCAAATCCCCTTAACTAAAATCCCTCCCAATAAAAAAAGAACAGAAAGATGTTTATCAAGGAGTTTAACAATCAGCCCGCAACGAACACATGAAATGGTAACACCAAACTATCAAGTTGGAACACTGACAATCTTCAATTTGTTGTCTGAGATAGTTGAAGGTGGATAAGGTGGAAGTATGGAGAATAAGACACGAAGAGATATAGAATCAACCAATCTTCGACACAAATCATTTCATAAGTCATTAAACCCGATTAGGTAAACTTGTTGAGATTCTTTGGTGTACACATTCTCTCTCCCCTGATGATTATGATTGATCGGAATCATCATGATGATGTGTACGTGAAGCATTAACCGGAATCACTTTATCATTAATCATATCATTCCGTGAGAAGATGTCAACCAACGGCTCTTAGAAGAAACTCTATGTGAAGATGACCCGATAAGAAGAAGCTCGGTTCTTACATGAGTTTGGAGCCGTATGACCATTTATACTCAAACATCAATCAACCTTCTATATATTCACCCTTCTCCCCCTCAAGAATTTCATACGAGGTTGCCATTCTTGATTAAACAAGTGAAATCATCACGATGTAGTTTATTCACACTTCTCCCCCTCAAAACTTGCAAATGAGGTCGCCATTGTCAGTTTTGATTGAGCAAATGAAATAAGAATACAGTCAATGGTAAATAGATCCAAAATCTTATTCGTAAGAATAGGTTTTATACCAAAATCTTTCAAACTTGTCCAAGTTAGAAAGATATCTACAAGTCGAAGTGTTTCACAGGTTTATCCAAGCAAGGAAAACACTGAGTCACAAACAACTTTGAAGATTCTGAAGAAGATTCCTTTTGCGTAAAACTGCTTAGTCGTAAACTCTTGACTTATGCGTAAAAGTTACGCGGAGGATTAGGGTATTACGTATGCGTAAGAAAAGGGTTTTGTTTACGCGTAAGATTAGGGTATTGGCTTACTCGTAACACAACCAAAAATGACCAAAACGAATTTTTAAGCACCAAAATGCTTTGTACACTCGATTCTTTTGATGATACAGCTTCAATAACACTTAAATAACAAGAAAGTTGTGAACTTTAACACCCAAACTGAAATTTACGCTTATTCGTAAACTATGATGAAGAAAAAGAAAACGAGTGAAAAACGTTCAAAACCACGTAAAGTTTCAAACTTTTTGCCAAAACTAAGATTCTAAACACTATATTAACCATGAAACTTTCCAAGCTGTAAGATTGGAGTGAAAAAATAAAATTTTACGCGTATCAAAAGGTTTGTAACGAGAGAAACTTACGTGTAACGTGACAAAACTTCAACAAAAACGTTTCACAAAACTAAATGGCGATTGATACCACTGTTCGGTCACCATAATATGAACACAGGTATGTTTGATGTAGATTAGAACGTGAGATAGAGAGAGACGGATGGATTCTTTCACACACAAGTAATAGAAAACTTTATGCTTATTATGAAAGGAACCAACACTCTCAAATGAGAGTTTACAATGTATTTATAGGCAAGGGAGCTAGGGCAACACTTCTAGTCCCTTCCCTTTGCCTCATGGGCCTTTGCATAGGCTCATGGGCTTACTACATAAGCCTAGCATTAATTACAAACATATAAGTCATAATTAACAACCTATTACATATTAACGATCGACGCTTTAATACTAGTTACAAGTAATCCCAACAACCCTCTCTACTAGAATCGAGTCTCTAAGTTAGGTTAGAACTTAATTAAACAATCAAACATTCTTATTCGATTTGGTTGTAATGGAAGTCTTGTGTCGTGGTGACAAATCCTAGATCGTTGGAGATCTAGTTGGGGTTTGATACATTCGGTGGGAATTCTTAGTGGTCTTTTTCGTATTGGTGGGAAGTCGAATTACGAGATTCTTTTAGGTGCTTTCCGAGGGCGAAATACCATTGGGAGTAGCTCTTCTTTGTGAGCGACGATCTTTGTGCATATCGGTGGAGTGAAGTTGTAACGGTTTGTAGTCCACCGAAAGGATTATACTTAGTACAATAGTATCGTGTCGTGGATTCGCAACCAGTATATATCGTGGTGTCTCTTTACATGCTTTATATACTTTTGTTGTATTTGTGTTGTGATTATTTCTGTATAATCACTTGGTGATATTTGAGGCTTGAAGTAAATAAACTTCAAAGAAGCCAAAAAGACCGTATTCACCCCCCTCTACGGTTCTACACATCATATAGTTTGTTATCATCTATCAAAGAATTATCATCACTATAATAAAAAAGAATCAGAATGTACCTCATTTGACTCTTGAGCCATAAGACTTGTTTCGTCATTGGGTTTTTCCTCATCGCTATCACTATAAGAACCTCCTACAAATGCCCTTTGGTTCTTGGTTCTCGGTGGCTTCGGACATTCTCCGATGAGATGATTTGGATCTCCGCATCTAAAACATTTTCTATCACTTTTTTCCTATCTTGTCTTCCCGATTCTTTTGGAATGACTTCTTTTCATCCCTAGGCTGTCTTACAAATCTACCTCTTCTCGTAAAGAACTTTTTAAAATCCTAATCGCTAAGGCATACTCTTCGTCTTCTTGGCTTTTAAGGCTAAAGATCTTACTTTCTCTCCTTTGCCTTTAATTATATCGACTTGATTACCATTTCATGAACTTTCAAGTTTCCTATAAGTTCATCAAGTGATAATATTGTCAAGTTTTTCGAATCTTCAATGGTGGTGACCTTTGCTCTCCATTTGGGATTTAGAGCCCTAAGAAACTTCCTAACATAATTTTTGCTAGAGTAACTTTCATCGAGAGCTTTAAGACTAGTGATAATAGTAACACTGTCTATAGTTTCATCTTCTGGAATGGAAAATTGTTCATATTGTTGCACAAGAAGATCAATCTTGTTCTCTTTAAATTGGTTATTACCTTGATGGGTGACTAACAAAGTTTTCCAGATTTCTTTTACCGTATTACACATATCTTTTAAATTCCTTCTTCGTCAAAGCATTATAAATCATCATTTTTGCCTCATTATTTTTGGCTAGATTATTTTTAAGATTGTTAGTTTGTTTTTCATAAGAACTATTTCATCCTTTTTAGTTTCCGGATTCTTTTGATTTCACATATGTCTCGAATCTTGTTTTCCAATAGATAAAATAATCAGTTTCAAAAGTGATGGTCTTTGCATAGATTTCCCTTGGTATTTGTCGAAATCCATTGATCGAATCAAGTTTTAAAATAAATTATATTTTAAAAATCTTGGTTGACGTGGCTCTTGTACCAATTGTGAAAAACTAAAAGGGCGTGAGGGGGTTGAATAGTTTTACCATTTTTAATTCTTTATAAAACTTAGTTTTGAAAAACTTTGATTCGAGTTTCCGTGAAGTCAATCAATTACAATATAAACACTACTGTAACAATTCTAAGGTAAACAACTAATAAGTACTACGAGATATAAAAGTGAGAGATGGAAGATCAAACCAAGACACCGAAAGTTATAGTGGTTCGGTAACGAAGCTCCTCCTTGCCCTACTCCACTCCCGAGTACCCAACTCGAGAGTTCTAAGTACTATTTCAATCCCTTCAGGAGGAGAAAACTGTACAACGTCGCTCATCACAATTTCTGACACTAAGCTAAATGTTGAGTACTAGTCTAGCTAATACCAATCTCACTCATGATCTAATCGATCTTCTCACAAATCACACAAACTAAAAGATATACCTAATCTTCACACGATTAATCTGATCTACCCACGATCCACCTATTCTACACACTATCAACACAAACTACACAAGATCTACCCAATCTCTACACGATCCCAATGATCCACACAATCTAACAATATATGAAGACTATCAACTTGGTGTTTAACAATATACGACAAGTACGTAACTAATGTTACGAGTGCACTAAACTAATAATATAACACTTTGTATCTTCTCGATATGGTGTTCTTCTCTTGCACTTGTAGAGAAGAAGGTGATCACTTGGTTGGATGATTAGATCACTCTTAAACAAAAACAAACTAACTAAATGATCAAATAATCAAGATTAGAAATGATAGATTTAACTCAGAAAGTTCTGTATGAAAATTAGTGAGTTGGGAGTGAAATCTGATCAACTATCTATAAGCAAGAAAAAACTCCGTTACAGCAGACGTAACCGTTAAAGTTTAGACAATACCGTTAAATTTAACGGTACCGTCCTATTTAGAGGTACCGTCCCAGACAAAAATGCTATAATTTTTGGTTTTAGTGGTGAAGGTTTATTTGGGAATGTTTGGAGCTGTTTTGGTGGGAAAAATAGTTGTTTGGATTTTTAAACTTATTTTTTCAAATAAAACATTTTTTTAATTCAAAAATAATTTGTATAATGTCTGAAAAAATATTTTGTCATAATAAAAATGTGAAGTCTTTGAACAACAATTTTTTGATCATTTGTCAAATTGTAAAACTTTTTGTTCTTACCTCGAGTGATTTACGTCGAAATGAAATATTAAGACTAAAAACTTGTTTATGTTAATTTTGACGTAAGACGATTTTACATTTTGTTATTATTAAAACGTAGAGGTGTCAAAAAATAGAAATAATATTTTTAGACATTATTCTTATTAATAATAGATACAGTCAGATAAAGGCTGAACTAAATGATGCATATCTCTAACTCATGATAGGAGATAATGACATCCACATATAATTATCCATAACATATATAATATACTATATTTTACTCATTTAACATGTCTTATTTAAAGTGAATTTTCCATTATTTCATTTATTTTAATTGTACTTACTTTTATTGTTTTTACCGTCTCAGTTATTGTTCACATTTTGTTTTTAGATGTTGCAAACTACTTATTCACTACTAAAAATAGTTAAGGAATGTTACTCGATCCTCCTAGTACGTGAATACAGGTTATAGAAACATGCTGGAGGACAATCCTTACAACTCCAATTTTTATTAGTAAAAACTAGACTAAAATACACCGTTGGTCCCTAAACTTGTTCATGCGCATCGCGATGGGACAAACTTGGGCATTATCATCGCTGGAAGTCCAAAACATGGGGTTTATATGCCAAACTCGTCCCTTGACCACTAACGCCGAGGTCAACGTCTAATTTATGTTAGTAAGTCGAGGGTTTTATAGTCCATACACATTTATACCACACCTTAACTAAACCAGAGAAAAGCTTCCGTATACCATCTTGATCGTTTCCCTCCCTCGCCACACAACCCTCACACACACTTTAACAATGGCAGACAAGGACCTTACTTTTACAGCATGGCGATGAGATGGTAAAATATGTGAAGGCAAAATATGGGGATACTTGGTTACAAGAAGATGAAATGTTTGAAGATTTATGCAGATTTGCGAAAGAAGCTGAAGTGATGAAAGGTTAGTCGGGTTTTTTGTATTTGTGTGATTGGCTTTTAAGGGATGAGCATAAATAACTCTATTTTATTTGACAGAAATCCGAGCAGTGTCAGAATCTGCCAAAAAAAGGGATTATAGAAAGTAAAGATATCTGACGATATGATTGAGTATGCCATGGCTACTTATGGAAATAAGTGGGATATAGGAGATGACATTGCTGATGTGATACTTGAAGACTTGTGGGAAAAATATAGGAATAAGGAGTCTGAGAAAGGTTAGAGTTAATGTTTGCAAGCTAAGAAAGTTGTAATAGGTGAGCTCTGATTTCTTTATGTTTTGTCTATCTTTCCAGATACTAACGTGAAAGGAAATGAAGTTAATGCCATCATTATTTCAGACACATCTGATGATGAGTGTGGGATCATGTCTTCTAAGACTACTATTTTGAAAGGTTCCACTTCCCAAGCTTCCAAGGCTTCCGCTCCCAATGTTGTACTTGGTCTTGTAACGGTTGTGGGATGCTCCAGCACAAATAGGAATGAGTGGTATGTGCCTCCCCCTAAGAACCTCAAGTCTCCCCCCATGAATATCAAGTCTCCCATCAAGAAGTTCACCTGTTATTTTTAGTTGTTGATGTAATGAAGATGTATATTTTTTGGCTGATGATGGTTACTAAAAACGATACTTGTTAACATGTATATTTTTCTTGATATGGTGTAATTAGGTGGTGGTGTATGTATATTTTGGATTTCTTATTTTCATTTTGTAGTTTGCAGTTGCTTATGCAGTTTAGGTGGGTGTTTGGGAAAACCCATTTTGACTTATAAGGTCAACATAAACCAAAATATTAGAGGAACCACACCGAATTGTTAGTATTTAAAATCTATTTTGTTTGACTTATAAAGTCAACAGATTAAAATTTTAACCAAAATTCAATTCTTATAACAAAAGAAGCATACACATATCAGTTAAGTTACATTTAGACTGAAAGACAACATAGCATTTCTTGCATGTAATTCACTGCATTAAATGACTAGTAGGTGATCCATTTGGTCTGTCAGTTGCAGTTGGTTCAAGTGGTGTTTGTCTTGGGCGTTCTCAATTTGGTCTTTCAGTCGCAGGTGCTTCACGTGGTGTTTGGCTTGGGCGCTCTGCACTTGCTATTTCAGCTGTAGGTGGTTCACTTTCTTCTTCATCACTGCTCAAGTAAGCACCAACACTAGTAGGTGCAGAAATATATAGACCCATCACATATCCACCACTATCTCATGTGGTTGTGTTTTCCCTTGTAACACCATCTCTACCAGTATAAGATGTGTTTCCCCTTATCTCAAGGAACACTGGACAAACATACCACATGAAATATCTATAAGGTGGAAGCCTTGCAAAAAAGGTCAATCCAGCCCTGTTTTCACTTTCAACCCAACAGTCAATGCATACCATTTGAGAACCATTTTCTGCATCCATGGTGATAATATGTTGGTATGATAAAGAATTGATGACTTAAGATGTATTATATAAGTAGATGGGAGTTGTGGTTGTTGAACAAGTAGAGAGGAGTAAAGACAACATAAATTCTTAAAATCTAGTCAACTTATAAAGTCAGCAAAAACAATAACATGTTCAAACATGATATTGTCCAAATTACAAATGGCTAGAAGAGTAGAAGCCTACAACCTTCGAACACCAGCTCAACATCTTTTATCCAGCACATATGGATGTCTTGGATATAACTCCTCCACAGACACTCCATAGTAAGTTGCCTCAAACTCTGCTTCTTCAAGCCAGTTTTTCCTCTTCCTTTCCTCTTCAATTCTTTTATACATTCTCTCCTCTTCCAAAAACTGCTGGAATGCTTCTTCATCCAACCTTGACTGCTCTTTATCTTCCTCCAAAATTTTGTGTTCTTCTTCTTGCTCACAAAGAGCTTCAAGAAACTCTTGTTCCATAGTCTGCCTTATATCGTCTTCATCCATCCACTGCAAAAGTAATAGATTTGCACATCAACTAGAATGTAAACACACAAGAACAATCGTTATGCAAATGACAATTAAATGAATACCTGTTGCCTTCTGCCATCACAATGCATTTCTCTACCTCGAACCTTTGTTTCCTTTGTTGGTTTTGGTACTTGATCCTTGTGATAGCTAGACTTATTATGTCCAACAGTTTTTTACAATTGAAGCATTTAATCTGTTTACGAGCTCTAGATTTATCCATTTTGATGAAATTTCACTTAATTGAGGCTTTATGTTTATGAATTCAAATTTGGGGTAAAACGTGAGAATAAAGTGCATCCTATAACTTAATGCAAATGTGAGGACAGGATAGGGGACTAAAACCTTAGTCCCCTATACTCTTAAACTTTTTAAGCAAGGACCATAGATCTACCAACACCCAATACAATCAAAACCGATATAACAACTATCTAAGACGAATACAACAATTAACAACAAAATTAACAAATTATAACACTAAAACATAACATATAGATTCATTAATTCCATATAAAACATTAAATATTCAGTACATATTTTTCCAAAAAAAAAAAAAAAAAAAGGAAAACATAACCACTTCATTTCCCTTCTCATCACTTTGTCTTCCTAAGATCATCAGGAAAGTTGTTCCTGTCAAACACCTGTGAGTGTGTGTGACAGATCATCCTCCTTATCTCCAACGCCTTTAAGACATTAGCCTTTGGCTTCTTGCGAAGATCCTCAAGAAACTTGTAGTTCATCACCGTAGTTCGAAAGCCTTCGAGCTTAGAGATGTATTCTTGGGTTTCCTTCATACCAAGAATCAAGTCAGTCAAAGTCTGTTGGAGGCTATTAGCAATTTTGATGTCCTTATCGTTTTCTCTCTGATAAAAGAGAGAAATCGAGTTAAACATGTAGTCAGATTTCGAAGCTTTGGCGAGTTCTTGAAGAAGTGGGAAGTCAGCCATTCGGAGGTTGTTGAGATTTTGTGAGATTTTTTTTTTTTTTTTTAATTGTTGGTATGCAAATGGTATAGGTTATTAACCCATAAAGAGCAAAAACAACGGGACGTTCCAAATTCAGGGACTAATTGTGAAGTAAGTAAAAAGAAAAATAGTCAAGTTTGTGTGAGTAAAAATACGCGGGAATTTTAAGTGTAAAAAACGGCTAACTGACCAAATTCAGGGACCAAGTGTGACATTTGAAACATGTTATACCTTGCAACTTGACCTTTGCCTTCCTTGATACGCTTATACACAATTAATGTGTTGGCAAACACCAAATCAACCAAACTAACAAGATCCGAAACCATAAACACTATCATAATAACCCGACCCAATTAACAAAACCCAATCCAAACCAAAACTAGCATACATCCACACTCACGTAATGAAACACACATCTAGTCAAATCCATTCGTAAAAAAAGACAGGAGCATATTTGTCTCAACTTTTAAGGATGTGAAGGAAGAAGAAGAAGGTGAGGTCTTGTTCAGAATCCACTAGAACATGCTTTGCATTTGATTCATACTGATGATAATGTTCATACTTTGTTTGCACTGGCTGAAACACATGAGTCAGTTGATATCTTCTTTGCATACAAGCCTCATAAATTAGCACAATTTTACTTAAAAAACATCAATTTTGAAGTTGTGGGTTGGGTAGAGCAAGATGTTAACTTTAGAATGCTTAGTCCATCACCTTTTAGGACTAGACGTAAATGGCAGGGGATAGATAAGAAAAAAATGCAGGGGAGTGGAACCAAGACACCAACAGTGAAAGGTGGTGTTGTAATCAAAGAGGAACAAGGGGTTGTAGCTAAAAACAAAGGGAGAAAATTAAAGGAAAAGGAAAAGGAAAGCTGGTTGAGGAAGAGGATGTTTTGCACAAAAAAAAGGGAAGGAAGTTGTTCAAGAATTTAAGCGAGGTTCAGATGGGAAGAGGAAGGCTAAAATGGTTGAGTTTGCAGGGTTTGATGTTGAGAACTTGCCTGGTTTTGATGGGAATGGGAAGGCTAAAAGGGTTGGTGGTGCTGCTGCTGATGTTTCTAGCGGTGTTAAGACACCCTTTAGGAGCAAAGAAAAGATTACAAACTGCGTCCTTGCACTGTTCGCCCAAAGGCCATCCTAGGTGATGTTTCAGTGATGAATACCATGTCATGTGTTTAATTCCTTTAAGCTGTAATAGTACAATACCTAACTTATATGTTTGTTGTTTGCATACTTGTTTTTGCAGACAAGGTAGCGGTAGCATCATCACTTTAAGGTTCATGTTTTGTGGGTTCAACAGTTTATGGATATCGATCGAGATGTGTAGATCATTTGAAGGTTCAGCAGTTGAACGTTTTGAAGTGGGAACAGCATCATCTTTTATATTTTGTGAAATGTCAAGATAACCATGTATCGCATAATGACTCAGTAGTATCAGTTATTTTTTCCAGTTTCATCAAACATTGAACATATAGTTGACTGTTATAAGTCAACTTGCTAAGTAGTTGGTTATGTATAAATTTGTTTGTTTGTCCTGGCTAAAATTCTGTGAGATCATACATTGTTTAGCAGTTGACTTTTATAAAGTCATACTTAACATGTCAGGTATAATGGTATAATTCGCTCAAACAATCACCCCTTTATGTGTTGGTGGAATAGTCTTGGGTTAGAATTAATTAAGGTGTTGTATAAATGTGTATGGATTATAATACCTTCGACTAACTAACATAAATTAGACGTTGACCTTGGCGTTAGTGGTCAAGGGACGAGTTTGGCATATAAACCCCATGTTTAGGGACTAACGGTGTAGTTTAGTCTAAAAACTAATCTTCAACTTCATTTTAACTTCATTGTTTTTAGAAATAAAGAGCCTCATTTTTACAAAGGAATTACAAACAGAGAAATGCTAAGCAAATTGTACAATTAAATTAAGCTCTTAGTTACGAAAAATATTATACACATAAGTGCAATAATTGAAACATACACATTCAATAATGCTTACTGTAGGATCAGTCTATAACATGCACTATAAGTTTTTGCTTTTTTATGAGAAAGATGCACTATAAATTTTTCTTAATACAGAAGGGTATTCAAAATTTTAAAACTGATAATGGATATCCTTTTTTGTATAAGAGATCATTAAGTGCGGTATAATTATTTTCCCAAAAATACAATCTATAGGTTATCTCAATCGAATAAGTGCATAAATTTGGTAAAAGTTAATTGGGACAACTTTATTTTTTTTTATTTTTCTGTTTCCTCTAAAAATGTCGAGTCTACAACAAAATCATGTATAGCCAAATAGATAAAGGGCGGGTAATCTTTCACGTTTCTATCTCAAACTAATTAAACTATACTCATTATTGGGGTGGTCCAAAAGACAAGTTTGAGGTGGTGTTTGTTTTGTAAAAATTGCTTTTTAACAACTCTTTAATCTGACCCATTCAGATGCGGTCGGATATTTGAGTCATTAAGACTGTTTGTTTTTTTTCATGTCATTCAGATGCGGTAAGAGACAATCTATGTTTAGAACGTTTTTTTTTTTTTTTTTTTTTTTATTGACCATTAAGAGACAATAAAAGACATACACCTCTTGTTGATCTAGATGTGGAGCGGATGTTTTAACACTTCTTTATTATTACGGAGTATTATTATTATTATTATTATTATTATTATTATTATTATTATTATTATTATTATTATATGTTGTCCTATCATGGCTTTTTTTTCTTTATTCTTTTTGTTTTTTTTTCATTTCTTCGGTTTTTTTGTTCTTGTTTCACATTTTTTTTTCGTATCATAAGTATTAAATAGAATCATTGTATATGTTTTGTTAGATAAATAATGCATAAGGTGATATATGATAATTCATATTTTTTTCTAGTTGAAAGGTTCGTTTCAGAATCATATATCCCAATTCTAACGCGAGCCATATAATTAATCGTTTTAAAATGTTCAATTTAAACTCAGACACGTTTATATTTGTCAAATAAACATGAAATTGCATGTTTTGTTTAAAATACTTTTAACTTTAAATTGATTATCATATTATAGAATTTGTTATCTTATATTTAATAAATTTTATATATTGTGCGAATACAATGCTTTTATATTTATATTGTAAAAACTAATAGTTTAACACACCTAGACGTTTTTTTAAAATAAATCGTTTTATTTGAATCAGATTTAAATTTCTCAAGCACTTATTCAGATTAAGATGCATGAGAATCAAATTTAAATTTTTTTACCACATATTTAGATTCAGATGCGTGAATCAAATTCAGATAGGAAATGACTGGAACCGGTAGTCCATATGGTTCATTATTTTTCATGCAAACATCCGTCAAAACCCTTCCAAAACAGCATTATTCCTTCGGCCCATAATCCTACGTGGCATATTATTCCTTCGGCCCATAATCCTACGTGGCATATCTCAAACATATTTCTATAAAACCCACTTCCCCCATCCTACAAAACACATTCAAAAACACAAATCCTTTGTTCTCTCTCTAGAAAAAAAAATGGCCGATTCAATAACCTCGTCTCCTCTAGTGCATCCAGCGTGTGATGAAAAAAAAAAAAAAACGCTAAGGCCCTTCAGTTTATTGAGGAAATGACTCAAAACTGTGACCACGTACAAGGAAATGTATTGTGCGAAATTTTGTCACAGAACGCTGATACTGAGTATCTTGAGCAATGGGGGTTGAATGGAGCTACTGCTCGCAGAACTTTTAAGTCTAAAGTTCCTGTTGTTGTTACGAAGATCTTCAGCCGTATATTGAACGTATTGCTAATGGTGACGAATCAAAGGCTCTGTTGTCACACCCTATTTCTGATCTTCTCACAAGGTTGATTTTTAATTTTTTAAGCTGTAATTTATAGTAATTGTGACTGAGATTATTTTAGTTGCTAAGTTGACTTGGTGTTTTGTGACAGCTCTGGGACTTCTGCCGGTGAAAGAAAACTCATACCAACTATTGTTGAAGAAATGAATCATAGACAGAAGCTTTACAACCTTCTCATGCCTGTCATGAATTTGTACGTACAAATTTTATTCTCTTTTCGTTACATAAATAACAGTTTTCCTGTTATATTACATGTTCATTAAAAGTTGTTAACTATTTTTTGCCTATATCAATTTTTTTTTTTTAGATCTAGCTAAACTAAAATCTTTTGCATAAGTTTTGTTTCACAATATTTTATTGAAGGTCTAGAAACAAAAAAAACAGTGCAATAATCGATTTCAAACATCCAACAAGAAAATTAGTACAGTTTTATACTGTAAATGAAATACGTACTGAAAGATGTTTCTATTTGTGGCAGGAATGTGCCTGCTGGTCTAGACAAGGGAAAGCGTTTGTACTTTTATTTCATCAAAGATGAAACTAAAACACCAATTCAAAACCCGACCCGTTTTAACAAGCTACTACAAAAGCGAACAATTCAAAACCCGACCCTTTTTGACCCATACAACGTCCTCACCAGCCCAAATGAAACCATTTTATGTGTAGATTCTTTCCAAAGCATGTACTCTCAAATGCTTTGCGGTCTCATTTACCGCAAAGAAGTACTCCGATGTGGGGCTGTTTTTGCATCTGCCCTTGTTCTGGCCATCAAGGTTCTTCAACTCCGCTGGCAACAGTTGGCTATTGACATCGAGTCATGAAGCTTGAACCTAAAAACCACTGACCCGGCTATTCGGGAATATAGATACTAAACAAACAACTCCCAGTAGATAACATAATGTCCCGGAATTGTTTTAGTGTCGTCATAGCTAGTGTACTCGACCACGGTTGCGTTGAATTCCTTTAAAAGCTCGGAAGCATTTTTGACAGCTGTCTGCAGCTCGGTTTCATCAGTTTTATCGGCATCGATGCTTAGTAAAACATTCTTCCTGCTAACAAATTTGAACCCACTCTGTAAACCTAGTGAAGTTGCTTACACACTCATTCCCACTATGGCTTATTTTGAGTTCCTCCCGGTTCATCAAGAGGATGGTATTGCGGGGACTGGTGCGGTGAAAAATGAAAAAGAAAATCAACAATAATTGGTTGATCTTGCGGACGTTAAACTTGGTCAAGAATACGAGCTCGTTGTCACAACATATGCGGGTTCGTTTTTACTTCACAGCCCTTAACATAGTGTTTATTAGTGTAAACTAATTATAGTTATGATAATGCATATGCTAATAAAAAATCTTGGACATATGTTTTCAGGTCTTTATAGGTATAGAGTTGGTGATCTTCTTAGAGTTGTTGGATTCAAGAACAAGGCTCCCTCAGTTTCATATGTCGAAAAAGTGTGGCATTGAGTATTGATACTGACAAGACTGATGAAGTTGAGCTACACAAAGCAGCGGAAAACGCGGTTAACAGTTCCATTCAGTGCAACTTTGAGCGAGTACACAAGCTATGCGGACACAACCACGATCCCTGGTCACTATGTCATCTTTTGGGAAGTTGGCGAAAATGGATCAACCCAGATTCCAGCATCTGTATTTGAGGATTGTTGTCTTACAATTGAAGAGTCATTGAATAGTATTTATAGGCAAGGTCGAGCTTCAGATAAGTCTATAGGGCCATTGGGGATCAAGGTTGTCGAAAATGGGACGTTTGATAAGTTGATGGACTATGCGATAAGTTTAGGCGCCTCGATTAATTAGTACAAAACTCCAAGGTGTGTGAAATATGAGCCGATCATCGAGTTGTTCAAGTCAAGGGGTTTTCCATAACTGCGCCCCAATGTTCAAATTTGTTAGAAGGAAGAACCGGGAGGAACTCAAAATAAGCCATAGTGGGAATGAGTGTGTAAGCAACTTCACTAGGTTTACAGAGTGGGTTCAAATTTGTTAGAAGGAAGAATATTTTACTAAGCATCGATGCCGATAAAACCGTTGAAACCGAGCTGCAGACAGCTGTCGAAAATGCTTCCGAGCTTTTAAAGGAATTCAACGCAACCGTGGTCGAGTACACTAGCTATGACGACACTAAAACAATTCCGGGACATTATGTTATCTACTGGGAGTTGTTTGTTTAGTATTTATATTCCCGAATAGCCGGGTAAGTGATTTTTAGGTTCAAGCTTCCTGACTCGATGTCAATAGCTAACTGTTGCCAGCGGAGTTGAAGAAACTTGATGGCCCGAACAAGGGCAGATGCAAAAACAGCCCCACATCGGAGTACTTCTTCACGGTAAATGATCAGACCGCAAAGCATTTGAGAGTACATGCTTCGGAAAGAATCTACACATAAAATGGTTTCATTTGGGCTGGTGAGGACGTTGTATGGGTAAAAGGGTCGGGTTTTGAATTGTTGGCTTTTGTAGTACTAGTAGTATAGCTTGTTAAAATGGGTCAAAGGGTCGGGTATAGAATCAAAATCCTTTATTTTTTTCCTAGATCGAGAGAGAAAAAAGATTTTGTGTTTTTTGTATGTGAGATTTGAATGTGTTTTTGTCTGTGTGCTTTTTTGCATGGGGTACGGAGTAGGTTTTATACGATGTTTGAGATATGCCACGTAGGATTATGTTCAGAAAGAATAATGTTGTTTGGAAGGGTTTTGACGTACGGATGTTTGCATGAAAATTAATGAGCCATAATACAGGTTCCACTCATGCCACTGAAAGCTGCTCAAGTAAATGAAGATTCACAAGCTCATGTTGCAAACTTAACTTCAAGACAAACATCTCCTCACTACACACGTGTCCTATTGTACAATAGTCTTACTTCTTTTTTTTTTTTTGTACAATAGTCCTATTGTACAATAGTCTTACTTCTTACGGAGTATAATACAATAATGTAGCGAGTAGATATTTCAGTTAGGTTATTTTTATACGTACCCCACTGTCACATGTAAATGTATAAAAAAAAAAAAAAATCGATTTAAATTTTGTATTTTTTATTTTACACTTTCTGGTTTATAGTTTTATAATATAAACAAAATTATATAAAAAAAAATTAAAAAGGTACCGTTTGTACTTTTGGTAGGTCCTTATAACCACTCTCATTTCAGTTGGGTGGTGATATTATCACGACTAAAATTTATAAATTCAAGGCAGTTGAACACGAGTTTACCATTATGCCCCTCACTATCTCTTTATCAATTTTTTACCATATAGTACTAGGTATTCTCGTGTTGTTTTGCTGGCGCAGTGAGAAAAAAAGCTGACACATCAACACATTTTCCCATAACATCAGAATTCATCATAACACCAAAAACCCCTATCTCCTATAAAACCAATTTTTGGTGTCATCGTGCACCCTTGAACCCCACATATTTTTTATTTTTTATTTTTTATTTTTGAATAAACCAACACATTTAATTAAAATTAAATTTTCTATCAATAAAAAAAATGCATTACAAAGTAAAAAAAAATAAAAATAAACATAAAGGATACATTAAAAATAACTATACTTTTAAAAATATATATTTTGTACGTAAGTGATGTGCGGGTTGTATAGGGGGTTGTAAAGCTTGCTTTGCTACCCGCGCATCCCGCGCATCACTTAGGTACAATGTATTTGTGGACGTGTGCTAGATGGATCATCGTATACATATTAAGTTTTATATGTGCTTCATGTAAACCAATTAAAAAAATAAATAAATAAATAAATAAATAAATAAATAAATAAATTATTGAACAGTTCATGAAATGTTCATTAAAAGTTAATTCGTTTACATCCCTAGACCCGAATCAAAGACTAAGGATATTGAAAATCGACACAAGTGAAAGAGTCTACTAGATTGTACCACTCTTTCACTAAATTAAATGATTTCCTTTGATGCGGTCATTCAAACAATGACATGGTTCTTGTAGAAACTCAAAACCGACATTTCATTTAAGATGCCTTTAAAGGACCTTATCTTCATTAACATCAATCTTTACTTGTGTAATTGGATTCACTAGGTGATACGCCCCGAGCATGTTATGTTATATTTATTTAGGATATGTCTTTGTGTCGTATTAGGAAAGTGTTATTGTTAAGATATGTCTTTATGTTTGGTTTGTTTTACAAGCTAGGGTTATTCTGTTATATATACCGAATCATTGTTATGAATGAATCAATCAAGTTTAAGATCAATAATTCTATAGTTCTTCTCTTCTATTTCTTAAAAAGCTCGCACACGCTTAAAGTGGTGCCTTATCCCGATACAACCCCTAACCGGGTCGTATCAGTAGGCTTATATAATCTCACTTAAATTGGAACATTAAGCCCATTAACTAACCGTTGTATTGTTACTTCTATGTAATGCTTTTGGATTTATTGGATCATTTACCCATGTGTTGTTATTTTGAGTAGGCTTAATAATCTTTTTTGGGTAAAAGGTCAAAGACCCGGTAAATATATTACTCCAAAAAAATATTTAAGTACAAAGGATATGGGTGAATCCCATATCTCAGCCCGTTACATAGGCGAAAAGCTTACATAACAAGATACTTCATATTCTCTATACAAGAAAATAAACCACTGCTCAAAAGATAAAATTAGACTCCTATGTAAACAAAATTACTTCCTACCAAGGCCTTGGAGCTTGATACCATACATGTCATAATAAGTATCTAGATTCCCTGGAAGATCGTAGACCTGATCCGCATAGTTATCATAATCATATTCATCATAATCATCTTCACGATCATGACCACCACCAAATAGGTTCATTGACAAGTACTTAATAATCCCACTAAGATTTATTGGTTCACTAGCATGCATATGGTTACATATTGATAAAATACTTGTGACTAGCATCACTAAAATGTGAATGGTTAATCAAATATAAGAAACAATTGTGTACATTGTGATTTGGATGAGAGATTACACAAACTCACTAAGATCAATAGTATGATCTTTTCACGGCTAGCCCACACTAACACTCAAAAGGATGCTAGTGCTTGATCTATGACATCATAGGAACAATCTTGATTGCTTGAATCAAACACAATAATGTGTACTTGCTTAGATGGTATTCAACCGAAAGTATACATATAAGATTGCTCTTACAAATTAGTTGAGAATCAACTTATTATTGGAAGAAAGTAACTTTGCCTTAAAAGATATGATTAATGCCATGTTGTTAAAGTAATGGTTTAAGCCATGACATGTGTGGGAAAGCGTTTGTATCAGCTACTTATCTTTTAGATAAAATCCTTTGTAAGGAAAAGAAGATAGTTCCAATGAACTATGGACGGGAAGAAAACCATCCTATAGTAAGCTCTAGTGTTTCCCGCTCCAGAGTATTTCCGAGTAGGGTGCTAAGAGAAGGACATGTCATAAAATGATTAGTTGTTTTGAATGTTCATTGTTCATGCGTTTTGGATCTGAAGTTTCATTCGAAGCTTTAGACATTCTGAATGGCATCACAACTACACGACAAAAAGCAAGGTGCGGGATACCAAGGCTAAAAAGCCAGACAACCACTCCCATATGTGGCAATTGCACCGGCTCATAGTTGGTTCCTCCCGCGACGTTAATGCCTCTGGAACAAGTCAGGATCTACCCGAAACCGATTTCTCTTGAAGACTACTCTGGCGCCCAAATGACTTTACTTTCTAAAGATGTTTTGAGTTTGAGACTGAACATAGATACACCGTTAATCATTGATAGTAAGAGCTTGTTTGTTTAATTTTTGTATTAAGTCGTGTTTAAGTAAGAGATGACTTAATGTTGAGACCCTTGTTTAGTTTTTTTTATTAAGTTCTCTTAAATTAAAGTTTATGTTTTGATATATGTTGTCTGTTTGTAGATGAATAAATAATTATTTGTTTTGTGTCTTTGAATAAAGTGTCTGAATTAGAAAAAATTACTGTTGCACCCTTTTATATGAAATAGGTTAAGAAATTAGAGGGTAAGTATATAAAATTATAATAAAAAGGATGAACTTAATTTGGAGAGCTTCATCTCTATGGCTTTTTCTAGGAGGTCATATGTTAGTTTTAAGCACTAAACAAACATCCATTTAGTGACTTAAATAACTTACCTATTTTTCAATTAAGACACTTTAAGTTGTTATCAAACACTACCTTAGTTTATCACTTTTTTCTTTCACACATTTTTATGTATTAAGTTATAAAGGAGAGTTATTTTACATATCAAACTTTTCTTACATACCAAGGGACTCATCTTCACCATCCATCTAAAAAGAAATCAATAGCTGAGATTAAAAGCATTTTATTATTTCACATATTTTTTATAATTTAAATTTCTCTTAAACCGTTAATCGTTAAGCAAAAATAATTACACCATCGCGACGAGCATTTAATTATCTTTCTATAGACGGACACTTTGATATACTTTCGAAAAAAGAAAAAAAATCGTTTTTTCACGTTTTTTCGTCTTTTTTCGTTTTTTTTTTTCTGAAACTGAAATTTGCATTAAATATCATATATGATTGAACACTAATTTGAAGATCACATGTGATATTAGTGTTAAATCACATATGATATGTAATATCATATGTGATACTAGTGTTAAATCATATATGATAAATCACATATAATATACATATCATATATGAGTTAACACCAATATCACATGTGGTATTCAAATTAGTGTGAAATTATAAATGATTTTTTCATGAAAATTTCAGTAATGTAAAAAAACAAAAAAAAACTTTAAAAAAAAGGTGAAAAACTCGAAAAAGATTTTTTTTTGTCGAAAGTATATCAAAGTGCCTATCTATAGGAAGATAATTAAATGGTCGTCGTAATGGTATATTTTTTTTGGCTTGACGATTAACGGTATGAAAGATATTTATATTTAAAAAAGGATGAAAGTGGGTTTTTTTAATTGTTGAGATTAATCTCATCCATTAATCTAATAAAAATGGGGTGTGGAGATTGATCCCATAGTATGTAGATAAGTTTTTGTCCTCAAATGATCTTAAATCTTAAAGTATTTTATTTGTGTTATATAATACCTGATACAAAATATATGAATGAATTGGTTTTTAAATGTATTTTCATCAGTCTAATTTTCATCAAATATTATATAACACAAATGAAATAATTTAAAGTAAAAAATAAATAAAAAACTTAAAAGTCAACAATTGACATTTATTTAAAGACGAAGTGAGTAATTACCTTTCTATTTTAGCTTTATTATATTTTGATATTATTTACTTAAATATCTTTAAAAATACAATTAATTATCACATAAAAGTTAAAAATATATGTAAATTTAATTTGATATATTATGTAATTTTACATTAATAAGGTTCAACACCAATTAATTCATTTATAAAAACTAGACGAGTACCCGCGCCTAGCGGCAGCGGTTTCTAGCGTCAGATAATTAATGATTTGTGATACTGTAGTGAGTGTTTTGTGTAGCGTTTAAAATAGAACGTGAACCGATGAAATGCAATTGCAAACGGTTGTATTATACGATAACTAAAGTCTAGACAAAATTCTTAACATCTATCAAACAACATATAAAAACATTTAATGAAAATGAAAGTAAACATTACATCAGTTATGAGATAAAACTAACAACACACGTTACTTGTCGCGTAAAACTAACAAGGATGAGATTAATATTGCCGTTGTTAAGATGAATGCAAGTACCAAAATTAGCATGAATGTGATTAGCCCAAAATAAAAAATAAAAAATTTGGCTAATTTTGGCTATTTTATAAAAGATTTAGGCACATTTAGCCCCATTTTTCTTTTTGAAATGGCGTATTTAGCATATTAAAAGTTAAATGTGCACTATATATACCATCAACTTTAGCCGAACTAGGCGACACCAGGTTTTCTGGTTGAACCCGTTGGTCCGATCCGATTTTTAAAACTATATGTACCATCAACTTGTTAGCTTGTATGAAGCTTCGTGTGTTTTATTAATTTGTATAATGTCTATAACAACATGTACTTTTCATTTTAGGGTGTTTTAAAAATAATATTAATTAGTATGTTTAATTATTTTATATTTAGAATTATGTTGTAGCTTGTTTAAATTGTACATTGTGAAAATTTTATTGTACTTTTCAATAAGATAGTTTTAGTGATAAAAAAAAGTTTATGGGTTATAAACGAAAAATAGTAAAAGTTTGAGAAATTGGGGATTAACATAATATTTTGAAACCGTTCGACCCGGAGATTCAACTGGTTGAACCGTTCCGGTTAAAAACGAATCAATATAAACCCGGGTCAACCCGATGGGTTGGGGCGAAAAAACGGGTCAAATTAACCGGTCAACCCGCCAGGGTTTGAAGCGTCCTGGGTTTTCGATGTATATTAATAGTTTCCTTTTGAAACATATGTAGGTATTAATAGTTGAAATTACTTTCTTTTTAATTATTTCAACATTTCCTTTTTAATTTTTTCCACATTTCACTTTCTTGACTTTTCACTTTTCAATTTGACCATTTTTCTATTATAGATAGTATAGATATGAGTAAATTACATAAATGGTCCATATGGTTTGTCAAAAGTTTCACCTATCGTCCCTCAAACTTAAAAGTTGCATGAATGGTCCCTCTCGAGGCAAAAGAATAACATGAATGGTCCTTTTGTTAACGGGTGTTATATTTATTCCGTTATAATTTACACTTTAGCCCATGTTGGTTAACAAATGTTGAATTGTTTATCCTTTATTGTAACGTCCGTTTATAATTTAAAATTTTCGACTTTAGCTTCGTTTTTTTATCCGTTTTCGTCTGTTTTTATACGTTTTCATCCGTTTTTATACATTTTTATCCGTTTTCATCCGTTCTTATACGTTTTTTTTTTTCTGTTTTCGTCCGTTTTTATACATTTTTCTTATGTTTTCATCCGCTTTTACACGATTTCATCCGTTTTCTTACGTGTTTGTCCGTTTTTATATGTTTTTTTTACGTTTTCATAGGTTTTTATCCATTTTCATATGTTTTTTGACCGTTTTTATTCGTTTCTATACGTTTTCATCCGTTTTTATACGTTTTCTTACGTCTTCATCCATTTTCACTTTTTTTTATATGTTTTCGCCAGTTTTTTTACGTTTTGATACGTTTTTACCCGTTTTCGTCCGTTTTTATACATTTTCATCATTTTTTTACATTTTTTTCCATCTTCGTCCATTTTTATATGTTTTCGTCTTTTTTACGTTTTGACATGTTTTTATCCGTTTTCATCCGTTTTTATATGTTTTTCTTAGGTTTCCACATATTTTTATCTGTCTTATATGTTTTCGTCTGGTTTTCTCACGTTTTTTTTCTGTTTTAATATGTTTTCGTCCTTTTTTATACGCTTTTTTTTACGTTTTCATAGGTTTTTATCCATTTTCATATGTTTTTTTTACCGTTTTCATTCGTTTCTATAAGTTTTTATACATTTTCTTACGTTTTTTTTTTTACCATTTTCATTCATTTTTATTTGTTTTCGTCCATTTTTTTAAGTATAAAATGGATGAAAACATATAAAAACGGATAAAAAAAACATATAAAAACGGATAAAAAACATATCAAAACGTAAAAAAAACTGACGGAAACATATAAAAACGGATGAAAATGGATAAAAACGTAAGAAAACATATAGAAACGGATGAAAGCGGTCAAAAACATATGAAAACGAATAAAAACCTAAGAAAACGTAAAAAAAACATATAAAAACGGACGAAAACGTATTAAAACAGAAGAAAAAAATGTAATGAAAATAGATGAAAACATATAAAACGGATAAACACATAAGAAAACGTATAAAACGGATAAATACAAATAAAAATGGATAAAACATATCAAAACATAAAAAATACTGACGAAAACATATAAAATTGGGTGAAAATGGATAAAAACGTAAGAAAACATATAAAAACGGATGATAATGTTTAAAAACATAAGAGAAATGTATAAAAACGAACGAAAACGTATAAAAACGGATGAAAACGAATAAAAGCGTAAGAAAACATTTAAAAACGGATGAAAACGTATAAAAAAGGACGAAAACATAAAAAAAAACGAATGAAAATGTATAAAAACGGACGAAAGCGGACAAAAGCGTAAGAAAAATGCATAAGAACGGATGAAATCGTATAAAAGCGGATGAAAACGTAAGAAAAATGTATAAAAACGGACGAAAACGGATAAAAACGTATAAAAACGAATGAAAACACATAAAAATGGACGAAAACGGATTAAAAAACGAAGCTAAAGTTGAATACTTTAAACTATAAACGGCCATTACAATAAAGGATCGACAAGGCCTAAAGTGTAAATTATAACGGAATAAACTTAACATCCGTTAACAAAAGGACCATTCATGTTATTCTTTTGCCTCGAGCGGGACCATTTATGCAACATTTAAGTTTGAGGGACGATAGGTGAAACTTTTGACAAACCACAAGGACCATTTATGTTATTTACTCTAAAAATATAAACTTCACCTATCGACTTGTAATATAAACCCCATTCCAGCTACTGACTCAACCGATTGCGCCTACCCAAAATTGTGACAACAAAGGGTATGTTTGGCAAAACTAGTTGTAAGTTGTATGCTGTAAGCTGTAAACTGTAAGTTGTAAGCTGTAAATTACAAAGCTGTTAACGTGAGCTACTAGCTTTATTCTTTTTTCAATAAATTATTTGGTAAATTAGCTGTTAAATATAATTATAAGATATAAAATGACATAAAAGGACAAATCTATAATTGTAAATAAATGTTTGAAAGGTATATCAGTAATTTAAAGTTTTAACAACTCAAAGACATTTAAAAAGCTTCATAAATCAGCTTTTTATTTTGGAGCTATTTGTTTGAAATAAAAGTTTGTAATTAATGCATCCAAACAAAGCTACTTAGTTTATAAAAAATTATTTTATAACAAAAAGCTAACAGCTCTTTCAAAAAACTAATGCCAAACAGGCCCCAAATTTCTTTTAATAGATGTGGCACATACAATTAGGGGTGTCAAAAATCCCGACCCGACCCGGACCCGAACCCGACTAAAGATAGTCGGGTCGGGTTACTCGGGTCCAAAGTCTAACTCGGGTCAACCCGTTTAACCCGAGTACGAACTAGGGTCGGGTATCGGGTTCAAATACTTTCCTTATTCGAGTTCGGGTCAACCCGACTAACCCGAGTTAGTTTTTTTTTTTTTTTTTTTTTTTTTTTCTTCCTTGTGGTTTGACTATACGTATGTACTCTATCTTTATTTATTATAAGTTGTTCCATGCTTGGTTTTAGCTAGTGGGACATTCATATTGGATCTACTGCAAATATTATTGGATGTGGTAATGTGCATTGTTGCAATATGGTGATCCTGGTCAAGTTATGGTAGTCATACTTTTTTATTTTCCTATTATTACATGTTATTAGTATTTCAATTTGTTGCAACTTGCAAATTTTCAAATCTGCAATAAGACTACTTCAGTAGTTTGCAAGTCTCCACCAGAAACAGAAATGCTACTGTAATTATTTATTTGATAACTAGTTATGGATATACTTCATGGCATTATTAGCTTGTTACCATGCATGGTTACATAAACATAATAAACTTGTAAGGTAATAAGCTTGTAACAAGACATAATAAACACAACTTACAAATTTCCATTACATTTGTGGTTCTTTAATATTTATATATTTGCAAATTGCAAATTTGCAACAAGCCTACTAGTAACAAATAAATGCAACAAAAAAATTATGTGATTTATACATGTCCCTTTTGCTTGTTTAAGATTTTAACTACAAAATTAAAAAAATCAAATTATGTGATTTTGAAAATGGCACGGACCCGAACCCGACTTGACCCGACCCGATTTGACCCGAACCCGACCAACCCGAGTTCAAATAGGGTCGGGTTCGGGTATGTCTTTTTAGCTTCGACCCGACCCGAATGACCCGAACCCAACCAACCCGACCCGATTAACACCCCTACATACAATTAAGTTGTCATTAACCCAAAAATGTATAACCTCACATGCATACCGTACAAGTGTGTTCACCGAAAATTAGGTACACGTACCCATGTGCCTGCCACCTAAGTTAGCACTTAGCACATGGGCTATATCGAACCAACCTCATCATCATCAATGCCATGTTTGTTTCCATACGTGGCAAAACAGGCGGGCCGGCAGGGACGGGCCAACGCGGTTCGGGCTAAACGGGTTAAGTGGGTTAAGCGAAATTTAAACGAAATTTAAACAACACGGGTTAAATAAATCCGAATCAAATGGGTATATACAAATCAAAAAAAAAAAGGTTAAAAATTGCGAAATTAAATTTCACCGAAAATATCAGGTGTTAAATATAACATTAAAATGATAAATTTATTAAATTTTTTAAAAACAATATAATTTTAAAAAAAAAGAGTTAACAAAGCACATAAATTAATTATGAGCGTTTTTACAGTAACTATTGTGAAAATACAAAATAACGTAGTCATTTAAAATTGGTGTTTAACTAATAAAATGTAAATTACAAGTAAATAAACAATTTATCATCTTTTATATAATTCTAAATGGGCATGACATTTTTTTTTTAATCCAATTTTTAATTAAAAGAGAGAAATATAAATTTAAATAATTAAGTAAGTGTTTGGGTGGATTACAAAAAACTTAAATATTAAATGGATACGGAATTTCATAATACTAGCTTTTAACAAACTAGAAATTTGACTAACAACTTTTCTAAAAAAATATATACCCTATTTGAGAAATTTTTTTTTATTTATGGTACTGATTTTCGTTGTGTTTTAAATTGAGTATGATTGGCATTAAGGCATCATATTTCATGCCAACTAAAACACTACTAAACTATCATAGATATCATAACTGTTTTTGGGTTTATTAGTATAAAATTACCATTTTAGGCATGTTTTCTTATTTATCTTTAGCATATTATTTTTATGGGGCAAATTGCCAACCTCTTTGTTTCCGTTAAAATGGCAACTAGTACACTACCTAAATCTAACTTCGAGAATTTTTAGGTGATTTGATTAAGTTTTTTTTTGAACGGCTGGTTTATTAAAGGAAAGCTATCAAAATGCTAGAATTACATCACAATAAGGTGTGGGAAGCCAATCTTACGAACGAGACTTTACTTCTGAAACGACACCAACAAAAAGAATTACACATA
This sequence comes from Chrysanthemum makinoi, assembly GCA_910596185.1. NCBI lineage: Eukaryota > Viridiplantae > Streptophyta > Magnoliopsida > Asterales > Asteraceae > Chrysanthemum > Chrysanthemum makinoi. Next base: position 298,892,453 of record OU343225.1, read on the forward strand.
ACATCATCAAAGAGCAACGCCTTCTTAGGCACCTTGGTCTCGAAGATAGTCTTGTTACGTATATTACAGAATCACATTTGTAGTGCAAAGGTGGCAATTCAGATTGGGTTTGGATTTGCAGGTTTGAGTAATTGAGTTAGCCATGTCAACTTTAACTTATTTACATATAACCCAAACACGACTTATTTAACCCCCAATATATATATATATGTGTGTGTGTATATATATATATATATATATATATATATATATATATATATATATTATATTATATAATATATATATATATATATATATCTAGTTTTGAGCCCGCCCAATGTCGGCATGGCTATAATTATTTGTTTGTTGTTTTTGATACTGAATCAGTTTTTAGAATTGTTAAACATATTATAAAAGCGTTGTTTCTTTGGTTTATAGTTATTGGTTTTTGTTATTTTTTTGGTTCAAAAGTATATATAATTGTATGGTTTGTGGATGTAAATTATAAATATATACAAACGAAACAATTAAATAATATAAGTATACCGGGTTTTGTAGAAACAAACCAATCTGGGACAATGTTTGGCCTTAACTTTTATTAATCGTGATAGCGAAAAAAAAATAGATGATCATTTTATTCATATACAAAATTAAATTTCTTTGTACACGGCATTTGTTGGGAAGTTCGTGTAACACTTAAAAACCTGCAAATGCACACAAACTATGAACATATATTAGGATAGTTTTAATATAAAACAAATGACAACATATAGTAGGTAATGAAATATATTTTATTTGTATGTTATTGTGCTTAATTTTTAAGATGATTCTACCAAATATTTTGTATGTGTACAATACATACCTTATATAATTATTACATTGTTCTTGCAGATTTCTAAAAATGCAGATAATCACTTCCCTGAAAACCTTATTTAAAAAAAATTCTTTCTAATTTTAGAGTCATGATTGGAGTAGATACACGTCGTTCATGATCTCCTAGCTAACTTCGTGTCACTTGACCTTCTTTTAAGCTAAATAGTGTTTCTTGCATAAAGCGTATAGTCACATGTTAGCGGCGGGCTGTTGATAAATGCACGGTGATTTTTTAAGTAGAAAGTTGGCCGGTTTTTGTGGTACCCGCATAGTTTGCGTCTTACCACTTCTCGTTACACCATAAGTGAATACTATTTCTATGCTAGCAAATTTATACTACCTCAAATACAACATGCATATTTATGTTAAACAAAATTTTTTTAGACATCTCTTGAAATACTTTCATTACTAACTTAAAACTATAACTGTACAATTCAAATGCACAATTAAGGTAAAGCATGAAAACATGGAATTCGAGTTCTACATTGGTTGAACCATACAATATTCAACATCGAAACCTAGAAGCTGCAAGGGAAAAAAAGAAACAGTAATTATAAATATTTGTAAATGTAGCCTAGCAAAAGCAGTTAGTTCAGTTAGAAGGAGGTATATTAAGTATTTTTAAGCTACAAATGGCTATTAATATTTTAAGTTTACCAGGCATGATACGTAGTTCTCTAGCCTCCACGGCCCCAAAGTCAGTATTTGCAACCACCATAGGGATTCTTTTAGTTGCACACTGGTACAAAATCTTCTCAAGCTCTTGAAGCTTCTTTGTGACCGACTCACCAGAAGAAAGCTCCAAAGCTTTAGTACCATGGACTAAAACAAATTCAGTTTATTCAAGTGTTCGACATTCTATAGCTCTAAACCCTGAAGCAGTATAATAACATATCAAGTTTGTAGCTAGCTGTAAGCGGCGCGGATACTTTTCATAAAATTATAAAACATGATAAAGTAATCAGAATATTGGAGTAATAAATAGCGTGTTTGAGGGTTACCTCAAGTGATATTGCACCTCGGTCACTCCATGTTATGTGAACACAGGTCATTCCTACCGGCCCAAACCAAGGATCATCTCTCCTACTCACGATAATGCATAAATAATATTAATATATATTAGACTAAATCTTGTGAAATGCATATTGTAATGAAGTAATGTTTCTTGTAATAGCAGTTAGAATTGATATCTCGCTACTTCTGAAGATGCTGATATGTTAATTCTCCAGTGCTGATGCTTCCAATGAAGATAGATGGACCGAACCCAAGGCACTTCAATTTATCCAATGTTGTTGATGCCCGTCTTGATGAATTACCACCTGATGTTTAAATGGTGTATGTCAAATTGTACATGTGCAATTAACAATCTCTGAAAAGTAACTGATCAAGCGGGCAATAATCACATCAGATTCTAAAAGAGTACTGCAAATTTAAATTGACTAAAAATTTCAGGCGTAATTTATACAGGATCGGTTTTGAACCCATTCCATAAAACAATCAGTTTTGGTCCATTTAAGTAAAAACAATAGATGAAAAATTTCAGAAAAAATCCATAACGTTTGACATGTCTGATCACCGACATGCCCGACACAATTATTTGACAGATGTATATTTACAGATATAATGCATAGAAGATAAACAATGATCGAATACCTGCATCCGCGCATAAAAACTCACACATCAGATAACTGACATAGAAACTAACAACCTTGAATTATGATCAACTTGTGCATACAATACTATTCATCACTGCTTGCAGCCTTTGCCTTCCTCTCTAATCTATCTGAAATCCCTTTTCTTCCCCAATCTATGTCGGCATCACAACGGATCCCGATACTCGCCCCTCTTATGTCTGACCCGATAGTTCACATTGCGGTGTCGACATATGCTCTTCAGGTCAAGAGTTCCTAGTGAGTGGTGGGTCTGGTATAAGCATAAGTATCTTGCCTCTTTACAACCCATTGGTCCAATAGACCGAGTCAAAGAAGAGTGCTAGGGACACACCACGCCTGCTGATTAATGGATCAATTCAGTTTCCGTCTATTTTGGTTAACACTAATGGGGAAACAGGGGTTTTCTATGGGGTAGTGTAGATGTGAATGCCATAGCAAACATCATTGCTGCCATCAGTTTGGTGTCACCTAGTGTTATGAGGTGTATTGACCAAATTCACCCGATTAATATTCTCAAGGAGCCAGTGGAAACTGGAAGTACATGTTTGAATGAGGATGGTGGTTGAGTGAAGGAGTGAGAGTAAGGTTAATGGTGCAAATGTTATGTTTTGTAATTATACCGATAACCATATCAGTTGTTTTTACTTTTCAAATTAGATGTACATAATTAGGAGGTTAACTATAATTATTAATAATAGGGATGAGAACAGTTAACCATAGCTCAATTTTCCGTGGCAATTTCATACACTTTATCCATGTACCTGTACAAAAGAATAATGCTTTGTTGTAACTGATATGTATTTTATAGTCGGTAATTTAAATCAGAATATCATTACTTACCCCGTCGACTATCTGTTTTGTTTCTGGAAGGTTAAGATTTAAATAGTAGCATGTGGAGGGTGCGGGAAAGTTGTAGCCCTCCTGTTGTTGGAAGGTAGTTAAGAGATGTTATTTCTTGAGTCACCAATACTTACTGGTGGATTAAGGGGGTCTGAGCAGGTGCAATAATTCTGTTTCCAAAGGCCGTTGTATGGTTTCCCCAACCGTGCTATATTTCATCAGACAGTCACGTAGCTCCATCGTTTTGATCAGAATTACCTGAACCATCATCACCTGGAATGCCAAGTTCATGTTGTGCCTTGTCAAAAATCGGATAACGTAATGACTGGAGGATATCTATTGTTGATCAGCTGAATTGATAGCATATACATCCGAGATGATTTCACCAGGTGATGAACTTGATGAACCGAAGCGATTAAAGTTACCTGCTCTTACCATCACCCACGAGAGCCACTTTCTTGTGGCTTACATTGAACAATCTCATCGCCATTCCATGATTCCCTCCTCCATTAGCCTTTCACATTGAGTAGCCAAATCTCCAACCACTATTTGAATCCGTCCTGCAATACTTCTCAAAAGATCATATCTCATCCTTACAATAATAAGTATAAAAAAATACTAATAGATAAATGAGCTGAAATATACCACGTTTATTCATTCTCATAAAAAGATAAGCTAATAAGGTAATCGTTTTAGAAAACAAATGCCATAACCGTGAATAACTCACCATAAAATTCTGCACCATGAACCTAAATGGAGGGTCATGCTGGTTGGGCTATGATTTCATTTTTTATACCCATTTGACAGGTTAGAGGTAAAATGTAGGTAGAATCGACCCATTCATACGTAAAAGGGTCAAAATGGTCACCTCTAGATTTAGTTTTAGCTGTTAAAACTCAAATATAAATAGAAATCGCACATTTAAATCAGCCTCGCTACGGAATCTTTGCCTTTGAGCATCTCTCATTGGCGGGGTAAGATCATGGAGGTACTCCACCAATTCTGGAGCAGGAACACCCTCATTCCTGACCATAATCATCTGTAAACCAAATACTTACATTACTAAACTAAAATAAACAAATCATTTTTACCTGCAACATGCATAAGAAACAAAGCTTACTTGGACAACATCTGCAGTTTTGATCAAGACACTGTCATCGTAAGTCTTGTAAGACTCCCATATTATTCAAATTTCCCAATTCGAACATCTAATTTCAGAATCACACAATAAATAATCACTAACAAATAATTAAAATTGAAATATCAAAAACCCAAAAATAAAAACAAAATTATTACCTTTAAACAAAACTAATCCAAACCTGATTCCAAATGAAACTTGGTTTCACGGTTGTATGTGGATACCAACTTTGCAATTGCAGTTGGATACCAATATACTACACTGGTAATGGTGCTTTAGATCTGAGAAATTGCTAATATACTGATAAGAAATAGGAATTAAAGGATTAAACAATAAATCTCAGTCTAGGATTTGTTCATGTTATCTACTAACAGGCCTTTAGGGTAGCGAAACCATAGGTTTCTTGGGCCATTATGATATCTGGGTGATCGAAAGGAGGAATGAGGTCGGTTCTCCTTTTCACCTTTGTTTTTACCTTAATTTAGTTTCTATCCGTTTTCTTACATTATAACATCAGAAAGAATTATACAATCTATTGACCATCTTTTATCATGTTATCATTTGATGATGTAGCCTATAAGATTACCTCAAATAGATATCTTTATGCTTTAAGATCACCATGAGTGGTGACAAAATGGTTACCTAAAGGAGAAATCTAACTAAGCTAAGTTACCTCAATACTGATACCACGTTCTCGCTCTGCCTTCAGCTTGTACATCACCCATGTGTACTTTCAAAAAGGATGAGGAGCTTTGATGATATCTACTTGTGATACTCCCAAAAGCATCTTACATCTTCGTATTCAATGAATTTAGGAATGGTAACTCGTTGTGACTCTTATACCAAATGCACGAGCGCAAATTGCCTAAAACTAATCACATTTGGGAAATTTCAATCTCAGACAACAAATTTGAAATTGTTAAATTGGAGGTATTTGTATATGAACAAAAAAAAAGAATAATTATTGACTTGTAAAGGGAAAGTATTCATAATAAATCCACAAAACTGGCTCTGCAATAGTATATGAATGTAAAATAATAGTTTGACACATGATAGATGTCAAGAATACTTACCAGATAACTCCGTGCTACTTCTGGGAAGAACATTATAATTTACAACACCAACTACTGCGCTTTATCCCCAATACCTGTGTTCTTAACATCTTTTTCTACTCTTGATCCATCTTCTTTGGGTAAAGTAGCACCATTTACCATAATTACTTTTCTTGAATCTACTCTTTTTGATGAAACCCATTACCCAGCTGACATGTTCCATGTCTTGCAGCAATGACTATGGA
>OU343225.1:298898352-298920512 GCA_910596185.1 Chrysanthemum makinoi
CATCAACAGAAAAAGAATGTTCCTCCTGTGAGTAAAGATACACGAACATGTAGTCGGTCAGTGAGGTTGTTTGGGATTGATTTGAATGTCGAACCGACTAGACACGGTTCTCAAACGAACAACAAACAACAAGAAAATAAGCGTACTTCATTTTCATGCAAGTTTTTCGAGATAGATCAGAATATGCAACCTCGAAGACATAGTTCATTTTCAAACTCTCAAAGAGGCCGGACGCATGACTTTATCCCGGACCTAAATGAAGAACCACCAAATTTTTCATCCTTCAAAAGATTCCCCCATGAGCCACCTTCACAAACCCAAAAACCAATAAGGCATGCATATATCAACCAATTTCCGGAAATGTTTCATCCTTACATCCACAAGGCTCGAGATGTAAGAGCCGATGGACAACACATGGAATGAGGGAACTAAGTTTCAGGTTAGTGGACCATGGGGTGACCAATGTGTAGTTAATGTTGTAGAAAAGTCTTGTACTTGCAGAAGATGGGATATAACAGGTTTACCATGTAAACATGTTGTTGCTACCAATTAGAATATGGCTTTAAATGGGCAACAAGTACGAGTATGAGAAACATGGGCTCATCCTTGTTACTATCTTCTCACTTGGGAGTCAACCTACAAACACCATGTCCAACCAATTTCCGAAACAACTCTGCCTAGCTCAAAAGGTAGAAAAAGAGTTAGGATAGCTCCTGAAAGTGAAGAGATTGTGAAGAATGGTAAGCTGTCAAGGGCTTGGAAGAGATTTAAGTGTAGTATTTGTGGCATTGTTGCTTGGTTATAACCAGAAAACATGTCTAGGGAAAGGTGGAGCTGAAATTAGTGAAACTGGCCATAAGGGAAATGTCAAACAAGTGCCTACAAAAGCTGCATGATGCAGGTTTTACAGACCAGGTTTTAATATTTATAATGCCTCGTTATACCTATGGTCTACCCTAATGCACTAACGGGCAGTGTACCCGGTCGTGTGTAGTGTAGTATTCGGTAAAACCGAGGTCGTCCCAAGAGTATGTGTGTGGAATAATACTAAGTTTAGGTGTCATAGATTTTAAGATGGTTTTCATATCGAATTAATTAATTAACTACTAAAGCAAATAAAGGCAAAGATGTGATCAATAGAGGAGAGTGGTGCTAACCTAGTTACTCATCCTAACTAGTAATGTTTACGTCTAATTACTTCCAATTACTTCAGGTGGAGTCAAAGTCGAGAGGCGACATTTGGTCGGTTCGCCACTAACTATACAGCAAAGATGCCACCAGAGAGTCGGGTGTCCCTCATAAGTCCATTGTTCTGGTCCCTAAGCGAGTCATTAAGTTCCTCTGCATGCTAGACTTATAATCTGAGTGCTTGGGCGCTAGCATCTTAGACACTCACCCCTAATTTTTAAGTTCATCAAATGGTAGGTGATCGGTTGGTCAAATCGCACAAGTAGAAAGGGTCGTCAGTTGGTCATATCTTACCTTCCGTCTCCAGTCTACTCACTTAGGGTAGTTGGTCTCCTAAGCAACTAGCCTCTACATTCAAAACTACGAAAACAGGGTAGCTACCAATAAACTATGCATGCATACACTTAGAAATAATTATACGGAAGTAATGTAAAAGCAAACAAAACAATTAAAGAATCATAACTAGGCCAGCACCAAGAGGTGCTTAGCCGCTTATATTAACCATACAAATCAATTCAATGTTTAATGTTACAATACATAATCGAAAAGTAAAGAAAAGATAAAATGCTAATGCTTATCGTAGGGGAGTGATTTCTCCCTTGGAGTAGCTCCTTATGCTCCTCAGATCGCTTTTGGCTTCTTCCCATTCTCTGATTGTTGTGTGTGAAATGGGATGATTTGAAATCTGCGGAAATCATGGGGTATTTATAGGCCAGATCTTGGTTTGCGGCGTAACTAATAAAATAGTTACGTCGTAACATATAACTTCTTCGTAATTGCACTAGAGACTTGTTGGTTAAGTAGCCTTAGAGAGGTTACGCCGTATCTGATAAATCTTGGTTTTCAGAGTTGATGCATGATTACGTAATTAACAGTGGTCGGAACCTCATTTGACCTAATATGGTTCGTCGTAATCCTTGGGAGAGTTACGCCGTAATCTTAGATAAGTTGGTTTTCTGGCACGCTTTATTTCTGGCTGTGAAAGAGAGAGTTACGCCGTAACTTCTTCAAAGTGAGCATACTATGATAAATCTTTAATAAACTCTCCAATTCGCGTCTCTGGCTTTAATGCTCGTAATTTACCTGAAAGTGGAATATAATGGAAAACAAGCGTAAATCTATATAAATGATATAAATTACAAGCATTATCGGGGGAAATTGACACTAAATATTCAGGATAATTTGATGTTATCAAATATCCCACCACTTGAACTCTACTTGCCCTCAAGTAGACCTTATTAGATAGATTCCTAAAAATATATCTCCCATTACATGGAAAATATAAGTTTACAAATCGCTTATGCTAGAATAAAACAAAGCCCAACACCTCTCGAAATGGGAACGAAACACTCAAATATCTCAACTATTCTAAGTGTCAATTTCGGGGTGATCACTCAATCATACAGTCATAGCATGTATTCTATCATAAGCTTGGCGGTTACACAAATCTCCACCACTAGAGTTAAGGACAAAATAATTCTCGAAGGCAATATGGGTAGACACGACAAGGGTTAAGGGTGATTTGTCATTACTAACATGTCACGGCGAAGTGGACAAAATCAATGATACATTACCAAATCCATGGCCAAGACACCAAAGATTGCTCGATGCATCACCTAGACACGCTTCATGACTAAAGGGTAGGATAAGACATGGGATATATAAATGGTGTAAAATAAAAATCAAGCAGATAGTCTAAATCTATAACCAAGTCATCACCACTTACTATCCACCCAAAGTTCAAGCTTTGAAGTTAAGAAACCGGATCATGATATACTAGGTAGATGTGTCATTAGAGGAAGTCATGATGGGCACACTACCCTTTTCTTCAACTGTTGGCGCAATTACCAACTCTAATCTTCACATGTGACCGATGTGGCCTCCTCGATACTAAATCTATATAAAGCTCATAACATCGCACTTTACAATAAACTGAATAACATAACTATTTTTTTTTTCTCGAATCACTTTTTTTTTCAACATAAACATAACAACTAAACATAACACCCCCCCACTTGAGATGAACAATGAGAATTCGGGGGGTCTTCAATGATATTTAAGAATATGTCGTCGTGGCGTGATTCCCAAACCTTTCCACTTGAACCTTGAACTTAGGCAAATGATGACTTCTCAATCACAAATAAAGACTACAGGGTAGGCTAAGGTGTATGGGTGTAACGAAACAATATATTGGGTTAACAAAATGAAAGGAATATCTCAAATGGGTGTATCTAGGGGTATCTTGCACTAAAGGTGAGTGCAACAAAAGGGTTTCACATGGGGGTCGAGAAGTCGAGGTGACTAATCGATAGACACACAATGGTAGGCTATATGGGTGATAATCCTATAATACTGCCTTCTTAAACTGAAAAGTACAAATACATAGAGCTAACTCAACATACCTCGTCTATGGTCTCGAAATGATGCAAAGGCCAAGTTCTAAATTTTACAAGCTACCGGCACACTCATAATTTGGTGGATTTGAGGTAAAGTTTTGGAAACGGATAAGGCTGATCTCACTATATAATATCAAGGATTATATGTGCTCAGCTAAGGTCTAATCTAGTTAGGTTAAGAAAAACATGTCAAAATTTTTAAAATGGCATAATTTTTGAAAATAAACTAGAAAAACGAGGGCAAAATAAAGTTCAAGAGACAATTCTACTCCTGTCCCCCCACTTGAATTGTACAAAGTCCCTTTGTACTAAGCATTAAATAAAGGTGAAGAGAAAAGTAGAATTAGAGCGAGACTTCCCCGGTGCTCCAAAAGAAAAAGTCCCATGAAACAAAGTCGTGCCTTCATATAAGCATCCACGAGCAAACTTCAATCCCTGAAATCACACTACCGACAAGCATAATTCTAAAAATAAAAAATGAAAAATGAAAAATAAACCTAACTCACTTTCGTAAGAATCACGGTTGCATTTAGCATATGCAACAATCCTTTTAAACCACTTGGTGTCCCAAGTGGACGAGTGAAGTCTCGTGAGGATTTACAGGGAACACACCCACAAAGTTCATTTAAAATACTAATACAAGGTTAATGTGTTTAAAATGTAGTGCGAGAGATAGGTTACGGCGTAACTCCTTAGAAGGAGTTACGCCGAATAACTAGGCAACTGGCATACACGTAAGAGTGTAGCTACGGTAACCGAGATTGGATTACGCCGTAATGGTAGTGCATCTGAGTTCTGCGCAAGGGGCACGTGCGTAACCATGAGAATGAATTACGCCGTAACTCGGTCGTCAGCGCTGCGCAGCAACTCTTCTTCGTTTCCTGCAAAAATGGTTTAAAACACAAAACCCAACAGAAATGGAAATAACACAAAAGAAATGGATAATCCGGGTTGTCTCCCGAAAGAGCACTTTTCTTTATTTACGAGTCTTTAAGTTAGACTCAGACCCTCGGGGTTTTATGGTGGTCTTTGGACTTGGCCAATTTCCTCCATGTCCTTCATTAAGTTATGTCTGACCCAAGCGACATTTGTTGCAGTGCGGAGGTATTCTTTAGTCTCGATCTTCCGAATTTTGCAAAATTTTTACTCCGGCCCCAAGTGGTATCGAGTGAACCCACACTTTTCGGCTATAATTGGGGGTGGCCTCTTATATGGAATCCTAAAGAGTTTGCATCTTCTCTTCTCATGTGCTTCATCATCGAGGTCAATGAACCCATCTTCACCTTGTAGTTCGAGGTAATCAAAATCACCATCGTTGGAATCGGTATCTTTAAGAGGTTTGAGTAAATTTTTCACTAGCACTTTTTTGCATTCCTCTTTTTCCTTCCTCGACGAATCCTTGGTGTCATTATCTGATTCTTCATTTGGAACTTCGTTGTTTGGTTGATCTTTACTCATACATCCATTCCAGATTTTCTCCTTAGTTAGCGCGTCTATTTTTCCGTATTTGATTCTGACCCAATCGTTGAATCCTAATCGTCTGGCCAAGGCAATTCTGTTTCTGCGGTCATTAGTCGAGGTCCATAGGAACTCGCTCTTCTCTCTCAATGTTGCTTCCCCCGTCACATTCATAATCAAAAGGGTTGCAGGATGCCCAAACATTTTCGTCAGTGGTTTTAATTTGCTCACACCAATGACTTTGAGTTCCTTCGTCATCGTTGTTGCCAGAAGGAATATCCTTGAGAGGCTTAATGGTCTTTCCTTGAAGAATATGTTTTTCATATTTGAGCTCTGGATTTCTCAATAAGACCAATTAATTATGCGTCACGAACCTTACGAGTACCAATCTCGAATGATAGGTCCCCAAAATCAACGTCATGTCTTCTCGATTCATGTGGGCATATCCAAACTTCGTTCTTCACATTGCCCCCTCCGTTGCAATACTCACGAAAGGGGTTGCAAGTTGGCCATGCTTGTGTGAACTCATCTTCCGTGATTAGTAAGGGTCTGCAGTAATGCTTGATAGGTGGTCCTTCCACTTCGTTAATCGAGAACTTGGCTAATCTTTCTTCATCGTTAAGCGTAGTCCACATGTATCATCATCATTAACCATCTCCTTATCAACCCCTCCATCGCAGGCCTTACGAGGGTCGCAAGAGGCCCATAGGTTGTAACACTCTCCATCATCAATTGCAATAGCCTTACACCAATGATTCTTCCTTTTAGAGTCGTCAACTTTGGTAGACTTGTCATTGTTGTTGCGGTTACGTAGTAACTCATGTTTGGTTACGGCGTAACTCTCTTCTGCTTCCGGTAACATTGTTTCTATTAGACTCATCTGGAGGACTTGTCATTTTAGAAAATCTACTTTACATCGCTTGATTTGTTCTTTTGTTCCTCATTTCTTTTTTGTACCTCGTCGCCAAGCTTCCCAATCATAGTTTCCAAGTTCTTTAGTGATACATCATGGCTAGAAAGGCTTTTGTTTGTATTATCTTGGAAGTTTTTCAGCCATTCTTCTTGCTTTTCTGTCTCTTGGTCGAATCCACAAGGTACTTGTTAATCATTTTCTCAAGTTAGCTCTTCTTTCACTACGCTCATAATATGGTGGGGGTCCTCCACGATAGCCATTACGATTATCCTCGTAAAATGGTCGATTTTCTCCATATTTAGCTTCTTCGATAGTATTTTCTTCGTTAATGCTAGGACAATTCTTAGTTAGATGTCCTCCCCCACAGCTTTCGCAACCAACTTGGATGGCATGAACAGTTTCTCTAGCTTGTTAGTTATGGCCGCAATTCCATCAAAACTTCTGCCTTAGTTTCTTTTGCTTCCTCCATCGTGCCATTTTTGGGAATGATCAGCCATTTTTTGAATGGTTTCAATTGCTAGAGTAGGAGTCATGCTTGGAATTGGTCCTTGGCAGTCCAGCATCTGTCTTATAGTCACTTTGATTCCTTTGTAGAAGATGTTGACATTTTGCTGGTTGTTCAGATCATGTGTAGGACATTTGTAGAGGAGATCGTTGTATCTGGCTTGATACAACGTTTCATCATCTTCTTGTTGCTTGAAATTATGGATTTCCAAGAGTCGGTTAGATATCTTTTGATGGAGGACAATACCTCTGAATGAAGTGCTTCTTTAGTAGAGCCCAAGTATTAATTGCCCCGACGGCAATCTTTCGATCCATCTTCGGCGCCAATAGAGTCATGGAACACCCTAAGCATAACAGCGTCATGAGACACACCTGGAATGTTGAAAAGGCTTGCAATGTATAAGACATTTTCAACGTGCTTATACGCATCTTCGTCCTGTTTCTGAAAAGGGTTAACACGAAGCTCCTCATGAATTTGTCTTTAATTTGAAACGGACATCAGCTCCAATGCCAGTCTTGAGCCCGACCCTGTTCTTCTCTTGTCAACGCCAAATATTCCTCGAGAGTGAGGTCATCAATGTTAACAACTTCCATAGTACCTGAAACTCGAAAAGAGATCGTGAGAATTTGAGAAAACTTTTTAAAATAAAACAAAAATAAAGACTTAATAGCAATCCTAATATAACTCCCGGCGGCGCCAAAACTTCTGCGAGTTTTCTGACGTGTTTTAATATTTATAATGTCTCGTTATACCTATGGTCTACCCTAATGCACTAACATGCAGTGTACCCGGTCGTGTGTAGTGTAGTATTCGGTAAAACCGAGGTCGTCCCAAGAGCTATGTGTGTGGATTAATACTAAGTCTAGGTGTCACAGATTTTAATATGGTTTTGATATCGAATTAATTAATTAACTACTAAAGCAAATAAAGGCAAAGATGTGATCAATATAGGAGAGTGGTGCTAACCTAGTTACTCATCCTAACTAGTAATATTTACGTCTAATTACTTCCAATTACTTCAGGTGGGGTCAAAGTCGAGAGGACAACATTTGGTCAGTTCGCCGTAACCTATCAGCAAAAATGCCACCACTGGAGAAGTCAGGTGTCCCCTCATAAGTCCAGTTGTTCCTGGTCCTCTAAGCCGAGTCATTAAGTTTCGCTGCATGCTAGACTTATAATAGTGAGTGCCCGGGCGCTAGCATCTTAGACGTTCACCCCCTAATTTTTAAGTTCATCCAAATGGTAGGTGATCAGTTGGTCAAATCGCACAAGTAGAAAGGGTCTTCAGTTGGTCATATCTTACCCTTCCCATCTCAGTCTACTCACTTAGGGTCAGTTGGTCATATCTCCTAAGCAACTAGCATCTACCGCCATTCAAAACTACCGAAACAAGGGTAGCTACCAATATACTATGCATGCATATACTTAGAAATAATTATACGGAAGTAATGTAAACGCAAAACAACAATTAAGGAAACATAACTGAGCCAGCACCAAGAGGTGCTTAGCCGCTCATATTAACCATACAAATCAATTCAATGTTTAATGTTACGAAATACATGAATCGAAAGTAAAGAAAAGATAAAAAGCTAATGCTTATCGTAAAGGAGTGATTTCTCCCGGTAGCTCCATATGCTCCTTTAGATCGCCTTTGGCTTCTTCCCGTTCTCGTTGTTGTGTGTGAAATGGGATGCTTTGGAATGCTGGAAATCGTGGGTATTTATAGGCCGATCTTGGTTACTGGCGTAACTAATAAAATAGTTATGTTATAACATATAACTTCCATAAATTGCACTAGATCTGGCGGTTCGGTAACCTTAGAAGGGGTTACGCGTATCTTCGATAAATCTTGGTTACGCGTAGTTGATGCATGAGTTACGGCTAACTTCAGCTGGGCGAACCTCATTTGACCTAATATGGTTACGTCGTAATTCTTGGGAGAGTTACGCGTAATCTTCGATAAGTTGGTTTTCGGCCACGCTTTGAGTTACGGCGTAATGTGAGAGAGGAGTTACATCGTAACTTCTTCAAAGTAAGCATACTATGATAAATCTTCAATAAACTCTCCAATTCCGATCTTTTTTAGCTCAATGCCGTAATTTTGAAAGTGGAATATAATGGAAAACAAGCGTAAATCCATATAACTGATATAAATTACAAGCATTATCGGGGGAAATTGACACTAAATATTTAGGATAATTTGATGTTATTACTGCATCAAAAAAAGATACATTCTAAAGGTAACAAAGTAGCAGCAAAAAAGACACATCCTAAAGGTACAGGTGTTGTTGAAAGTCAAGTTAGTGCAGTTCAAGGAAGTGGTGTTCCATCTGAAAATCAAGATCAAGAAACTGAAGATCCCATCATACATGATGCATCCCTATCTCAATCCCAGCAACATCAAGATGAAGCAACAGAAGATCCCAAGATACAAAATGAATCCCTCTCTCAATCCCACCAACATCAAGATGAAGAAATTTTCCGATTCCAGCATGCATGAGCAATCCCAGTGTCAATCCCAGCAACATGATCAATAACATTCGATTCTCGTGCATCAGTGATGTGCAAGCGGTTTCTGCCAAACCCAGCTGCGAAGAATGACTAGGCAGCAGTACCTGGAAAGAATGATGGCCTCATCATAGGTCAATTTTGTTATGCTAATTAGGTAGACAATGTTTCATCTAGTTTATTTCCTATGGACAAGTTATGTACTCTAAAAACATATGTGTGTGTTTCTAACTGTAATTCGCATGCTTCGAAAAGTATGCAATTTTATGCATTTGGAATTATATCCATTTGCATTAACTATGGAACCATGTCATTTTTGTGTATTTTTATAGATTGACTAAGCTTGATGTGTGAATAATTTGCATCAAAAGTAACCAAAACTAAACAAAACCTCATAATAATGTTGACAATTAAAAGTCAATCCTAAACAAATTGCTAACCATCTGCATTACCATAAGGCATTGAAAGTCAAAAACAAACAAAACTGAATACTTCATAACAATGTTGACAATTAAAATTCAACTTTAATCTTAACCATGTGCATAAAGCCATAAACATACGGTAAACTGATCATAATAACAAGATTCATAACCTTCTGGGACACAACGTTACTACAATTCAAGATAATGAACATTAACCATCTCGCCTCATTACATAAAAGCTAAAAATTTATCCCAATGCATAAACAATCAAGAACAATATCCACGAACACCATGTAAATCTTCCACACCTCCACACAACGGCAGCTTCTAATCTTGCCTCAAGCTCATTTCTCCCCCAAAGGCCTAGTATGATCATTTGCTCGAACGCCAGATTTCGGATCATACCATCGTATCACCGAAAAGAAGACCCTATTCATGATTATGGCAAGTGATTAAACAACAACCATTGTTTCAATGTAGTTTGCTACTTGCAAAAAATGATGACGATACATATTAAAAGACACTTACTTCAACAAGACAACCAAAGAATCGCCGCAGCTGGTTTGCAGGTCCACGAAGTGGCGAATTATAGCTTGCTTACCACACCAAAGAACGTACCATGTTAAAAGGATTGTCGTTTTGTAGAAGACTGTTTTTGTAGGATAGTTTAAGGATAGATGATAACTGACGACCAAGCCGTGTTACACAGACATATAGCAACTACAAACACTGTATAACGGTTTGTATAAAGTACGCTACAGTGAAAGACGGTTTTGCCCTCAATAAATAAACATTGACCTGGGCATTAATGGTCAAAGGACTGATTTAGAGTATAAAAACCTTGATTTGGACTCCCCATTGTCCTAGGGTGATGCGTGTGTACAAGATTACGGACGAACGGTGTATTTTACTCAAATTTATAGTTATTTATACTTCTGTCATATGTATATAAAACTGAACAAATACTACAATTTTCTTTGAGAACAAATTATTAGAAATACAATATAAAGATTATTATATAATCACTTTGTTAGGTTAATATTTTCTGGAATACGATAATTTCGCGAAACACATTTTGACGACTAACATATATGTCTTCCCATCCAGATGCATTTTCACTTTTATATATAATCCAAAGTGGATGAGTTAATGTCAATGGGCAACCTTCGCGTAGTGTCGTTTTAATATAATGGTTACCATTCACCTGAGTAATCACAATTGTCTCATGTGGTTCCCATTGTGGTGGACTCGACAAAGTGGAAAACTCGTAGTACAGCCTATGACGTTTCCTCCATTTGTTAGGCTTATAACAACTCTTTTATATGATGAGCATAACCAAACCTGTGTTTGGCATTTCCATCCATTTTCTAGCTTTTTTTACGGTCTTATAATTTTTTTTATAACCTCTCATTCTCAATATATATTTGTATTTTTGTTGGCCACTCATCTTGAGGGACACCGAGAGCGACATCGACATATCGGAATCCGTAATTTCCATCCCCTATGACATCTTGTAAATCTGTTACATAAGGATGGAAAATTTGTGGAAGTTGTTTCAAAATATTTCTGGAACGCGTTTCGTCAACGATTGGCTTACATATGAACTATGCTTCGGAGGTTCCTGATTTAAGTCCATAAACACGTTACGTGCACGTGTTTCGTAGTTCGAGCATGAACTATGGCTTGATGGTTCCTCATTCAAGTCTATCCCCGAAAAGCCTAGTTAAATGACTACTTTAACTAGGATTGACATTTTCTTGTTTAACTTCGTGCAATAATAAGAATAAAAAAAAATCATATGTAATTTAAAAAAAATCAAAAAGGGAACATTAAAAAAAAGCATACGTAATAATGAAAAATTAAAAAGGCAACCGTCAATAAAAAAAAGCCCAAACCCCCACTTATAACTAGGGGTGTCAATCGGGTTATCGGATCGGGTTTATGGCTTGTCGGTTCTATTGGGTTTTGGAAAAATATAACCTAACTCGCAACCCCGACCCTATAAGAAATCGGGTTTACCGGATTCGGGTCTATCGGATTGCGAGTTATCGGGTTGGGTCTAGCGGATTATCGGGTCAATTGTTAAGGATAAAAAATAAGGCCAATACTAAAAAATATCTAATGCTATCGAACAAGAATGTTTGATTTTAGAGCTAAGTGTTTTATAATACTTAGGATTGCTATTCATATGGCATAATTAAACCAAATTTAAATGTATATATATATGGGGTGTGTTTGGTAAAAATAGATTGTGTTGGTGCTGGTGTTGTTGCTGATGTTGGTGCTATTGCTGAAAAAGATTATAAAAAGAGATTATTTTTATAAGTTACATGAAGTAATCTTTTATTTTCAGAGATTATTGAAGATTATTTTTTTAATAATCTTTTATAAATTCTGTCTGCCAAACAAAGATTATTTTTAAATAGCTTATTTTTTTTTAAAATAAGCATAATCTCTCCATAATCTTATGTGTCAAACATAGCCATGATCTTGTTGCTGCTTCCTGTTTATGAAACAAAGTGCAACAAGCAATTGGAATAGGAAGTGATGTACGCTAGATAAAAGAGGTGCTGATACATGAGCATGCCTAGCAGTGAACTACTAAAAAAGTTTGTTAATGGGATTTTATTCCAAAATTAAAGATTTTTTAATATGTCATTGTATCTTATTGTGTTTATTCGGTTAACCCGATAACCTGATAAGAAACTAACTAGGACCCTAACCTGACTTTATTAGGCTATCGGGTTGATCTGATAAACCCGATAAGCTAAGTTGGACCCGAATCAACCCGACCCTATAAGGCTTTATCGCATTCGGGTCGCGTCAAGTCAACCCATTTGACACCCCTACTTATAACCTATACAAATTGGTACCCTATAAGAAGGCAACACTCGGGTTAGATTGTTTAATACTTTAATTGAACACAAAAGATAAGTATAAGCGAAAGAAAATGTATGATTAAAAACGGGCAAAAATATTAAAAAAAAAAAGAAAAAAAAAAAAGTATGAAAACGTACAAAATCATATAAAACGGAACGAAAACGTATAAAAATGTACAAAAGCGTGCGAAAACGTACAAAAATGAACGAAAATGTATAAAAACGGACGACAACGTATAAAAACAGATGAAAACGTATAAAAACATATATGTAATTAACTCAAAGATTTATAAGTGAAAAAAAATGACTAGGACGATTTATATAATTAACTCAAAGAGCTATAAGTGAAAAAAAGACAAGGGACTAAAGGTGAAAGTTAAAGAGTTTTAAGTGAAAAAAAAGACAATGGACTAAACGTAAAAAACGGGCAAAAACGAATAAAAATAGACGAAAACGTACAAAAACTAACGAAAACATAAAAAACGGAAGAAAGCGTACATAAACATACAAGGGACTAAAGGTGAAAGTCAACACAAATCATATGGACCAACTTTTTTAAGTGAATGAATAGTCAAGGATGACCGGTGTAAGTCAATGCAAGCCACAGGGATCATTCCTTATCAAATTTTAATGAAACCGATAACTGCTAGTTACGGTCATCTTCGTGGATTATTCCAAATAAAGTTCGTTGAGTAAATAAAACTTTCTGAAATAAATATATATTAACGTATTCTCACTTTTGAAAACAATAATAGATAAATCAAGTATACAATTGTTTAGCTATTTATCAAATCAGTAAATGATATACATACATTAACCCTTTTTTTCTTAATCATAAATCCTTGAGATTGTTAGTGGTACTATTTTTGTGCGTAAGTTTACTTCTTCAACCAATATTGCTATTGCATAATTAAAGCTGATAAAATTCCAATGAAGAGAAAAAAAAAATAGAAACATGAACTTCTAGCTAGGTATTGCATTGCAAGGTATAGCATGTGGGTTTAATTAGACTTGACATCTCAAAAACTGTACGTATCTCACCTATCAGATTGTATGTCTAGTTAAATTTCATTAAACTCTTGCATAGCCAAAGGCAGTTAAATTATCAAATTGTACTAGCATAGTGGTACTCTTTTTGTGCGTTAAGTTTACTTCTTTACCAATTTCATTAAACTCTTGCATAGCCAAAGGCAGTTAAATTATCAAATTGTACTAGCATAGTGGTACTCTTTTTGTGCGTAAAAGTTTACTTCTTTGCCAATATTGCTATTGCATAATTAAAGCTGATAAAATTCCAATGAAGAAATCAAAAATAGAAACATGAACTTCTAGATAGGTATATTGCACGGTATAGCATGTGGGTTTAATGAGACTTGACATCTCAAAAAGTGTATTTCACCTATCAGATTGTATGTCTATTTAAATTTCATTAAACTCTTGCATAGCCAAATGCAGTTAAATTATCAAATTGTACTAGTATAGTGGTACTCTTTTTGTTCGTAAAGTTTACTTCTTTAGCCAATATTGCTATTGCATAATTCTGGGTTTTAACAAGTAGTTAACGGGATTTTGCTTATACGTAACAGAATATTCTCACTAAGTACCAAAACAATTGATAAAGATTAATGGCAAATACACATTTGTTAGTATAATTTAGTGGCAAACAAGGATGGTTTAAAAAATGAGTGGCAAACCAACTCTTTTTTATATCTTAAGTGGCAAATTCACTCTTTTAACCAAAATATTACCACTCTAGCAGTAATAGGCATTGAACAAGAAAACATAGAGTATGTTACATACTTCTATGAAATGTATCATTTACGTTAATCATTAAGTATACATGTCTCTTCAAAGAGTTACACTTCAAGTAAACATAAGAAAAGGTAAAATCATGGTAGGCGTATTATATACATAAAAGAAAGAAACGTAGCAGTAGACATATGAAAATAGAATATCATACTAGTTACTTACCTTGTATGTTGAATGATTTATTGCTAGAAAATGTCGGTAAAACTGATATTTAGATTGGTAAAAGTTAAGTGTATTTGAAAATCAAAATTATCCTATTACATGATTATACGCGGTTTTAAGTATAATTTAGTTAGAATTTAATTAGTTAAGAAAGTGGTTAATTGAGAATTTGACTTTGTAGTTTTCAAAATAAAAAATAAAAGCTCGTGACAAAAAAATAGTATGTATTCCAAGTGAAATTAAATTTATATGTTGACCAAGTGAAATTTAAAGCTCCTGACAACAAAACATATAAAGCCATATAGTCTTTTCAATTGGACATCACTATAGAAAATTGTTAACCATGTGTGTTCATTTTCATGTAACGAATGCACAATTCTTATATAATTATCTTAACATTATTAGTTAGTATGAACAAAAAGGACAAAGATAAAATTGTTCAAGGACAAGTGAAAAAATAATTTGACTGAAAAAACGTTTATCATCCTAACTTTACATACTTGTGGTTCGATATTGCTCAGGGAACATGTAATGAATATGATCGTGACTTGTGAGGATTTATATGGCGACTTTTAAAGGTGCGTCTTTAAAGTGATTAAATGTGCGTCTTTAATTTAGTTCGGTTTGCGGAGGTGTTGATGATTGCATTAATGTTAGAAAATCTATGTAAACATTAATGTTATATCTTAGTAACGACAAATACCCAAACATATATTGTTATCGGACTTAAATTAGAAAATATGTATTAAACAACTACTAGAAGAATGCGCCTTGCTGCGAGTCTTAGATATAATATGATTGGAATAAATAAAATAAAGGTTAAAGTTGTAAAAATTTGAATTAAAATAAAATAAACCCACTAAAAATATAAAAACTAAAAACTCATAAAATATATTAAAAGGATGTTGAATTAAAGAAAGATAAAATTTTAAAATATAGTGAAATTAGATTATAATATAAATAAGTAGATAAAAAGATATTTTAATTTGAAAATAAAGATGAATTTTTAGTTGATAAGTGATACATGTCATTTTATAATTGGAGCTCCTTATCTTAATTTTTGGTGGTTAGGAATTAGGCTTGGAGTTTGTTAGAAGTTAGACTTGAAGTTTGTTAAGAAGTGACACATGTCATCTCATGATTGAGCTCCTTCTATCTTTAAGCCTTCTAAAATTAGAAGGCTTAATTTTTAAGCCTTCTAATTTTAGAAGGCCTAAATGCATTATAAAGTAGTATAGATATATTTTTACCTATGGTGCTATGGACTAACCTGAGAAATACCCAACGAATGAAAAAGGTGCATACTCTTGTCAGGAAAGAGCCTCCCATGAAGTTTTATTATTTCCATTTCCCTTACAGTATAAATTGTTTATGCATCAACAATATAGCTATTTATCAAAGAAAATTGGATATAGATATAGGTCAAATGAAAAAGGAAAAAGTTATCCGCCACCTCAATTGTCATCACCCATTCCTACCATTCTCCATTTCTTTTCCATGTCCCTCTTCACTCTTTTATAAACATTTATATCCTTTACATATGGGTAACGCTTTCATAAAAGATTCATGGGTCAGTTTAATAATGTGACAGAAGTATTGTGTGGTCTTCTCAGTTAATCACACCATGTTATCATAATGATGTATTAGTATCGAAATTGAATTGTTCGGTCATCTTTCATAAACGATTAATCATATCATGTGCAAATAAGGTAAACGGATTTGACATAGTCTTTCTTTCATTGTGACCAAAGTATTGTGTGGTCTTCTCAGTTAAACACACCATGTTCTGCAGTTCAATGTTTACATTTCAGAAGGCCTAATTGCGTGACATCTTCTAATGGGGTCCCCCTCTCCACATTGTTAATTCTATATATTTTGCATATTTTCATATGGGATACACTATTGGAACCCGCTATGATGTCAAATCATAGGGGAATATTTTTTTTGTCCCTCATTTTTTTTAGTACAACACAATTTTTTGTCAGTTTCTGTTCTGTATTTCTGACAGTTTTAAGCGTTTGACTTATTAAACTTTATATTTCTTGTTAATTTTCGGGTTTATAGTTTTTGATATAAATAAAATTAAAAAAATAAAAAATAAAAATAATAAAAATTTTCAAAAATAATAGGGGGGTCAATATAAAAAAATAAGGGGGTCAAAATAACCCAACCCTTTCATATATATGGATCAACATGGATCCTCTTCGTCAATTCCAACATCATCATCTTCGAACAACATTTTAGCATCATGTTCAATCTAAGAAGAAAATAGTCATCCACTTTCGTTATCAATATGATTTCAGCATCATGTTCTATCTATAGAAAAACATCTTATCATCATTTTCAGCCTTATCAGATTATTGAAGTTAGCTTCGCCATCGTCTATAACCAGCCTCATCGACTCATCGTAATTAAACAAAGAACTTGAAACAGATTGAAGGGAAAAAAAAGAGAAGTAAGAATTTGAATGACGAGAACGTATAGAACTATGATTGTGAAAAAAATTTGGAAATGATTTAAGATACGAGAGACTTTCATATGTAAGAAAATGGGATGGCATGCTATGCTTACTTCATTTCATTATGTCGTCCACTACCTTATAATGATTAATGATAGAGTCTTATCATTAGACTAATGATTAGTGATATTTGATGGAGTGCATATAAAAAAAAGTGGAGTGTAAACACATATTGCTATATATGGCAAACAAGTATTCTTCATCTATTACCTCATCTTGTCATGCTATATATGGCAAACTACATATTTCTACGTAACTGTGCATGTATGTATCGTCACTTCATCATCTTTAGGCATCAGATCACTGCATTCACATGGATTAACATGGACTTCATTATCATTTCAAATCTCGCTTTTATTTAGCAACTTAGTTTACAATATAGATTTGAATTAACATACTTTTATATATCAACCAAACTAAGAAAATGTGATTGTCTAGAACAAGAAGTAAAAGAGCTAGGAGTAATGAAACAAATTAAAATTCTCGTGAAGTAAACAATGAGTGCATAATGAAGTAATGAGTTGCTAATTGACGATGAACAAGATGCTATATATTAGACGATGAACAAGATGCTATTCAAGATTTTCCATTAAACTACTACCATCAATTTAAGTTGTAGCGATCAACAAACTGACGAGCTATACTTCATTATCACTTTTTAGCAAAATACTAAACCAAAGCGCGACATTGATCATGTTTGTTAATCAACTGTAAAAGTTTTGTTGATATACTTTCTTAGAAGAAATTGAACATCACATGTCTTGATTATTTGAGAAATGCTAAACAAAGTTTTATTCTTATCAAGGATTCTATATCTGATAAGTATGCATTAACATTATGAAGGTGACAAATACCACTGAAAGTTCTCACTTTAATCTTAATCCCCTAACCATTTAAAAAACAAGTGATACTAGAGTGAATTTGACATGTGAATGGCAACTGAAGATTAAACAAATAAAAACTATTTTTATTATCAGAAAAAGACATAAGAGTGACCAGTTAGGACTACTCATTGATAAAGACAGTACTTAGCCTCAAACCCCACCCATCCTGGAACCAACTAACTCTTTTTTTTTTTTTTTTGAAACTTTGCTTTTATTTACAAACCCAAACACCAAAAACAGTGAATGGGGGCTACATACAGGGGATTACAAGATATTAAACTCACACCAATCAACCCATGTGATTGTACAATTCCTTGTTCTATGTTTATACCATAAGTATCCTATCGTTTTTATGTCTTGGAAGATCTTGTCCACGTTGATCGTCCCATCGGCGAACCTGTGCTCGTTGCGAGCCTTCCACAAACACCAGCAGGTCACGAAGATTATCCCCCACACTACAAAAAAGTTGATTTCTTCCACTTATTTCTCCACGATACAATTGAACTTTTTTATATGAATCATAGTTTTGCCACATTTATAAGTGTTACAAATATTTTAAAAATACTTCGTGTATATAAGTGTGAACAATTATAATAACGCTTATTCTTATAATTGAAGTAAAAACAAATTTTTAAAAGACCACACTTATAAGTGTAGGAAACACAAAAAATGCTACACATGAATAAAAAGGCATTTATAATTGTGGAACAAAACACATAAAATGAAAAGAAAAGAAAAAGTGTATATCATAAAGCTTGTGTGGACAAGATCAAAATAACTGGTCTATCCATTCCATCACAACACACAGTAACTCAAAATAAAATCATAAAAATCAAAATAAAATGATAAAATCAAACCCTAAATTTTAATCACTATGGAAATCGATGCATTAAAGCCGTTCAAGACCTGAGACCGATATTCCTTGGCGTTGTTTACACCGTGATCATGATGCCACTCGGAGACTCTGCGTGCGGCGTGATGGGTTCGGTGTCGATTGATTTCAGCCTCCTAAGGTTGTGAAATTTTATGAGTATTTGATTATTCAATTGAGTTGATGATATTAATTTGTGATTGAATGATTAAATGTTTAGTTTATAATTGTGAGAATTGACTAGGGTCGCAGTATTCGCGAATGGCGTTAGTGTTTAGCTAATTTTAGTGAATTGTCATAAACGCCTAAATTCGTATACATCTGCCGTTGATGGGTTGACGTGAATTGATTTCACCACGGGGTAGTTTAGTTTGTAAGTTTAGGTTTTGTGATTTAGAAAATTGAATGTAGTTAACCCAGGTGCGAATTTGAGTATAGATGCTTAGTTTATGAGTGTGATAGTTGAGTGTTGGAACGTTAGGTTACAATTCTTGCTTTTTCAAATGACATTGATTGACTGGTCCAAACGCCCTGCTTAGAAGGCAAAAAGATGCCTACAATTAAAAAGTAAGCTAATCCAATTACTCGATTTATTATCGTGCATCGGACTCGGAGGTAAAATTATGATTATGCTAAATAAAACCTCTACTTATTACACTTGATTGGCGGAACAGTAAGATATATCATGGCTATGTGTTGTGATACTATTGTTAGTATGCACTCTAGTTACGGTTTTATAATACTCGAGGTGCTATGCTAAACGAAGGAAAGTGGAAGGAAAGTCCAGTTTGATCGAAGGTATTATTCATATATTTGTAATCAAGCATTTGTGTATAAATTATGACACCCTTATAGATTAACTCCTAACTATCTCGTTATGTTTCAAAAAAAACACACACACACTCCTAAGTATTCCGTTCTGTGTATATTCCAGATCCGTTTGATGAAAAGTTTGAGACGCATGGGAACGGGAAGTCGAATGGGAAAAGTGAGTGCAACTACTATTATCCCTTAAGGTTTTAATTATAGCCATTTGTTTATATTCTCAAAGAAATGGTTGTACGCTATTTATTAGCTATGCAAATCTCTTTATATCTCGTGTGCGAATGTATATTTATAGGTAGTTCTGGCAAAGGAGGAAAGGGGGACAAGGGAGGCGCTTCAAAGAAAGAACCTCCTCCACTATTGCTCAAGGTTGAACAGGGTATGTATGTTGGTTGGTGAATACTTCTTTGATCCATTATAATTTGCATGTTGTTTTAATCTTTTGTTAAGCTTAATGACACTTATGTAAGATCTCGTTGTTTTTCTTCAAGTCTAGATTCAAACCTTTCATAGTGAAGAGACTTGTGGTTTGTATAGTGTCTGTTTAGTCATAACTTATTCGGGGATAAGAATTCTTACGAAAAGACTGAGCGGTTATCTTAGATCGTTTAAATCTTTGATGACATGAGAATTGGAATAGAGATGACATGTTTTTTTTATCTTTGTTGTTTTTAAGTCTCATGCACTAATTATAGGCTCTAGGACAGCCTAGTGCCAAGACTGGATATCTTAAACGATTGATCATTTATATAGGTAATGTTAGGACTTAAGACTTAGGATGGAGATTGGATTGTTCGATCGCTCAGGATACACGGTTTGGGGAATGTATTATAAGTTCTCTTGCTTTTGAATTTGAATAGAACAAATATGCAATATAGTACTGAACTCGTATCTTTTCCGCAGAGCATTTGACAGGGCATTGCAGTATGCCAGCAGAGGCAATCATTACACGACCCTCTTTCGTTTAGACAAGTATTGGAGTATCCTTTTTACGTTGATGAGCATTCAAATGGCTCATTTTTATTAATGCTTATTTTCTATAATGTTTTAAATCTTTAGTGTACTTGAAAATATCGCTACTATGCTGCTTTAATTCTTAACTCAAATCTAGACCTCTCAAGATTCATGGTGTTTCTGATGGCGAGGTATTAGTCTAAACCTCAAAACCTATGTATTATGATATTCAACATCATATCTCAAATAAACTTAAATAATTTCAGATGTGTGTCATTGCAAATACTGCGATTGAAACTGTTGGTGAAGCTTTCGGTTGTCCTGTCAACATATTATTTTCTTGCTATTAAATGAACTTTGCCCTGGTAATTATAGTGTTCTGTTGTTTATAATATGTGTTAGTTATCTTCACCTGGGCTTATTTCACTTTTATGAGCAAAAAAGTAGTGGAAAGTTGGACACCTTATGCAAATTTGGTATTTAATGAACATTTGAGTCGAGTAACGGGCATGTGATAATTAGCGTTTTATATAAAAGGTTCGCTTGTTGCGTGGGCTTTATATGAAGGAACAACACTTTGTTCGACAGTTAAAGTAACCGGACTTAATGGACGGAGTAGTAGTGTGTATTCGCTCTGGTAAATGCATACATAAAACAGTCAAAACATTGAAAAATGATAATTTTACGTTATCAATCAATAGTTTTGTATCATAATATGATTTATACAAGTGTTCAGTTCTCATATCTCGTGTTTTAACGTCATTTGGTGTTAGCTTTGTTTATTGATCGAACACTTTTTCAAATCATCGGTTGGAAGGTGAATCTGCAGACTGCAAAGGTACAAGCTTATTATTATCTAAATATCTGCACTTCCCAAGCAATTACTAGTTCATACATCATAAAGAACTTTAAACATCAACGTATGCTTTAAAGAAAGCCTCTTTGACTACTAGTTTTCCCTTTTAGTTTGTCTGCGATTGTAAGCGATAACACCTTGTGGTGATCGAAATAATATCTGATGTCATTAGAGAGCATGATTTGCTTCTTTTCTTTTACTAAAACAACGGCGTTAGGTATTTAAGACTTATTTTCTTAGTTTAGAGTTGTCTTCAACTTAGTTGTTGTTTCGATTCTCGTGATAATAACTACACTAAAATGGACATTTAAACCACCCTGAAAATGACTTATGGTTGTTGCTTATTTAAGTAGTAATTTGTTTATCTTGCCTAACAATGAAGAGTATGAATAATTAGAAAAAGGAGATAGAACATGAACAGGTACAAATGTCGCTCGGAAAATTCCATGTGACAAGAGGTATGCACTTCATTTAATCGTGACTTGTTGACACCATTAGGCTCATGTCTCGGAATTAATTAGAAAACTGGGTAGGGGCCGTAATAACACATAATAACGCCGAGTAAAATATACTTTTATAACGTAATCGGTTCTATTAAGTAGTTGGACTAGTCTTCTTCGTGAAAAGTAGTTGGCTTAGTCCATGGACAAGGACTGATTAGATGAATAATATTCATATATTTCGAGTCAAATAGTGAAAGAAGGCAAATATTCCAAGACGGCATCCACATAATAGAGTAATAGAGAAGTGCAAAAACCAATGAACCTTATACATACAAGTGTATCGTTTCTCTAAATTTCTTTTATAATAAAGTATAAGTTTTAGCATGATTTCATTTAGTATTTGATATGTATTTATTTAAGATGATTATGTATAGCTTTTATAGAATTGAAGATCATATTAGCATAAATATTTGAGAATGCTTGATATAATGTTGTTGAACCAAAAGGTCATACCTACCAAGAGTTGAGAGCATTTGTCGATATGATAAGTAACTATTGGGTTGACATTT